>JNEY01000013.1:224124-423129 GCA_020875895.1 Aphelenchus avenae
AAAATAAGATTGAAAGCAGTTAAGTGGTTATAGATCCTTGAAAACATACCAGTTTCCTTGATCTTGCGCAGACCCTCCTGGTAGTTGGGTCCACCACGACGCACGTAGATCGTCACGTTGTGCTCGCGCAGCTTCTCGACGAAGGTCTCGATGGCGCGGATGATACCGCTGAAGGTCGCCGCGACGTTGGTGAAGTTGGCGATAGAGCCACCGATGATCAGCACCTTTCCCTTCGGATGGGCCTTGCCCTCAGTCATGACGGTGAAGATGGTCTTGGCGTACTCGAAGGTCTGCCCCTCGCTCGGGTCGCCGGAGTATTCACCGTAATTGGCCAACTCATCAGCTCCGCCAAGATCACAAACGGTATCACTGAAATGCGTTTGTTTAGAAGGCTAAAGCGTCACGTCAACTGCTTACGTGAAGACAACCGACGATCCACCACCGGCTACCATCGTCCAGATGCGGCCATTGCGGTTGAGAATCGTAAGCTTCAGCGACGCGCCGGTCTTGGAGTCGAGATCGGCAATGTACTTCTCCTCCTTGGTGAGGTCGCGACCGAAAGGTGCCGGGAACTCCATCGGCTCGCCTCGGCGGGTCTTCCACTTCTCGGAGCAGAGGAAGTACGCTGTCTCATCTAGCTTGGCTGCCAGATCGAGAATGTAGAGACGCCCCTTCGTGATGACTGAAATCAAGCGGGAGTTAGAAGGGTCCTTGAGGCAAATGCATACCGATGGGGTTGATCTCAAGGTAGGTGAAGTAGTTGTCCTTGTAGACTTCGTACAGCTCCTTGACGAAGGCATGGATCAGCCTGAAGTAGCATCGTAAATGATAAACCAGTGTCTTGCAAAATTCACTCGACTAGTATTAGCATGTTTCGTATTTCAATCAGAAAATCGAAAAAAGGTTCGTACTTCTTGTCCTTATGCGAGTCCGTCAGCTTGTTGAGGTCCTCTTGCGTCAGACCCATCTCGGAATCCTTCAACGCCACTGGGATGTGGATGGTCTTGCCGGTCGCATCAATGTCACCGACGTCAACCCCGCCTTGTTCGGAGAAGAGGATGACATCAGATTCGCGAGTGCTGTAGATTGCCACGTAGAGCTCTTCCGTTGGCTGATGCTCAACTAGCGGCTCAACGATGAAGTTCGACAGACGACCGGTGGTCTTGCCGACCTAAAGAAGCATGACTAGATCATGAAGTGAATGGTTAGAGGTTGGATTCTAGACATACATGTTGTGAGATTTTGAATGTCAACGTCAGCCAGACGCCCACTTAATAAAGTCTGTTACAACTGACAAAAGGGACGTATTAATCCATGGAAACATATTCTCTCGAAACAAGTAGCGGTCTACCGCATAACCTTTTCGCAAAGCTTTACGCGAAGAACGCTTCACCTTCGACCGTTACTCTTTCGGGGGACCTCTAAGTTTTGCATCTTTATTCCTCCTTTTCGGTGCTAAGCATTGCTCTCGGCAAACCCTTGCTCTGCGTACCGTGACTTCTTGGTTCTTCTTCGAGTGGAACCACTCCTTGAGCTCACTGGCCGTGCCGAGCTTGACGAGGCCGTGCTTGCCGCGTCGCTTGATCAGCTGGTCAGGCTTGATGACACCTTTCTGAAACCGGTTTCCTCGTCACTCAGTTTCCCTCACTCTTCGACTTACGCCCTTCTTAAGCCACTCAGCATTGCGTGTGGCCTCGTCGAAGGAGGAAGTCTCGGTGAGCTGAACGGGCTCGACCTTCTCGACGAAATCGAGCTTCTCCAACGCACGGTAGAGGAGCTCCTTTCCGCAGTACTCGCTCACCGCTTTTGCCGACATGATCGGTGCGAAGAGAAGTAGTTTACCTGAAAGAACGAGCTGTTAAACCTTGAACTATTGGCTTAAAATATATAGGTGCGCATAACAAAAACCGCGAATAGGTTCCAAAGCTCGTCACGCACAAGAGGCGCATTGGAGAATCCAGGTTGCACAATGGGTTTGTTCCGTTCCAGGTGCACGCATTCCACTTTGGCGTAATGCCATCGCAAAAGTGACAAACACTTCCCAACCATTTTACGGTTTCACGCACCATTTATGGCAGAAATGGATGAATAACAGTCAAAGTACGGCTATTTTTCTGCTTGGTAAGCAGCTTGGGTGTATGCTCGATATACTGAAAATGAGATACGGAAGAAAATGTCGAAGGCGACGGTACAATAAAGTAGGTAGATAAAAGTGTAACCTTGCCAAACATAGCAGAAAAATGTGGTTGGCGAAATCTCAAAGGAATCCATGAAACAGAACGGAAGATGCCCGGATGGCGTTCGCGCTCGCGGGTTTGCGCGACGCCTTCCGGGCCTGCGAGCTCGTCGGTCCGGATAAAGTTGGCGAGAGCCCCGTCGGCGAATCCCACGACACTCGTGGGTAAGACATATGGGAAATCAATTGCTCCTCGTCATGCGCGGAGGAATTCCCTCCGTGGAGTCAAGTGCCGTCACGAGAGAAGTTGGAGGCCGGAAAACTTTCGAGGTGCCTGCTTGAATAATTCAATCACGGTGGGTCGGAACGTGAAAGGGGCAGCATGCGGCAGGAACCAAACACAGCTTTGGACTAGGACTAAAGAAGCCAACACCATGCTAAGCTTCAGACCTTTTAGAGCACCAGGCGTTATCATTGACGGGAACAACTGAAGCAACTGAACGTAAAAACGCTAAAAGCTACTAGCGGCATTGACGGAAATTCGGTGCGTTCAACGCGACAGTTCAGTAGGTACCTAAGCCTCCGATAGGCTCTGGATGGTTTCGGGGTGTTGCTTGAAGCTGATATTCTTCTAGCAACAGTTTTCATAGAACTCTTTCCATAGGCTTATAGAACTCACTCTACTAAAACTAAAAACTTTGCGAGGAATTTTCTGAACGTCAATGTGAGCAACGAAAATTTCTAATGCAAACTAATGTCCCAGCAGAATTAATTCCGGTCCAAAAGGCCACGTCAAAGCCACGTAGGGGTAAAAACCGGCTGGGAAACAGAAACACTGTCGAAGTGGGAGAAAGAGAAAGTCCAGCACTGGCTCGTGGGATCGGTGCAAACCGCTACGAGACAAAGAGTCTGTGTCCACGCAGTCCTGAACCCACCGATTTTATTGCGGCGGGGCAGTGGCTCCATCGCGTTCCCAGGAAATTGCTGATAAGCGCATCGCGCGATTTGCGGATGCGCTATTGGGAAACCGAGGCGAGAGTGCGCCACCCGCGCGGAGGGCAGCGGTTTGGGGAAGTGGTGTGGTTGCGCCAGGTGAAAGCCTCGCACGTGAAAAGCGCACCGGTTTCTTCATGCAAAAATACACGACAGCATGCGAATGTCGTCCGGCTTAATCGGGTGACTGACTACCCTCCACTAGCGGGCCATTGACGCACCGATGGTTCTTTAAGAGTGTGAGGAGTATTTAGGGCAGGTGCGTTCGACGTTCTTTGCTATTCTAGTAGCATCAAATCTGGCATGACTCCTGTCGTTCAAGTTCTGGTATTCCCGGTGTTTCCCAGCGTGAATCAGGACCAGCTTTTTGTGGGTTGGCTGTGCGTCGAAAAAACACGGGTCATTTTCTGAGGTTTTCCGCATGCATCACTTCACCCGTTAACTCCCACAAGCCCATGAGGTTCGATTCCTCCTCCGCAAATCCAACAGAATGCGGTTTAGCTGCACCAGCGAATGGCTAACAATATGCTTTTTTAACGTTTCTGCCAATTGCTAAATTCAGCTGGACAATATACACAGTAAATCTACCGAAAGCAACTGCAGCAGCTGTCCACGGTGTCTCTCTGGACCACTTCCTCGAGGACATTTGACTGTTTATGGAAGTGCACAAAAGGTAAGTACACGGAAAGGGCAACAAGGTACTAGTGCAACAAACGCGAAAATGAAAAGAAGACTACTGAGACAAGTTAAATGTCGACGCATCCGACTCGTTAAAAGCACAAATAGTAGTACCTCATATATCATTGCGAGTCAGAATCTTACTGAGCACTCGAGAACCAAGATTCGTGGGATTCCCCATTGTGGGCTGCGATGAAATTTGTGCAAGCAAAGGACTTGTTTTCAAGTAAGCGCTGATCTTCGCGGTCAAATTACCGGTTATGTTATCAGCGATCAGTACGTGGATGAGACGGGATGAGCGGCCCGGACGAGCTTCAGTTCATTGAGAAAGACGTTACTTAGCGCTAGGGCACATGCTTTGAACAGCAAGAAACTACGTGACAAGATACGCACGCAAGCGCACTAGGTTGGATGCCAATTTGCAAGTTTACACCCGGAACGCTTCGATGACCTTAACGATCGAAATATGCTGCGGAAATCGTCACTAAAGAAAAATCGACCGCATTGGTTTCGGAAAGAGAACGCGGATCCTCCAAACGTTCATGTGAACGCTGCGGACGAGAAGTCCGGAACTAAGGGCACACGGGATGGATGCATGCACACGGGGGCGACCGCTACGGCGGCGTGCTGGCGCGAAAGGCTCGCAGACGCAAGTCAATCCATAGATCCGTGCAGCTAGAGAAAAGGCTATGACAGCCTTATGCTGGCAACTCTGTGGTGGACCAGACAGCTAGGCGACAGGCGTCTGGACGCCGGACGTTCGCCGCGACGTTGATCTTACAACAATACCATGATCGACGGAGACGGAAGCCTCCGCGGGAAAGAACAGACCGACAGCTCTTCGGGAAATTTTCCTTTAATTGACGCTGAAAATTATCCCGGGAGCCATCCGAAGGGAGGCTTTGCACGTGAACTGTCTGCGATCCGCAAGATTCCTTTTCTTTAGAGGTATCTACTGGTTTCACGAAACTTAGGCGTTACTTATAGGAGCTCCTGTGCTCAACTGAACCATGTTCGCATGCCTTCTTGTTGCACGTTTTCGGTGCGCATCCGAATGACCTCGTAAAAGTCACGTACGCTTGCGCGCGATGATGTTAGTCAGTCAGATCAAACAGTCATTTCACAGGACAGTGAGCATCCGTTCGAATTCATGGATGCCATGCGCATTTGCATCGAACGATAGTGCATCAGTGACGACTTAAAAATCTCCCGGGAGTTAGAATTCCAGCGGCAAAACATCCGTTTCACGGGAAGCGACGAACAATAGCTATAAACACTCCTTTTAACAGGCCGCGCTAAAGTCTGGCAACAAACCATAATTCGAGCGAATTTTAATGCGCGAGGATTTCGTCCTTCTTTCGAGACAACATGATGATGCTGTCTTTTGCAAATGCAAAGGATTATTCTTCCCTTTCCGTGTTTAGAAAACACAAACTACACACGTGAGGACGGTTGTAGTGCGCACTAATGCCTCGTAACAGGGCTAGCTGAACGCTCCACTTGGAATGCTTGTTGTGCATAGATTTCTTTATTGAGAGCTTCAAAAGGTGGTGGAATCCACATCTCGTAGGTAGCGAGCGGTATTTGCACAGAAGCATCTAAGGCTCACTACTACGTGTCTCATATCTGCCGGACATCAATCCGTCAGCTGCCGTTCCGATCGTGCTGGAAACCCATGTGTCAGACGATGGCGTTGACTTTGAGGCATGTAATTATTTTCCACATAGGGAGGCCTAGGTATCCGATTGACTCCCTTTTTCAAGAGATGTCTCCGAGGGTCTCCTGGTTAGCCGAAAAAGCGGCTTGTGCGTTGGGCAGTGATTCAACACATATACGCAAATTTCCATGTCAAAAAATGTATAAATAAAGCGCGTGTCATTTGACGAGCATCAGTCCACCGGTTCTACTCAGCTCAACCTCGCTCTTCGCTCGACAGCAATGGCAGCCTCGCAGTTCGTTTACGCTCAGCCTCAACAGCAGCAGCTCTTCGCGCAGTCCGGCCTCCAGGCCCAGCCCCAGTCGCAGCAGGTGCTCGTTCTCTCCGGCGGCCCTCAGCAGCAGCAACAGCTCGGCGGCTACGCCTACGGCCTCAACCCTTACGGTGAGTTCTTGTCCTTCGTGATCGGCAGTATTTTCGGGTATGTCCCCTACTTCTCGTCATTTTAGCGGTGCAGCTCACCGGTCAGCAGCAGCAGATCATCGGCGCAGGTGCCGGTGTCCGCGTGCCCGCCGGCCCGGAGGTCCAGCAGCTCTACGCCCACCGCCGCGGCGGCCCCGCCTTCTTCGACTCGTCCAACGGCGTGTTCTTCGACGGTCAGCAGGCGTACGTCTACCAGGCGGCCCCGTACGGCTCGCGCTCCTCTGGCAGCCTCCTCAACATCGCCACCGCCGTGCCGCTCTCGGGCAACGTCGCGCTCGCCGGCCCCGGCGGCCAGATCGTCCTCGGCAACGGCACCGTGGGCAACCTCGAGGAGCACCGCAACGCTCGCGCCTCGATCTACATCCTCGACAACCGTATCTGAGCGCTCTACCTAATAGCTGTATATGCAGGAGTAAAATAAAGAAATGATTTGTGACCATGTGTTGATGTCGTTAACGTTTTGTTCCGTCAGATCTGCGCACTGTTGCTGGCCAAGTACTGTTACTGTTAAACTAGCAAGAAAATTCCTTTTTATCTCCCTTTTCTCAGATTTCCCCCCTTCAAAGTTAACTCGCTCGATCATGAACGCTACCGGTCCATACGCAACATCAAGTGTCCGCAATATGCAGCACATTTACAGTAGTGTCCCCATCGTCGAACGCTGCATGGAACTGGAGGTCTTTCATGCCAAATTTCATCGCCATTTGTGCTGCTTGATGCCTTACGTTTGGAAAGCGTCTCCCGGAACAGCTTGTTTGTTTGCATAAGCAACTTGCAAAAGACCCACCGTAGACCCTTGTCATTGGCGGCATGCATTGCATTCCCACTAAGTTGCCTGACGGTTCATTGCTTTCGTGGCGGGACATGCGCTGAAGACGCTGATTCGTAAAGTTCGCGCCATTTTAGCGCGTCTTCTTTTTGCCGCACAATCGAACATTCTCGTGCTGGGTGGCGCTGCAAGCGCGTCCCGATTCTGCACGTACCACTTGTGATTGTTGGGACACTTTGCGGTCAGCCATCACGTGGTTCCGATGTCTTAGTCTCAGTTCTCGCGACGGCGAAATCCACATAGGATTTTAGGTTAACTCGAAGCTTCTACTCGCAGCTACTCGTACCACCAATCTAACAATGGCCGACAAGGAAAACCAGGTAAGCAAAGCGAGCATATAGCCAATGCAACTTAAGTCTGAACGGTCGTAACATGCAGTTCCAGGCGCCCGTTGAGGAGGAGCCTCTGCTCAAGGAGAACCCGAACCGCTTTGTGGTCTTCCCCATCAAGTACCAGGACATCTGGCGCTTCTACAAGAAGGCAGTCGCCAGTTTCTGGACCGTTGAGGAGGTACGCTGCTATTTCATGCAACCAACTTGTGCGACTTGCTTACACGTGCATTTTAGGTGGATCTCGGCAAAGACTACGCCGACTGGATGAAGATGACCGACTCGGAGCGCTTCTTCATCTCGCGCGTGCTGGCCTTCTTCGCTGCTTCCGATGGTATCGTCAATGAGAACTTGGTGGGCACGCAGTGGACGAGGGATAACCACAACGTTGCCTTTAGGTGGAGCGGTTCGCGCAGGAGGTGCAGGTCCCGGAGGCTCGCTGCTTCTACGGCTTCCAGATCGCCATCGAGAACATCCACTCGGAGATGTACTCCAAACTCATCGAGACGTAAGCGCCAGGCACCGGTTTCCCAGTTAATTCTTCCGATTTTAGGTATATTCGCGACCAGGACGAGAAGTACGTGATGACTTTGCCGCTAATAGCGGCTAAAATGCCTCAAACTTAGAGTGGTGACACTAAAAGTGGCTAGTGGCTCCAACCAATGAACTTATGATACCAGCAAAACAGAGACGTTGAAGTGCACAGAACACTGGTTTCATAGCATGTAAACAACCGATACTACATATGCACCGTCATCCTAACCCACCTAGCCGAAAATTTGCACAGTCTGCACGAAAATGTCAAGTGAAGACACCGTTTTCAGTACTTTCTAACATCCTTCAGTTAATGTTCTTCTTCCAGGAACAAGCTGTTCAGCGCGATCTTCGAGTTCGAGTTCATCAAGAAGAAGGCCGACTGGGCACTGCGCTGGATCGCCAGCGACGAGGCCAGCTTCGGAGAGCGTCTCAGTATGTGTTCACGAAAGCATGGACCAACATCACACGTTTTTTTTAGTCGCATTCGCCGCCGTAGAGGGTATCTTCTTCTCGGGTAGCTTTGCGGCGATCTTCTGGCTGAAGAAGCGTGGCCTCATGCCTGGCCTCACGCACAGCAACGAGCTCATCTCGCGTGATGAGGTATGTGCCCGATTACGTAGCGCATTTACCTTAGTGTGTTCAGGGCCTGCATCGAGATTTCGCTTGCCTGCTCTTCCGTCATCTCAACAATCGTCCGAGTCAGGAGCGTGTCCACGAGATCATTCTCGACGCCGTAAAGATCGAACAGGTTCGCCTTTGCAGCCGTGCAACAAGCTTTGCTGAACAAATCTTTTAGGAGTATCTCACCGATGCCCTGCCGGTGAAGATGATCGGCATGAACTGTGACCTCATGAAGAAGTACATCGAGTTCGTCGCGGACCATCTTCTCACGGAGCTCAACTTCGAGAAGGTACGTGGTATCTTATACATCACTTGCTAACTTTGTTTTTAGATCTACAATACGGCGAACCCATTCGACTTCATGGAGAACCTCTCGATTCAGGGCAAGACCAACTTCTTCGAGAAGAAGGTCTCCGAGTATCGCCGCATGGGCGTCATGGACACTGAGGCGGACCGCGAGTTCACCCTCGACGCGGAGTTCTGAGCGTGACCTGGCCTCTCTCGTCTTGCTTTAACTTGTCTGCGCTTATTTATTGCTAGCCTCGCAATTTTGACTTAACTACCTTGTACTCTTCTTGCTCGGCACTTGTCCAAATGACTACTTCCTTGTCTGGATAAACCGGTTATCATCAACGTTCTTGGCATTGTAACGCTTAGGGCTTCCCATAGGTTGGATGCACGCTTAGGAGATGGTTGTACACACATGCTTCACGCAACTTACGCAAGGGGTTGTATAACTACTCATCCGGCCTTAAAGTACAAATATTTGAAAAATTGATGATCGAAACATGCGGAAAATTGACATAAGGTGCAACCGTATTTACACTGCTTGAGCGAGACCTTTAAAACACACAAAAAAGTAAAACAGCTTGCCTCGTCCGCATCTATTTGTGCAACGCACAGAGGCATGTATCGGCGCAATTTTCAAAGACGCCTCGACTAAGAGTTTACTCAACTCTCGGCTGCATTGTTGGACTATGACTAATGGACTTGTTATTCACTGACTAGCTAACTTCACTGCTTGCATACACTAATCTTAAAGCCGCATAAGAATGATGCAACTCGCTAATCACTTTCGCAACAAGGTACAAGGAAACATGCCATGTTGCGAAAGTTGAGAGGCTTACACGCCTCCGTCGCGCGACTAGATAAAATCCCTTTTCGTGAATCTTCGAGACCGCATTTGGGTATTCACTTTGTGCTTTGTAGGAGCAAGTAGGTAACTAACTAAGTAAGTAGGAGTTAAGAGCACGGGGCTATGATCGTACTGCATGTTCAGCACAGTTTCTTGCTGTTGTCAAGGCATCTAGTGTATCTGGTTTTGGGCCACTGAGACGCCAGACTTTCGCGAAGTTTCTTGTGGAATCCTGCTTGAGTAGTAAGCGGCGGATTCATCACCTGGTATGTATCCATGAATCCGAGAGTCTGGTCCCAGCGCGAATGTGGTTGCATAGGGCAAGCGTTGTGCCAGAATGGGGACACCCTGGAGCCTTCATACTTACCGAGTTGAGGCATTTCGTCGTCTTCTTAACATGGTATCCAATGAAATGTCTTTACACGTATTTAATCACTGTTGCACGTGCATCCTTCTTTATGCCACAATGAAGTACGTACTCCGAAGTTTAGCGACAGAAATGTCCTTGCAAGCAGCGGAAGCGGCGGAAGTGCTTGACGGCGTCGAGCAGCTCAAAGTGAACGGAGACGTGGTGAACGGAGCACCGGAAGAGGACCAAGTCACGCCATGGAACGTCACCTCGGCGAGCTCGAAGGGCCTCGATTACGAAAAACTAATTGGTAGCAAATGTGTTCTCAGCCTTACGTCTGTGTGAACGTTTCCGACTTTTGCAATTCTGCTTTTCAGAGAAATTCGGTTGCCGGAGAGTTACCGATGACCTCATCGAAAGGTTCGTGCAGCTTACTGGCAAGCCTGTGCATCCGTTCCTACGCCGCGGACTTTTCTTCGCTCATCGGTACGCATTGTTCTCAAAATATCAGCATGAATTAGGACTTAAGTTTAACATTGAAAAAGCGAAACGTTAACGATTTTTTGCGGCCTTCTTATTCATTCTTAAGCACCCTTTACTTAGCATGCACCTTCCAATTCAGGGACCTGAGCCGGATTCTCGACCGCTTTGAGCAGAAGAAGCCCTTCTTCCTCTATACCGGTCGAGGAGCCAGCAGCGGTAGTCTTCACTTGGGCCACTTGGTGCCGTTCATGTTCACCAAGTACCTGCAGGAGGCTTTCGACGTTCCGCTCATCATCCAGGTAGGCGCATTGTATCGCTACTAGCTGGCAACTCAGTTGCCTTTAGATGACGGACGACGAGAAGTTCCTGTGGAAGGACATAAAGCTGGACGAGGCGAAGAAGATGGCGAATGAGAACATCAAGGACATTATCGCCGTCGGGTTCGACCCCGCGAAAACGTTCATCTTCGTCGACACCGAATACATGTGGTGCGTACCTTTCTCGTGAGTTCCTGTGCCACATGGATGCCCTACTTTCAGCCCGGCCTTCTACGAGAACGTGCTCAAGGTCTGGAAGGTGGTCACGAACAACCAAGCGCGATCCATCTTCGGCTTCTCCGGCGAAGACTCCATGGGCAAGGCAGCATTCCCGGCCATAGAAGCGGCGCCCTGCTTCCCGACAAGCTTCCCGCATATCTTCGGGAAGAAGAAGGACATTCCGTGTCTTATTCCTGCGGCAATCGACCAAGTAGGAAAAAACTAATTACAAATCATGCTCAAACCCTTTGTATAGGATCCCTACTTCCGAATGAGCCGAGATGCTGCGCCGCGTTTGAAGTACGAGAAGCCCGCCATGATCTACAGCGGCTTCCTTCCGGCGCTTCAAGGCGCTCAGACAAAGATGTCCGCCAGCGACGATAACTCGTGCATCTACATCAGCGATACGCCGAAGCAGATCGAGAAGAAGGTCATTCTGGAATCCGTTGCTGCTTTCTAACTACGAAGGTTTAGATCAACAAGTACGCGTTCAGCGGTGGCCAGGCGTCCCGGGAGGAGCACCGTCGGTTGGGCGGCAACTGCGACGTCGACATTCCGTTCCAGTACCTGCGCTACTTCCTCGATGACGATGAGAAGTTGGAGAACATACGGCAGGTGTGTGCTCGTCAGTCGCAGTTAGAGTCAAAGTGTTACAAGTCCTAGTGTTAGGAGTAATTGTTGGCTATCACATCGGACCTAAGCCGTTCCCTAGCCGGCTGGCTAGCTTTATCGTAGGCATTTTGACGTCCCATTAACGAGTAAGTGGCTATTCTGCGTTGCTTGCTACCAACTTCTAGAGCATGCATAACATCACACATTTCTCGACTGCCTACGCTAATGGCAATCTTTCTAGCAGTACTCAAGCGGTGAGATGGAGACGGGTACGCTGAAGAAGGAGTGCATCCAGGTGATCCAGGCCGTCGTCAAGCAGCTGCAGGAGCGTCGCAAGACAATCACGGACGAGACTGTGCGCGAGTTCACCGCCATCCGCAAGCTCCAGTACGACTACTAATTCGTCCTCGAAAGAACCAAGAGCTTTAAGTCGCTGTTGAATTCTTGTTGTTACCTGAATGCAGATGCCCAATTGGCGGCGCTACGCTGCTCTGTTGTAATGATGCTAAAGTGATAATTAGCCCGCTGCTCGGTTTAACGGTGAAAATAAATGCGTGGGCATAAAGGCCAACCTTCTTGTAGTACAACAATGTGGGCCTGCTGTGTGCATTAAGTAACCTCTAGCGTTCCTAATAAGGACCAACGTTTTTGTAAAGGTGTTTGGAGGATGCTGATTCTTCAAGGCTGCGACTTTGTTACCGACACTTGTTTCGGTTTTTAACTTCCACCCGTGGCGTCATTTCGGGCGTGAGAAGTAACACATTGACGTGATGCGTTATTTTGTGGGCTTTTCACTCTCTCACTAAATCTTAAACCCTTCAACAAGAAAGAAGTACGTGTAGTGCGCATGTCATTATACCTACGCATCGTACCAGACTTCTGTATCAGACCAATTCTTGGTGATTTCTGACTTCATCGTGCTCCAGCGTTCACCTGAGTCTTCTCGAAAGTTTAACCGAGACATCGCTGTGCCGCAGGATCTGCTGAACTGCAGTTTGACCTAACTACTGTTAACAATCATCCTTAGCGTTTATTTTGTCTGAAGTACCCGACAGAACGAGCGTTAGTCACCGACATTGTAAATGTACAACTTCTTCCTAGACAAGCCTCGACGAAGGCGCTGTGGCTGCTGAGAACCTGACAGTCCTGGCAGGGGCAATTTGCCCTTTGGTGATGGAGGAGCTTCTTCCTCGGACGACGTCTCCTCCTCCTCGAGCAGCTGGGACAGTGGGACGAGTTCGTCTATGCGGCGAATAACGTCCGTCTGAGCGTGCGTAGACGTCTTTCGGTCCTCGGTCTGCGCGGCCTGGTTTTTCATTTTTCTGCGCTCGGTGAGCTTGTCGTTGAGGATTCGCTTCCTATACAGGTCACGCTCCGATACATGTATGAACGAAAGAAGAGAAAGTCATTGTAAGAATGAATTACTTACTGTTGACTGCTCATTAGCCGAACGAGAAGCCTCTCTGTCGGAGGGAACTGCTTGCTATACCTCTTCACCGCATCGTCTTGATAGTCGTAGTCTGAAAGAGGTGCGTCTACCTTCAAAGAGGGGCTAGCACACAAGTTTATCCAAACGAGACATGGGCACATACCATCCAAGAATCCCTCGTTCATAGCGCGCATTTGATCGTAGTCAGGCACGGGGATAGACAGCACGACGCTATCGGACGTCTTCCGTGGCTCGGTCATGCTCGTTGCCATTGAGAGCTTGCGCTTCTCCTCTAAATACACCACCCTTGAGATGAACTTAAAAGGAGAAGTTTCTATCGTACCGATCAACGTCGACTTGAAGTCACTGTCGATGGACTTGATGATGCGCATGAAGATAACCTCCAAGTGCATTTGAATGATGCTAAATGAGCAAAATACCGTTAAGAATCGCCTAGTTGACGCTTACTTGATGGACATGCTGACGACCGAGAGCCCGATCAGAATCAGCAGAAAGTTTATGCAGGCCACTTTGTGCTCAGCGGTGATATCTCCAAGGCCGATGGTTGTAAGCGAAACGAAGAAGAAGTAGCAAGCGTCGAAGAAGGTCCACCCGAGGAAGAAGGTGAATATGGAGGCGCAGAACACGACCCAAATCAGCAAAAGAATAATTGCTAGTTTTAGAGGCAGCTTTCGCTCTTCGAGTTCACTCGCAGTGGTTCCCTGCTGACTGATTTCGGAGTTCTCCATGATAAACTGTAACACTCGTGGTGCACGGAGAGAGAGCTGGAAAAAGAGCTACCTGTGAATAGTCTTCGTCTAAGTCCGTCTTGCGAGGTCGATTCGACGACGCGAGGAACTTCTTCACTTTCCGTACCGGCTTCATCAAGTAGCGTTGCCATATCGCTAAAACGCAATCATTCGAATGCAGTCACCACATACTGCCCGTTGTTGCGAGGTTGCAATCAGCAGTTTTCATAAGCACATACGCGATTAGGGGTTTACGTCGCTAAGCTCATGCATGTCACTACCTATATGATTTCCGTCAAGTACAACCAAGTTGCAACCCACTAGACTAAAGGTAAGAAGCATACCTTGAATGAGTTGGAAGAGTCCGCCACCCCATACATTCAAGACCGTGATCACTAGAGGAATGCCAACAATAGCGTAGAAGACAGTGAAAATTCTGCCGCCAGTCGTCTTCACCGTGATGTCCCCGTAACCTAAGCGACCCTCTCTAGTGTTGCCATAGGTCATAGCCTACCGATTGTTGTGTAGATGGTTCCTGCATAGTAGAGTCCACCCCACATGGTCCACTTTACTCGGTCTTCGATGTTCCTGGGCTGCTCAAAGCCCATTGTGCGGTCGTAAAAGTCCATCGTAGTGCCGAACTTCCGTTGCAACAGACGCGTGACGTTCACTTCGCTGTTAAAGAAGTACTAAATGCTCGTTGCAGCACTTAAATTAACAGGTTCATCAGTGATCGTCCAGGATTAACTACCGCTTAAAACACCGGTGGCAGATTCGAAAGTACAAAGTCCGGCCTGATGGGTTACCTGCATGTCCGAGACGAGCTGGAACCTGGCCACTTCTTTCCGCTTAGCGACCGCATCTTGCTCCCGTAGGAGCCTTTCCCGTTCAGCATTCGCTTCGAGTGCGCAGAAGCATACCCCGCCAATGATGCTGTAGAGGGCGAGAATTACCAGCATAACCACATGACTAAGGTGGTACTGCTCGTATTTGCTTCCGACCAAGTTCCAGAACATGCTGGTGATGAGGGGTTTAACCGACCGTTGAGGGCCAAGCGAAGAGAAGAACTGAAAGAGGTTATTACGGAATTACATGAACATTTAAAATACAAGGAGACAAGCTGTAAAGAAGGTAGCGATTAAAGCGGAACGGCAAATGGTCAAATGAATATTGAATATGCTCCCTGTACCCTACATGGGTAATCTGTTCCTTCCTACCATCCTAGACCGTATGTAGTCGCTGCTGTCTCAGGCCCGGTTCAGGACATTTCTCCTATGATGACGAACTTGTTTAAGGTTGTATAAGGCTAGGTGAGCGTATGTCTGACCAAGCAATGGTTTTTCTGCTTCTTACTTCTTACGAAGATGGCGAGTGTCGATTGTGCAAGTATGAGAGAACGTTACGATAGGCTAGGAGTAAGTAGTGCATTTGGATGTGTCACAGCTAGCCAGAAAAAAAGGTATGCGGTTGCCTTGAGGTTGCGTACCACCCCAAGGCGTAAAGAGAACACAAAAAGACGCGGAAGGAAATCACCTGTCGACCGACCTGCTCTCACTAGAAGCCGGGTCCGGGTTCCCGAGCGGCGGGTGCTTCCGGGCGGGATAAATGATTCGATGATGAGTCAGTTCAGGTGCTAACCCCATCCGGATGGGGTCGGAGGGAGTAACAAAGCGGCGAACGCCTCGGAGTAGAGGAGACAAGCGGAGTTCGCAGACGCCGACAGGCATGCGGTTCGGTGCCAATTAATCAGGTCGAGCACAAACCCACCGACGGCTGTCAAGAAGCGTCCTTTTTACAAGGTGTTGGCCTCAGTGTGATGAGGAAGGATGTTTGCAGGTAAGCAATGGGCGACGAGAGATCGAACCCCCAGACGGTTCTTTGAAAGTAGGCACATTGGAATAGGTTCTCTACGAAAGTGCGTGCCATCGCCGAGAAGTGCTTGTTTATGCTCAGCCAGCAGCGACTAACAATTGGATACCCATTTGGAGTCCAATCCTTGCATTCCGTCAAATTGCGGTAGCAGCCTTAATTCTTTTGGTTTTGCGCCAGGAATATAGGTATGTGCGTGCTACGCATGATAACTAGGCCACTGAAATTCGCTCGTCAAAGCGATTTCATTTTTTGTAAATGTCATTCCTCTTCATCTGAACCCTTAGAGCAAGGCAGAAGAGCGCGCGAGTTTAGTGAGCTAAATACATGCGGGCACTGGAACGGCGCGGAATGTAGATGAACGTGCAGGCGCGCGTTGCTACCATTGTCACAGCACAGTGCATTTACCGGCAGTTCGCGCTTAACATCAAGGGATTTAGCATATCAAAAAATGAGACGATACCGCACTACACACTCACTCAGCTCCATAAAGCTATCGCCCTAAGAGATTCGTGAACGACTAATGTTTGCTTTCAACTTTTTTCAACCAGCGCTGATCAAAGAATAACATGATATTTGCAAGCATGTTAACAATAACCATTCACTTACCTCTATGATCATTTCCAGACGTCGTAACGAAGCACAACCTTAAAGAAGCTTCCACTCGACACAAATTTTACCGACAGAGGTTAACCACCCGGCGACGGTGGCTCGTTCTGGAGTCGTTCGGCGTCGGCTTTATGACCGTTATTAAACCGGCAACTAGTGCAAAAAAGGACTCTTGGATGGGCTAACAACGGCCTTGCCGCGAAAAGTGCACGAGCTCTGAAGTGGTGTCACCCTTGGAAGCCATATTTCAAGGCTAGCTCTTGTGAACTATGCACTAGAATTCTGTACTTGAGAAGGTTCTTCGTTGCTTTTGCGAAATTCATTACGTCCTGTCTTTAAGTTTCGACAGTCAGCAGTGCGTGATGGTGATGCATAATGATTTCTGACAACCAGTGTCCTTGAGCTCGCCTTACCAGTCTTCACTCACGGTTCTATTAGATTACTTCTTCGTCACGTATACCGCTTGAATCAGCTGTTCAATGTCTGCTACTCCATTCATTACCTGCCGAATGAACACTTGTTGGCCGCTGGAGGGAGAAAAATCGCAGGCTTAGCTGCGGCCGACGTGCTGATGACCCGGAAATGTCATAACACGGCTAATGCCCGTCACTTAAAATCATAATTCTTCCGCTTCTCCAGTGAGCTTACTTTGTCCTGAGTTCAAAGTGCAAGCAGTGGACTGAACGTATGACCGGTATCGCCGGGTGTCACATGTTTACTTTCGCAGTAAGACTGGTAGTTGACCCTTCCGGTTAGGTTGAATGAGTAACTCACACCAAGCCAAACGTCGGTCATTTAGTCGCTTAACCAGTGCATGCAATCAGGAAGTCTCTCCGACGTTCACAGACGGGTCCGGGTTATGGTGGTGAGCTAGAGAGCGCTCACTTGAAACTCAATTTCGGTGTCAAGCGTCCACTTGAGAAACTACGCGTCGTGGACGGAAGTAATGAACGTCTGCAGCCTGGGAAAGCAACAACGCGCCATCTGCTCGATTTCTTTAAATGGCTCGGAAGACGATGCGCTTATTAGGCAGGGTATAACGATTCACAGCACGAGCGAATCTCGGCGTTCGCAGTTCGAACACGTTCTGTCCGCCGCTTACTTTCCTTGCATAGTAAGCAGTCTCGTTTCAGTGCTTTCCCCTACTATTTGCGCGTATTTTGTAGTCTTGCAGTTACTTGACAAGTGCAGGCATTCCATATGTAGTTCGCAACGTGGGCGGCAAGGAACTATGAGTCAAATGTCGTCACGAGCTTTGGGACTTTTCGAACCCTTTTTTGTTAGCATCACAGCGTTCCCCTAAGCATAGCGTAGCACGAGTTCTCCGTTTAAAGCATTTTTACGGCTATGCTGCAAGGTATCATAAATAAATAAGCAGTTCTTTGCTAGCAGAGATAAGCACTTGAAGTCTGAACTTGTTGCTAATTTTGCCAGGTTACGAATGGCTCAGGTACTGATCTACCCTCAGCAGGCTAAGCGACGAAGACGAAACGTAAATTCGTTGCTTATCAAGCATGACACCCTCCACATTACATTAAGCGTCTTAAAGCACTTATCGCTGGCGGAAATGACCTCTTGAGCCGTTCACGTCCTCAGCGAAGAGCTTCGCTGGGCGGCTCTCTTTGTGAAGGTAATTGTCCGAACGCACGGTGGACAACCAATATGTCCGCTAATCTCTCCGCAAACCGCTTAAGCGGCGCTGCACCGTATGTTAATGCGCAAACATGCCCCGGCGGTGGCGGCATACTTCGTCACAGGGAGGTCATCAGAGTGCGGCAATTTGGTGAGCCAAGCGGCATGCTGGCTGGGAGCGTGGTCATGCGTGTTCGACTGGCAGCGTTCGTCAAAATCATTCAGCTGACCAACATGCAAACCGAGCCCAGATAGCTTGCCTTGGGCTCCTCCTACTTGACGCTGAGTTGCCGCAATCCGTAGATGTTCCGTTCTGTCGGTGTAGAGCTGCTAAATGGTCTAGGCCGGTATAATTTGTTTAGTGGCTTGCCTCTTTGGGTTAAAAGGCCGTCTGGCTGGTCTGTTTGGAGAAACAAAAGCGTTGAATAACATGGGGAGCACCTCTTCTCGGTAGCCTGAATCGTCCCTGGAGCCTACCTTATTTACCTTTGTGATATGCGTCGCGATGCCCGCTAACATAAAATGAGGCGTATCAACGTTGACAACGGCTGCTCATTCCGAAACCGAAACGGCATAAAAAATGGCAAAAAGTTCTATTGACCGCTGGTTCCCGAATCTTACGGTCCCTTAGACTTGTAAACCCTTTAACGATTGCTCACCTGAGTAAACATTTTGTTCGCTCATGGTCGATCACTGAATGACCCAAGAAACATAAATTCTTGAGGACAATGGTACGTCCACGTCGCACGGGGCTGTCACTTTTACAATCGGTCATTACACGGTGGCGATGATCGAGAGCGATTCGCGCATTGGGACAATACGCGGGGCGTACGGTGGCGCGTTTACGGACGGATCGGAAACGGAAGCACTTGTCGTCTCTTCCGAGACGCATGGAAGAGTATACTGCAAGTAAAAGAAAAACAACGCACACTTTCACGGTCAAACACTTGAAGTGACCTCGGGGATAATGAGTGCGAATAACACAGGGACACCCCTAGAAAGGCACAGCTCACTCGAAACTGACCATTAGCGACCCTATGCCTCAGAAAGGACACTTGATAATGCAGGGCTTTCGTGCATCGTGAATTCCAGCAAATTTCATCTGGCCGTGCTCCACGTTCGATGTTCTTACTTGCACGGAACGACATGCGCTTCATGCCGGAGCAGCTGCTTGCAGCCGTCAGCACATGCCTCTATGCGTGCAATGTTGCACTTGTTCATTCGCTATTCACCGAAAAGAATGGGTAAAGTGTTTACCAGTTAACGTCAGGAAGTGCCCGGTGCGCGTCTGAAACGTCCGACCTCATCGACGCTCAGCAGGTGCGTTTCACTTCTCGATGGAGTTCCCAGCCACCGGCACACCTGTGCTCACTAGCGGACGATTGCGCGAGCATGAGACCGCGAAACCGACCGCAAGCGTATTGTGCCGTAGCAGCATCCTAATGGCCAACTATTCAGGGCACTTCGAGGTGGGCTGCGACGGACAAACGATGACCCCGGGGTGCCCTTAGGGGAACAAAGGAAGTCACGAAGGACTGACCTCTATTTGAGGCCTCTGTCGTGAAGAGTGCAAAGAGTTTTGACAGTTGTCAGTCACCCTTACTGCACTTACCGTTGGAAGGATTGCTTGATCCACCTAGGAAGTTGTGCAACAGGCCAATGGAGATGATCGGCCTCACGCTGTCTCGTAACTAACAAAGGGCGCCGAAGGATCCAAGAATTGCGTAACTTGACAAGTCGAAATCCGAACAAGCTATAGCAGACATATGAGGACTAAGCTTAACCATGATGTATTATCTACCCTGCCTTGGTGTACTCCCGGCTACCGTCGTTACACTTTTATCATTCGGGGGGTTTAATCTTCAGAAGCATAGCTCGACGATTCTGCCATCCAGTCGATTGGCCAAGGCTGCGAATCCGTCGAAAATGGGAAGTTCGGAAATATACTTGCGGTGAGAAACTAGTTGGAAGAAGCCAGAGGCTCACTGTAAGGTGGATTTGTAAGAACCTTGTATGTGGATCTACGTGCGTTTGACTACCGCTAAGTGCAAGACGATGACAATCATGACAATTTTTAGCATTCGAAAGCTTAGCAACATGCAGAAAGTAAGTCCTAATCTGATGCGTAACCCAGGAGTACACGGAAGTAATGCACTGAGACCCCACGCAGATCCACCGGATTCCAGACAGAGCTAATGGTCTTTGCAGGGTACATGTACCCCCATCCGCCGGGCACCATATCCGTCGGACCTGTCACTGCCCTTAAAAGCTTCCTGTCCTCCGTCTGCTTTGGCATGCAGTCCCTGAAGAAGCGCGTCCTTTCATGAAGCCGTCCACTTACGCGACGACCTTGCTCACGCATTTCCCGTCGGCTCGCGCTTCGTTTTCTTTTCCCATAACCGGCACACAGTCCAAGCGCATTTGTTTGCACATGCGTCGATGCCGAAAGTTCCCCCGGTCGAGAACAAACACAGTAACCCGATGAGGAGTTCGGTGAGGATGGGCGAATGCCGCCGCTGTACGGGCACATAACTTTGCGCGACACTGCAGAGCCCTTTTACCGCGCCTCCGCCGCCGCTTGACCGCGACACGTATGGTTGGGCCGGAAGCGCACTCCGTTAATGGGATCCGCAAACAACGCCGCCGCCGACGCCAAGCCGTCTTCGAGCATATTGGCATATCCCCGCTCGAAGATTACCAGCAATTTGATAGCCGCCCGCTTAGGGCAAATGGTCGGGTTAGCTGGTAAGAGGGCAAAGTCATTAGCGGCTCCTTTGTTCCTGCTCGGGATGTCTCATTCTTGAGGTACAAGACTTCAGTTTTCATTGTATGCGGGATGTTTATCGTGGTTAGTACCGCCACTTGGGCATTCTAACAAAACCATGGATTCTCTCACAGTATTCGTCTACACCTTATTTTACACAAAATTTCTGTACAGGCACATGCATAACTGACCTGTGCTGGACATATTCTAACAATGCCATAAAAAGAACTCAAGCGTGGCGGGGTTTTAAACAAGCCCTAGCTAGCAGGGCACCTTTGAACTTCATGAACTTCGCCTCACCAACCGCGAGTTTCAAGCCTTTACACGTAAAAGTTAGGGCAAGAGTCTTCTACCGACCTGCCACTCTTCTTTCACAACGGCGTGAAGTAGTCGAAAGGATGCGCCGTTTCGTGTTTANGACCTCAAATTAGATGAAGTTTTGCCTTTTTTCTGCCTGGGGAGCATGCTATAGCGGGCCCGCTATGGCATGTAAGCAGCAGCAGGGTGTTGAAACTTTGAGAGGTCATAACTTTTTTCTAGCCAACCAATTCGACTAAAACTTTCAAGTTTTAAATAACTTTAGAAGCCCTATCGAACGATGCCCGACTCGACGTGGTAGCGAAAACTTTTTGCGAACGGACATACACCAGCGCTTTAGTGTATAGGGATGATCTAGAGACATGATTCAACGGTCGACTATTAGCTCCTTAGCCAGTGTACGCAATCAGGAAGTCTCTCCGACGTTCGCAGATGGGCCCGGGTTATGGTGGTGGGCTAGAGAGCGCTCACTTGAAACTCAATTTCGGTGTCAAGCGTCCACTTGAGAAACCACGCGTCGTGGACGGAAGTAATGAACGTCTGCAGCTTGGAAAGCCACAAAGCGCCATATGCTCTATTTCTTTAAATGGTGCGGAAGATGATACGCTTATGAGGAAGGGTAAAACGATTCACAGCACGAGCAAATCACGGCCTTCGCAGTTCGAACACGGTCTGTACGCCGCTTACTTTCCTTCCTTTGCTAACAGTCCCATTTATGTGATTTCCCCCTATCTGCGCGTACACGGTAATTTTATGGTTACTTGACCAATGCAGGCATTCCATCTGTAGTTCGCAACGTGGTGACAAGGAGCTGTGAGTTAAATGTCGTCCCAAGGTTTGGGACTTTTGGAACCCTTTTATGTTAGGGCGACACCTTTTGCCTAGTCACGGAATGTCAACGGCTCCTCCGTTCATGCATTTTGATGGCTACGCTGTGGGGTGTCGTAAACAAACAGTTCTTTGCTAGCAGAGCTGTGCACTTGAAGTCTGAAACTGCTTTAATTTTAGCCGGGTTACGTAAGGCTCGGCTACTCATCTACCCTCTGCAGGCTAAGCTATTAAGACGGAACGTAAATTCGGTGCTTATCAAGCACGACACCCTCCACATTACATTAAGCGTCTTAAAGCACTTATCGCTGGTGGGTATGACCTCTTGAGCCGTTCACGTCCTCAGCGAAGAGCTTCGTCGGGCGGCTCGCTTTGTGAAGGTAATTGTCCGAACGCACGGTGGACAACCAATATGTCCGTTAATCTCTCCGCAAACCGCTTAAGCGGCGCTGCACCGTATGTTTATGCGCAAACATGCCCCGGCGGTGGCGGCATGCTTCGTCACAGGGAGGTCATCAGAGTGCGGCAATTTGGTGAGCCAAGCGGCATGCTGGCTGGGAGCGTGGTCTTGACATGTTCGACCGGCAGCGTTCGTCAAAATCATCAGCTGATTAACAAGCAAACCGAGTCTAGCTCGCCTTGAGCTCCTACTTGACGCTGAGTTGCCACAGTCCGTAGATGTTCCGTCTGACTGTGTAGAGCTACCAAACTATCTCGGCCGATATTTATTGAAGCTTTAGCGGCGTGCCTCTTTGGGTTAAAGGGCCGTCTGGCTGATCTGTTTAGAGAAACAAAAGCAGTCAATAACATAGGGGCACCCCCGTCTCGGTAGCCAGAATCATCCCTGGAGCCTACCTTACTTACCTTTGTGTTATGCGTCGCGATGCCCGCGAAAAAATGAGCCGTACCAACGTTGACAACGGCTGCTCGGTCCGAAACTTCACTGTTAAAGAACTCAATACGGCATCCAAAAAGGGCAAAAAGTTCCATTGCACGCTGGTTCCCGAATCTTGGGGTTCCTCGGAGTTGTAAGCCGGAGTTTAACGATTGCCCACCTGAGTAAACATTTTGTTCGCTCATGGCCGCTCGCTGAATGACCCACGAAACATAAATTCTTAAGGACAATGGCACGTCCACGTCGCGCGAGGCTGTCACTTTTACAATCGGTCATTACACGGTGGCGATGATCGAGAGCGATTCGCGCACTGCGACAATACGCGGGGCGTACGGTGGCGCTTTTACGCACGGATCGGAAACGGAAGCACTTGTCGTCTCTTCCGAGACGCATGGAAGAGTACACTGCAAGAAAAGAAAAACTACGCACACTTTCACGGCCAAACACTCGAAGTGACCTCGCGGATAATGAGTGCAAACTACAGCGACTCCTTAGAAGTGTACAGTTCACCAGAAACTGACGAGTAGCGAACCTATGCCTCAGAGAGGGCATTTGATAATAGAGGGCTTTCGTGCATCGCGCATTCTAGAAAATTTGATCTGTCCATGCCCCGCGTTTGATGCTTCTGCTTGCACAGTACGACATGCTCTTCATGCGGAAGCAGCTGCTTGCAGCCGTCAGCACATGCCACTATGCGTGCGGTGTTGCACTTGTTCGTTCGCTATTCATTGAAAAGAATGGGTAAAGTGTTTACCAGTTAACGTCAGGAAGTGTCCGGTGCGCGTCTGAAGCGTCCGACCTCATCGACGCTCAGCAGGTGCGTTTCACTTCTCGATGGAATTCCCAGCCACCGGCACACCTGTGCTCACTAGCGGACGATTGCGCGAGCATGAGACCGCGATACCGACCGTAAGAGTATTGTTTCGTAGCAGCGTCCTAATGGCCAACGATTCAGGGCACTTCGAGGTGGGCTGCGACGGACAAACGATGACCCCAGGGTGCCCTTAGGGGAACAAAAGAATTCAAGAAGGACTGACCTCTATTTGGGACCTCTGTCATGAAGCGTGCAAAGAGTTTTGACAGTTGTCAGTCACCTTACTGCACTTCCCGTTGGGAGAATTGTTTGATCCAACTAGAAGTTGGGCAACAGGCCAATGGAGATCACCGGACGGCATATCGCTGTCACTTAACCAGCATAGGGGTCAACCAAGTATTGCGTAACTTCACTAGTAGCAGCCAGGGTTTTGACTTTGTCCGAAATTCACGGCCTCGTGGATCTACGAGGAGGTTTGTGGATCTACGTGCGTTTGATTACCGCTAAGTGCAAGATGATGATAACCATAACAATTTTAGTATACGAAAGCTTAGCAGCATGCAGGCAGCAACGTCCTAATCTGGTATGTAACCCGAGGGTACACGGAAGTAATGCATCCAACATGGTTCCGGACAGAGCTATTAGTCTCTGCAGGGTACATGTACCCATCCGCCGGGCACCATATCCGTCAGACCTGTCGCTGCCCTTAAAAGCTTCCTGTCCTCCGTCTGCTTCGGCATGCACTCCCTGAAAAAGCGCGTCCTTTCATGAAGCCGTCTACTTACGCGACGACCTTGCTCACGCATTTCCCGTCGGCTCGCGCTTCGTTTTCTTTTCCCATAACCGGCACACCGTCCAAGCGCATTTGTTTGCACATGCATCGATGCCGAAAGTTCCCCGGCCGAGAACAAACACAGTAACCCGATGAGGAGTTCGGTAAGGATGGGCAAATGCCGCCGCTGTACGGGCACATAACTTTGCGCAGCGCTGCAAAGCCCTTTTACCGCGCCTCCGCCGCCGCTTGACCGCGACGCGTATGCTTGGGCCGGAAGCGCACTCCGTTAATGGGATCCGCAAACAAAGCCGTAGCCGACGCCAAGCCGTCTTCGAGCATATTGGCATATCCCCGCTCGAAGATTACCAGCAATATGATAGCCGCCCGCTCAGGGCAAATGGTCGGGTTAGCTGGTAAGAGGGCAAAGCCATTAGCGGCTTCTTTGTTCCTGCTTGGGTGTCACATTCTTGGTATAGAAGACTTGCGTTCTTAGTATGGACTGCTCGGTGCTCCTACGAGGATGTTCCTCGTGTTTAGTAGCGTCACCCGGGGCATTCCAACAAAACCATCGATTCTCTCGCTATGTTCCGTCTACATCTTGCTACATGCCACGTGACAAAATAGACTTGAAGGCGCTCCCGTTAAAAAGTAACAATGCAATAAGGATTCGAACGTGGCGGCGTTTTGACAAAACCCTAGCTAGCAGGGCACCTTTTAATTTCATGAACTTCGCCTCTCCAACCGCCAGTTTCAAACCTTTATCCGTAAAAGTTAGGGTAAGACGCTTCTACCGGCCTGCAATTCTTCTTCACGACGGCGTGAAGTAGTTGAAAGGATGCGCCGTTTCGTGTTTAATGCACTCCCGACCGACGCGTACCCATTCATTCGTGCCTTGCGCATGTCGCGGTTCATTAATGCGCTTGCCTAACACAAAGCGGCCATCGCAGCCGTAGAAGGAAGCGACGCACGAGAGGGAGAACGGGGTACGGTGGCGTTGAAGTGGTTCCCGACGCTCGGGATGAACATACGCGAAGCACTTCATCACCGCTCGCGATTCATTCGATTATTCACGGAAAAATAGCTGAGAGCGCTTGAGAAAGCGCTCGAGGAAAATGGAAATCACATCTGCTCGCGTGCGTAATCCGCTCACAGTGTGGTTTTCAGTGCGCATGAGAACTTATGCGAGGTCGTCGACGATGAATTAATTTGTTCGTCATTATCCATAAGGGCAAGAGGGACACACAAACTTACTAGCAACGTGCTACGCTCCGTCCTGCACGTGGCATGCTGGTGGATGTGATGGAAACTACACTAGACGCCTAGGGAGGCTCTTGCGACATGCGCCATTGGCACAGATCAAGATTCGATGTGCATCGCATGCGTTTGCGATATTCAACTTACTTAGCTAACCTTCAACGAAATATCTGAAAGCTCTTTGCAGAGCACAGTACAGGGCGACAACAAGGATTAAAAACATGGCCTTCGAAGTGATGGACGCTTTGCAAACGGCTTATTTATTCAATCTTGCATTTTTAATGCACACTTATGAAGCATCTGACGACTTCAACAGACTTGTGGGCATATTTTTAGACACACCAGTTGTTTCGCATGGGAATGGGATTTGCAGTCTTCTAAGTCTTCAGACAACCACCCCTTCTCTTGGCAGTTCCCTTGTTCTCGTGACTCAGTAACAAGCAGTCACCGTAGTTCAAAAGTCACTGCCGACCACAATGGTATGAATAGCATCGGCAAACAAATATCCATAGCGGCCCAATGGTTCGTTATAATCAAATTAAGCGCTGACGCGCCGCAATTCACGCCCCGGTCGAGGCCATAATTTGTGGACGCCGCCGAGGCCGAGACCTGCCGACTTGACGGTTGCGCAATGGACACCAACAGCGCCGTCAGCGGACGCGCACATCCTCTCACCTCTCATAGCGGATTATCCGGATCTACCGAACGCGCAAGGTGCAAGCCGGTGGATTCCGGTAGTGAGGAAGCCGCAAGCATCTGGACGCAGATTCGGCCGAGAATGTTTCGAGACGACCAAACGTCAGTCACCGAGGAACAAAAACTGATTCTTAGTGTAGAGGTTATGGATTCAAATCAAATCACGTTCACTAATTTTTGACCGTTGAAGGAGAACTCAAAAGGTGCTTATAAAATCCAGTCATAAATAAGATTAAAGTGCGTCACCTATTGCCTTAAGCAAACAAGAAACCAATCGTCGATGATATTTATTCGGCTGTTATTAGCAAAGTCTCTACGAAGCGCAATAAATAGCTTACTAGGGACGTTTGGAATCGTGCCAGGGGTAAACTGGAACGTCCAAACGCGTTGCACAGAGATTCTCAAAGAGGGAAAAGCTCATGAAACAGATGATAGAGTCAGGTAGTGGATGCGAATCGTCTACGATAAAACCTCAGAAGAAGCTCAGACGCGAGAGAATGACAAGTTTGGGGAAAGTATACAGCGAAAATGCGCTCGGGAGCGCTCCAAGAAGTTTGGCACGTGGAATGGTTCTACGCAGGTTTGAACTAAGCCCACAATCAGCACAATTACTAAGTGATTTAGCGGCGTACGGTCACAGACGGACAAGCTGACGACTTAGAACCGTTGTTGCTCGTGCTTCATGAACGAGTGAGGGTAGTATGCGGCGGTCTGCGAAGCTGGCATCGCCGGGTTGTAGGCCGTCGTTGGCGCTGCGAACGGGAATGCGAAACCGGGCATCGTTGGATAGATCGCGTTCGGGTAGACGCCGCCGGCATACTAAACCAGAAAGTATAGAATCGCCAAAGCCTAGCCGTATTCTACTCTCGTGCGTTTCCTTATCGTACCTGGCTGTAGAGGTTCATGTTTGTTCGTCCAGCGAGGTCTTCAGGCAGAGGATCGGCGCCATTGCCCACTTGGAGCGGGTCGGGCGTGACGGTAGCCGGCTTCACTTCTTCGTCTTTGATCGAGACGTTGACTTCCATCTTGCGGACACCACTAAAACAATTTTTCTAGCTGAAACCTCCAGAAGAGAGTAGAGATTAATGCGTCTGGTGGGTGTTCTTCAGACGGCTGAATGAAATTCTCATGTGCAACTGAACTGTTTAGCCTCATTTTAGAATGATCTCTGGGTTTTCAACGTTTTGGCCGGGATTAAACGTGAGGGCGAGACGCGGATTAATCTGCCAAGATCAGTGGACGTTTATGCCATCCATGTCAGAATGAATAGGTCCAGATGAGGCCAAAGTACAACCTCACCGCTAGCACCGAGTGTAACTCTGAACGAGCTACTGTTTCTGGAGCGATACTTTGAATGTCGCCTCTAATCTCTGCGCTATCTTGCAAACATACCCTTGGAGTTCGTCTGGAGTGGGACTGGAGCGGTCTGAGGAATGCGGACTTCGCGTCGAGCATCCATCGAGTGCCGAGCCGTTCATCATCTCGTGCTCGCGCTTCTGACGCTTCATCTTGTAGCGATGGTTTTGGAACCAGATTTTGACCTAAAATATTAACTATGCAACCTTTTGTGTTATTCTGTTTCAGGGGTATTTTCGGGATCATTGCACATTCATGTCTTTCCCGGCGTGGCTGTGCAGCGTTATAACGTGGTTGCGTCGGTGTCCTGCTTATTAGCCTGGAAATCGTTTGGACGGACGCCTTCCTAAGGTTCCCTGTGTTAGTCGCCTCTCTCTTTCCGCCCGCCGACGGTGTGCACTGAATCCGCCGTTGGCTACAGGTGCGCCAGCTAAGCCGGTTTCGTGCACGTGTGCGCGGAAAATTTCGCAGTTGTTCGGAAGAGAATAGAACGCGGTCTGGGGGAGAATGGCTGCGATTGTGCAGCGTTCTATGCGGCAACCAGTTTTTGGTCGTTTGGCGGTAGCGAGATAGTGAACAAATATGCGCCGGCTGCGCGCATATCAGTGTGTGGGCTACGGTGGGACAAATGAGGGAGGTTAGTGTACCTAAGGAACCGAGACTACTACTTTTTACTCGTTGGTAAGGCCCAGCACGACCAAAATGTACATACCTGCGTCGGCTTGAGGCCGATCATGGTCGCGAGGTTCTCGCGTTCCTGCGCGCTGAGGTACTGCTTCTGGCAAAAGTGCTTCTCGAGCTCCTGCACCTGCTGCTGGCTGAAGAGAACGCGTCGCTTCCGCTTGTTGCCCATCGAGCCCGCCAGGTAGCTGAAGCCGGAGGTGTCGAGCGACGAGCCCAGGCTCATTCCGGTGGCGGTTGGGAACCGAGACACTGAATTCGATACAATTGTAAACGAACGCAAGCATTTTTATAGTTCCTATTATATCATTGTCTTCTGATCTGGTAGTATTGAAACACGTACCATCTCTACTCGATTTTAACTACAAATCACTCGAATCAGTACAAATTCAAGTGATCTCTGTCATTTTTGAATAGATTCATTTTTTCCTGATTTCCGACGAATTAGAAAGATGGTCATGCGTGTAGTCCTCATCTGTGCGGCATATCCGGCTGGACTTTTCCTGCTAGTAAGCTGCTTTTTGCTCGCCTAGCATTTCCATTTCGGGCATGCATCGTTAGTTTTCACGCTCACCCCCTTTCAAGGATTACATCACCTCGGCGAACTTATTTTCGTAATACACCCGCGCGTACCGTACGCGGTTTCACTTGCCCAGCGAGCTAGTCTAGGCCCTGGCGGTGGTGGAAGGGACAATACTGGGTAAACTGCTTCGCGAGCGCAAACGCACTGTTTGTCGAAGTGAGCGTACACACACATCCAAGGTTAACGAAGACACCGGCGCGAGAAACACTCGAGTGCTCAAGGCAAACTGACCGTCAACGCGGGCAGCACAGTGATCTGGCGGAAGGTGCCAGTCGGTACAGGGGAACCTGGGGTTTTCAAAACGAAGCATCCATTCAGCGAAGTTTTTTGCCTAGCTTCAAGCACTCAGTAAGAATGTTCTACCTCATTAAAGAAGAACGCAGATTAGGAATACCTGTCGTACTCAGTGACGTCCATCCGATCCTACGGCCCTTGCCCAGTGTATTTTCCCAGCGATTTCACAACTCCCTTAGCAAACACACGCTTCTTCATGAACGGGTCGCGTACATGGCAATGAATGGCTAGCTGCTGAGGTGCCAAGGACGGTCTAAATGCCCTGACATGGTCGCTCAGGGGTGTGAAGTGGTTCCCAAGACGTCCCGC
This sequence comes from Aphelenchus avenae, assembly GCA_020875895.1. Classification (NCBI taxonomy): domain Eukaryota; kingdom Metazoa; phylum Nematoda; class Chromadorea; order Rhabditida; family Aphelenchidae; genus Aphelenchus; species Aphelenchus avenae. Next base: position 253,398 of record JNEY01000013.1, read on the forward strand.
GGAGCCTGGCCCTCAGTGATTTGACCCCGTTGTGAGAAGGAAGTAGTTTGGTTTCTGATAGTTCACCCTTTCCTGTCAGTCCCTCAGACACAATAACTTGCCCTTAAGGTTTCTGCTCTCGATTTGAGTCTGAGCTGAGCACTAACAAACAGTAAACAACATAAAATTAGCATTTCTCCAAGCACCGTAAAAGCGCTAACCCTGCTAATCAGCGCTTCAGCCTTCTTAGTGTTGCTTTTCGGGGCGCTAAAGCCGCTGAGAAATTCCTTAGGTAGTTAGTGAAATCCGGGCATTCGAACAACTGTTCCCGTCCACAGGCCATTCCCCGCATATTACGCTTTGGGAAGAGCAATTCACGCAAGCGGGACTTATCCGAAAAATCCGCTTGTTGACGCATGTGACGTACGTGATGGATAAGAGGCTAGGCTGGGCTCTAATGCCATCAGGGCGCATACGCCGCGAGCGTGACGACGGTCTACGGTACCAATACCTATTCGTTGTCACCGACCTCGCAAATGTCTTGGTTTGGTGCAAGCAAGATATCAGATCAACTCAAGCGCTGGGGATTATTGTAGAATGCTCATTCAGCCTTAGGAAACATGACGAGTAGGTAGCATATAATTCATTCTGGATACCCTCCGTTCAACAATTAATCGTGCAGGGTATTTTTTGTTGACCATGTGTTTTGTCAAAATGTCAAAGCATGCTTTCCACGGGTGATGACACCTTGCAAAACACTGAATAATTATGTCGCTCTTAACACTAAGGCAGTTCGGCATACCAGATGGAAATGTTCCCTTCCGTCAGTTGACCCCATGCTCGATTGCACAACCTCTCGTTCGAACTCATTTGTACGTTGTTTACGCGAAACCATGCCCATGCTAGACCTTCCCTCCAGCAAACGCTGGCTTCCCCGTTAGCGAACTTCGCAGCGATCGGTCGCGCGCGCTGACAGCTCAAGGTGTCGGGCAGGTAAGAATAATTTGCCCGCACATGCGCACGTAATTGTCCCACGGCATGGTTGTGGCGCGTGAGAAACGCGTGTTCCTTTTTCTCAATTACCGCTCCACAATTGTGTCCCACACACTGCGCGCGCATGCGTGCATTCCGGATCTGTAAGGCATATGGCGGCGCGCGATCGCTAAGAAAGCGAAACTTGCTGCATTGCGATTTCCAAATTGCAACAACGATACACGCACAGTTCCGTTTTCGCTCGGGTAATGAGACCGGAATCGCTGCGCATGCAGAACTGAGATCGACTTAGTCAGTGACACATCGCCCGCCCTTCCTGATAGACCTAGTGGGGCTTACAAAGTTGGACAAATGTAACAGAGCAATTCAAACCCATAATCCACAAAACAAATTCCACTTTCTACATCGAAATGTTTGAAACTGTGCACTTGTGACTGCAGGCTAATCGAAATCAAAACACTTACTTGGAAACCGTGGATCCGCCGTAGTGCTCCATGGCTGCCATTGACAGCTAAAAATCGGCTTTAACACGTCGAACCTCGCGCCAAACACGTACCCGAAGTCGGTGCTCGGCTGATACCCAGCGGTTGCGAACGCATGCGCGTTTGCTGAAGCGAGGTAATTCGCCGTCGCAGCTGCGGCCATCGTCGACTGATTTGCGGCTGCGTTCGCGGCCATGCTGAAGCTGTTCCACGCGGCGGACGGATCCAGCGGATTCGACATGCCAAGAGCGGAAACGGCGCCGACGCTGGTCGCGGAAGATACGCCAGAAGAGGACGAAGAAGCACCGTTGCCGTTTGGAGGCGAAGTCATACTCAGCAGCTTTTGATGAGCTTCGACTGAAAACAAAAGTTGTTACAAAATTTACGCGGCTCAACGGGTGGCAGAATTCGGACACTTCCTTATCTCAACAAAGTATAATCCACAAATTCCCGTCAATCCGCTCACGCATGCTCGTCCTCAAATGCTGTGTTCCAGCGATATAATCAAGTCTTTCACAACGATCATGCACTATACGACCGAGTGGGACAGCGCAAGGTGTGACTTAGAAGGTCCTTAATCCAGTCGAAACGAGACTACAAAGTTAGGCCGCTCTACATTTTAAAACGGACGATTAGAGATGTATCGACAGTATCGTTACCGACAACAAACTACCTCACACAGCTAGCAAAATGGCTTCAAAATACGTTAATGCTTGCCATCGACTAGGGATCACCTGACGATGACCGATTGCTCGGAATCACCCAGACTTCTAACCTCGACATCAGGGCGAATCCGTGTCCGATCTGCACTCATATACTACACTTTCCAGTCTTTTGATCTCCTTAGTGTTTTCAAGCACCGATCGTCAATGTTTTCGACGATTTATGCCACGTCAGACGCTTAGTTATCTCTTTTGGGCGGCTTAGAAAATAGTGAAAAACGTCTTATTTACCGGAAAACTTGCACTAATCGGCAGCAAATAGCCTAATGCCCGGATCGCTGACGGCCTTCGTCAGTGCCCTTTTGCTGCCCTCTGCCCTCGACGCCAATCATATTAGTAGACCGGAAGAAACTATCGGTTAATCAGGGACTTAGTGTTTTTGACTCCGATAACGCCAAGAGTTTCAAGGAGTACGAGAAAAAATCACACCGCTGACTCAGGTTCATGCGAATACTGTGGGACAAAAAGGATTGTATCGCATAACGTCCGCGGGGGTAGGCATTTAGAAAGCTTTAGAAAGTTGTAATAAAGAGGCAGCAAAAGTTGTCTCACACAGAAGCGGGATAGACAAATGGCAGAGGATCTAGACGGCACTTTATCGAGTATACTGCCACCGTAACCAGCGTTGGTCGTGGGACTTCACAGTATCGCTCGTATACTATCACCGTAGTACACAAGCGTCATTTGCATTGATTTTAGGCTAAAAATTCGCTCTCGAAAGTCAAACGAAAATTAGCATAGAAACGAGACGACCGGAAAACTCGCAAGTCACTGATTTTTTCGATTCAAACAACCGCAAGCGCATGACGGGCCCGAATCACCGGCCGCTGTTAGGTAATCGGGAAAAACCAGCGTTGCGCGGGACGAAGACTCGTTTGAGGCGTCGAAAATTGGCCGCGCTTAGACGATGCGCTGCGCAACTTGCCGCATTTCCTCACTAACTAACAAACAAGCCGCAGCAATGCGTGGTTCGCAAGTAAATGAAAAACCGGAGGTGGATGTTTATCAGTCGCGAAATAACACCGTGGTTCTTATACGCAGATTAATCAGCTTAACCAGGTAGTATTCGACAGGACACTATTAGGAATCCTCCGCATTAGCGGGTGCCTCATGCAGTCGTAGCCGCCGGAAGGGCATCCCACCTAGACTGTCCTGGGGTCGAATACGTTTCTGTACAACGCGGCAGCCGTCTTATGGGCACGTCCTCGTAGCGGAATGGCTACATGATGTCGTATTGTTGGCGACTACGTCGCTAGGATTATCCCAGTCCCAGCAGAAAGGTAAACAATCCCATCAGCAATTGGCTGGCTGCAACTACGGTAGTCTTTGCAAAGACGTCAGTTCCTGCACGCGCTCCGCGCTAAGCCCTGCGGCAATGCACTTCGAATCAAATGTCAGACATCACGAAAGTAAATGCCCTGGAACACACACGTGATTCCGCCGGCCTAAGCCTCCGGTGGACGCGCATACGCATGCGAATGACCTCTCAGCACAAATCAGAAAAAGCGGATGGCGCAGTCACTAGAAACACAGCCACTTTCGTTAGTTGGATGTGAAACGTGCTGTGTAGTAAAAATGTTTCTGGAACACATCCGGCCTTAGCTCTATTAGTTCATGGAAAGCGTGCGAAGGATTTGAGGCTCTTAGCTACGAGGATGATACAGTGTTGTTTATGTGTGCGTTACGTTAGCGATAGGGCAATCCCCGGGTATTGTGCATACGCTGAGCGCATCGGCAGTCCAAATAAACTAGTCAACTTTGTGGCAGAAAGGGTAAAATACTCGAGAAAGGTTTTAACTAAGCATGTGTTAGTACGCGAAAAAAAACGTTGCATTTCCCGCTTGTTTGTCATCGATACTGCTATCACTTTCAGTCACTTCCCGCAAAAGTAGCCCACTACATGCTCACTCTACAACACTTTAGGCAATCGTCGGCCACTCTGAGTCACCTAAGCACCTCTCACCGGGATGAGAGGAAGTTCACCCCGGTACGGGATAAGAGGGCCCTTGCGAGGAGTTCGAGGAGTGATCACGCCACCTCGCGCCACTATCACACCTCTTACACGCGTCAGGAGAGTCCTCCAGGCGGTGCTCAAGACGCGCGCCGCCGCGCGAGAAGTTAAGGGATGCGGCGGGCGACGAGCGGGAATTAAGCCGGCTGCACTTATCTCGAGTACGATTCGAGGAGAGGGCATCATGATTGTGGTGGGTAAACTTAGCGCTTCTTCAGCGCGCCGCACCACTAAATGAGTCAGGTATGTGCTCGACTGAAAGTGGAGGGGATTTCGAGGAGCAGCCGCGAAAGGGGTGGGAGGGGCCGTAGTGAATGTGTGAAAATTCGGCGATGGCTGCGCCCCGGAGGGCTTCAGCGCCAACGCGAAGAAGGGGGCGAAGACGACGTTGAAGGGGAGAATGGGCTGTCGTGCAAAGGACCGGTGATGATGAGCACTTGAGGGTTGAATATGAGTGCTGGTGCGGCGCGTCGTACGTCAGCGCTGTCACTGTGCACGCAGTGCAGCCGACGATGCGCTGCGCGAACAAGGCGGAGTCAAGGTGGTGGGCCCAAAAAAGGGCCGGAAGGTGGCGCGGAGCATCGCAGTGCGGCGACGCGTTTTGTGTGCAGGTGCGCGATGAGCCAGCGCCTGCGTCAGCAGAGGGTGGGTTACGGTCAGTCTCGCGGTCGCACTGTGTGCACTGCCAGTTGCTTAATGTAGTCCCGTTGTCACCTAAATAATAAAACGGCATCAATTTTGGGAGAATGTTTCTGCCAAGTCCGAATTACGAACGAGTCTAATTTTAACCTGTGCTAGCCTTAACACTAGTTCCTGGCTTTGGCCCGGTTACATAGCGCCTGGGTATGTATTAGATAACGGTACTATAGAACTCTACTGATGTCTTTATTTTTCTCACCAGTCCTAACTTTTAGAGGCGGGGAGGCACGAGACCTAGCCATGACTCCGTGCACCTGTATCCCACTTTCAACAATGGGTCGTAACAGGATTTTCGTGGGATTTCCGGAAGCCTCCAAGCACGGCAAAAACCGCGCTTTATCCCAGCCCTACCATTAACCATATTGAAAGTAAATACTGGCACCATTCAACCATTTATGTCGAGAAAGCCAAGAAAATTTACACCCTACAATCAACGCAAACGTGCTAAAGCCCGACTGGCAGGCAGGGAATGTGCGATTGGGTGGCTGCGGAGTCAGCTCACTCTGTTTTCGAGGAGAAAGTGCATCCAGTAATGGCATCTATAATCCGCTAAGGACGATGACTTCGGCGATTTCCGGACGCTTATCACCTCAAATCATGTTGAAGCAACACGTTGCCCGCCCAATAGCTATGGCCGCTACTTTCGAGGGCTTAGCATTTGCTTACGTAGGTAAATCGCACGCCGGTTAATGTTCAGTTGTTGTTCGACCGGAATACGGTCGCCAAAATTTCAAGCGCGAAAGAAACGGCCATTTGCGAAGCGCATGAGTGAGAGACACAAGGCAAGTGCGTGGTTTGATGCGTTCTTGCGGAGCGGTTTTTGTAAAACCTACTTTTATCCAACCTTTCCACAATAAAAGCTTTTGTCGGGAACGGCCAATGCCTCCAACTTCTATTTCGTGGGCTGACCGAACCGCTTGGCTTCCAACATTTGAGGGAGACACGGAGAAATATCTGCTGCAGGTTCCTTCAAAGTCGGTGCTCACTTAGACTATTCTTGCGCTTCGATTGGCAGAGCGAACCCTGGTACAGCCGTGGATTCGCATGATACCGACTATGCATCTGTAGGCCTCGGAACAAGCAATGGTCCTTTCGTCTCGCTAGCTATGCTCTGACTCATTTCCAACCATTCCACGAAGCACCACAGCCACCACCTTTAATAAAGCTAAAAGATAGCGTAGCTCCGCTGCCTGAGATCAGCCCAATCCCACAACAGCACAGCGTTCTCAGTTCCGGCGAAACCAACTCCTGAGGCGGAACAGACCAACGAAATCCCATGCATACTGCTTGCATAGAATGTACAACCATTACGGGTCTCCTTTAAGCATGATGCCGGACGGCATCTGGAGACTGTGAGCGTCATTCTACCAACACTACCGTTTTTCCGATATAATATGTTAGGTAAGAGCACAAGTTAGGGGAAATACGCTAGAACGGACATCATATTGTCTTAGAGTACACGTCCACCCAGCGACAGTGTGGCTCGTACTAGGGGCCTTAACACACTTCGGCTACCGTATGAAGACACAGACAACCGAATAACCAACGTATTTTGCACAATCTTAATACCTCCCGCCCTCGGGCATCGAAGATGATCACCCGTGATGCGTAATGCCCATTCTTACGGTAGCATAAAACCTTAGATCGCTTAAGGATTTTACCAGGACGCCAAGATTTGGATTCCGACAACTCGAACTTTTGATCCGAGCACTGATCCGGTGCTTGCAGGATATGCGGACCGGGTGGCTGGCTGTGCCAAGGAACCAAGGAAACACAAGCGGTTTACGCGGAAAAGAACACGCGGCACGGGGAAGGTGCCAGCATGCTCCGGAAGGGCTTTCTCCGTCCGCATGTTGTTTGTCTGCATGGATTGTAGTTGATTTATGGGACGCATGCTTTCTTCGGCAATTTGCCTGACGCATGGTGCGACTTGCGACGGCATTTACGCGTGATAACGATAAACTAATGCACCCCTAAAACGCTTATCGGTTTAAGAAAGTGCCTACACACCAAACATGTTTTCTACGTGGAACTTAACTCCGACAAACTCAGCCCACTAGCATCGTTTGATAGAATGCATCAGCTGACGTTTCGAAGATCGCCTAATCCGGTTGGCCATATGTGTGGTTTACTACTACCATGCGTGGTAGCGGAGTGGCTAATTTCAGCATGCTTGGTATTTCGGATAAACATGTTGTCTACCTACGATCGTGAAGGCTCCAGCGAGTTTTCCCAAATGGTCTAACTAGGGGACAAGCGAAGCTCTGAAACGCTTAGCGACTCACACGGGATCGTGTCTAGATTAGACTTTACTTCTGATTAGGCCTTGGTTCTCTTTGGGAACGGACGGTGACTTTCTCGTACACAAATCGCAGCAGAGATCGCCTGAACTCCAAGGTAACAAAAACGCATCACATGGGGAGCGAACTCAGCTTAGTACCATCCATGTCCTTCCTGCAGAAAACGTGCTTGCGTCCGCGAAAGCGGTGCGCTTCCCTTCAAAAAGCAATTCCGACGCTTCGCAGTCCTTTGTTCAGGCCACTCGACAAACAGCGCGCCTGCGATGGGTCCATTGTCTTCAACCAGTTCGAATTTGTTATGTGCCAAAAGGGATTTGCCCTCGGGGAAGCGTCGCTGTCCGGTGGGATAATGACGGCCCTCGGCTTTCGGCACCCATCCGGTAAGCCCAAAGACGCTGCCGACGGCTACGGAAGTTGCGCGAAAAAGAGACCGCCGGATGGATCATCCGTGTGAAAGTTCGCAAGCTAGTAAGTAACGGGATGTGACATGGACATGGAACATGGAACAAACGGACAGGCTTTGGAGCGTGCGCGGGACGTGAAAATGAATTGGATACAGGATTAAAATCTAGCCGGAAGAACCCCTCCTCTAACAAGTTCATACTGCAGAATGACAGCAGTACAAACACCGTGGGTATTTTCTCATCATGCTACCTACCTGAAGAATAAATAAATGTAAGGGTCTCTCTAAGGACATTGCAACACTGCGCAAAAAGGGTGGCCCAGGATCGTGTTAGGATGGCTAGTAATAGATTACGAAACTGAGCGAAAACTGTCGAATCCAATTTGTCAGTCCGGCTTCGCCGCTTTAAGTGATAAAAGTGAATGCGGCTAGCATTGTTATCTAGTGTTTGCATTTTGGTCAAATTGTTTTCCGCGGCTTACATGCTCATGCTAAAGAGAGACAATGTTTACCCGAATTCATGGCCCATTGTACCAACCTCGACTATGGTATGGGGTGCGCAGACTATGGTACGTTAGGCTGGCCCCCTCGAAAATGTTCGGATAGACATCACCGATGAATTCCAAAAGCACTCCCTTGCTCTTACTTCTTCCTGCGCGCACTTCGTCACTCGGAACTGCGTTATCGATCAAATATTTCTAACAGTTTCTCAGATTCGTAGTCGTAGGGTCCGTCCTGTCCTCTGCTAGGAACCTGACCCAGAAGGGATAGTCGTCTGACCGCTAGGTACTGCGGACTGATTTCTCGGGATTGTACCTCAAATCCAACGAAATCTTGTTTTGTTGTGAAGTCACGCTTTCTAAGCCGCTTGTGACCCGACATGGAATGCAGGCATGTGTGTAATTTTAAACATTGTTAGGTGTACTCCATTTGCCAGACTAAGAACACTGAAAATATTGAGCAAACGAATAGTCTTAGGTTTTATGAACGAAGTCGCTATATCAAAATCTGCATTGCTCACATGCTGGTGCGCACCGTTATGCGCGGTGCGGAGCGTCACATTGTTTGCATGCTGCTGGCGCTCGCATATTTGTCTTGTAAGGCAATATGCAGTCGCATTACCTCTCGAGGCTCCGCACTTCACAGTACTCGGCGCAAGTAAGAACGCGGGATCACATTCCATCGCGACCGACATATATGCGATCATGAGTTAATGGGAAAGGTGAGAAAAAGGAGCAGCGTCAGCGCCGCTGGGTAGGAGGTTTTATCTAGCTAGTGATATGTTTCCGGCTTTTGACGCGTCATTCGAAACTGGTTTCTTCGAGTTTCAAGATAGCCGCAATCAGAAGAGTATCGAGACGATGACAAGATGTACTCCTTATGAAACTGTACTTTTAGGCTCACAAAAAGCAAGGCAACAGAATATTCGCAGCGAAAAGTCGATTACCTTCTTCTTCTAAACAGAGCTAAACGCGTTCAAACTATTGAAGACACCGGCCAAAAATCCCAAGAGAGTTCGCTGCTCGACGCTATACAGTTTCGTAGAATGCGTCAATTAGCCCTCCCCTGTTGGACTTGCTACACTCAAGTTAATAGACATTTCACGGAGAGGCGTTGATCCTGATGCAATCAGATGTTTTCGAGATCCGCTTATCCACCTCCGGTCATAATAGAGTTAAATTTCGATTACCTACGCAAACAAAATTTCATTGGATTTCACGTCCTTCATCTCCTTATGACAGCTTCGACAAACAGTGCTTATCCTGCAGTGCCCGCATTGTGATCCACTTAAGCCGTCGTTAGGCACTTCTAAGAAGGTCAAACCCGTGGAGTGCGTGGAGAGCCGATCAAGTTACGTCGTACGGCTGCACGCGCGCGCTTACAGACGGATTAGGCGACGTGTGTGCCAACATTGACGGAAGCAAAGGGCACGGTGCTACCGGTGCCCTTGCGACAACGATGCGGTGAGAACGACGCGTGCAAACATTTCCTGATCCAATCAGCACCGGAAAAGGCCAATATTTGGCGATGGATTAAGCGGAGTGCCACTACACACAGGTTCGACAACATCGAGGACAAGCGTGGATGGGAATCGTTGCAGGTTTTGCGGGAATCAGTACCGCTCGCATGAACGGATGCTTATTTAAGGCGATCGACAACGAGATCTAAGACGGGATATTACGAGACGACGAGCATTTTAGTGCCGTCAACGCAAACAATGACATGATACGAACCAGGAAACTGGTCAAATCCACGGGATCTCTCTAGGTCGGGCGGGAATGCATCACCGTAGAGGATTCGGCAGTGCTTGACGCTATGAGCATTTCTCAAGTATTGTAAGACCAAATACTTACCGAGCGACATCCCTGGCGATAGGAGATCGGTAACGAAAAACCGCTTCAGTAGTGACCTCGCCTTCTCAGCCTGGACATCCTCCATGGTCTTCGTGGATTCGGTCATCGAGCGCCTAAAGATCCATATGGTGATGCATGATATGATTGCAAAATAAAGTCAGCAGATCAACTCGGGGGTTTGTACGCGTTCAGTAATAGACGCGCTACGTGGGCAACGAGTGCTAGCTTCTTGCAAATGCAAACCAATGCAATGCTGATGCCTGACTCTGTAGCAGCACGTTCCAATGTAACAGGCCAGGCCTGATCCAATACGGCACACTACCACGCCTACATGTGTGCTTAGTTGTTAGTTACTGCTTGAAGGAACTGTCATGCCTCCGAAATTCACTGAGCACAGTGTTTCTCAACGTTCTTTCGGTGAAAGCACAAAGGAGCAAGCATGAGGAGCCTTTACCAAAACAAGTAACCGGTCGGTACGATTCCAGGAAAAGAAGTACCAGTATGGCCGTTAAATCAATTTGTATCGGGTCAAGAAAGTAAATTCACAGTATAGAAAAAGTTGACTAATGCAAGCCGACAGCACATGAACGTTGCAGCTTCCACCGCCTTGATGACACATGGGACTATAAAAAATTAAAACTGCCAGATTTTTATACTGAAGTAAGCCTTGATTGAAGCGACAAGGTAGAACAAACGCTTTTGGGTACTGCGACGCACACAATTTTTGAAGCGGAATCGGGGATAACAACAGGGTTATGAATTTTCAACCCAGAATTTTACAGGGGCATAATTTACGATCACGGTTAACGGCCGACAACATGAACTCGGAAAAAGGTTGACACACGGCTGGTTAGCCATGCGCTGATAGCATCGTCAGTAGTTAACCATTAGGAACGCTAGGCGAGAGCGGTAAGGAACACCAGCTCCAGCTTCCAAGCCACTGAACCCGGCGGAGACAACGTGTTCGCCGTCGGGGCCAGGAATCTCCTCTCCACTCCTCTTCATTCATTCACACCATTCTTCCCTGTGTGCAGCGGCGCCCTCTTCTTCGCACCTCATTTTCCGCTCCTTGAGCAAGTCGAGAATTTCTCGAGAGCACCTCGTTGAACTTGAAGCAGAGAAGGAGCAAGTAGCTGTTGTGTTTGCGTTCCGCCCGGCAGAAGTGTACATGGAAGTGCCCACTTGGCACTTCCCCCACTTCTCGTCGGCGGGCCATCGTCTCAAGCGCGCGTCGCGCAAGCGATCACTCAATGAGCTGCAGCGCTGCAATCGGCGGCGCAGTCTTCTGGTGCGAGCGACGCTTCAGATGACTTAGCCTACACAATTCCAATGCAATCGTCATCGTATGGGACCAACACAGAGTATATATCCGCACACTCTGTCGAGTTGGCTACGAATAACATCGATTGAATTTCGTTTCTGCTATACGGCTTCATCGAGAAGGTACAAGCGTCAAGAGAACTGCCTCAGCTTCCGGCATGAAACCAAAAAGGGTTTCAAGATCCTAATCGGAGCACGGGCATGGCCATCCGACTGCAAAAACATACTGTCCACGTGGTTCATTCGGTGACACGCGTTGATGCATACTGAGTCTTCATTTGCACCTTTGGCTTTTGTTGGAATAACATTTTTTTAGCTCGACCTGCTTGTCGAATGCGCCAGCTTACTCCACAGCTAACAAGAATTGATGTCGTAGAGCAGCACTTAAAGGGCCTTCCAACTGCGCTTGAATTGGAAGTGTTGCGCTCAGCGTGAGCATTTTGTTTTATCTGTGCTCTGCATCACCGTAGGCTCGTTTAGACAACGTTGACGTTCCCGTTCTTCTTTGCACACTCATGGACACATGCGCATCAGATTTCACCTCGTTCCTCTGTGCATTCACTGCAGCGCTTGAAGACGCGCAGCTTGCCGCAGCCTCGTGAAGAGCTAAGCGCTGAAGAGGCGTCGTCTGCGAGCCTGGTGGAATGGAGGCGATGGGGCCGGTCGAGTCGCAGGGCGTCCCTAGCGTACTTATGAAATAACATTGCACGCTCTCAAGTGCGCTTTTTAGCCGCCTCTTCAACAAGTGTTCAATTGCACGCGCTGCGACGCGCGGCCACTTCACGCCTTCCACGCCATTCACCCTTGCGACGGACTCGCTCGATGAAGCGAAGCACGGTTGTTCCCGGCGGGAATTCCCAAATCGGCCCGCGTTCTCGAAGCCCAATCACATCACGAGAGCTAGTCGGAAGCGGACTCTGGAATGCGGCCGCTAACTAAGCGATCTTTGCTCGTACGGTCACGCTCGCAGCGCTTGAAGCCATCTAGGTGCACTCGTGTAGCACACGGATAGAGCAAGGGAGGGCAGACCGTAACATACATATAAGGGACTGGGAACTGAGACCCGATATACTAAGGACCCGATCTGCTCGTTCTGAACACCTTTTATATTTCATTAAGCCACCTAAACTCACAGCCAGGGATCAATGAGGATCTAACGGCTTCGTTAATCATAAGTCCCGAGCGAATACAGAAGAAAGCGTTGATCGACATTGAGCTTTTCGCTTCTTAACCTCCGGCACTTGGCACTTGTCCATAATGGAATAAAACAGGTCAGACAGATACCTTTAGACCGAAACAGGAACGGAAAAAGTGTGACAGAAAGGAACAGAACGGATAGTGTCGTGGAACGTGCCGGGATTGTTCCTGACAAACCACAACGGAGAAGAGCTGATGGTATCATGTGCGCTCAAGAAAGATATGTTGAGGATGCGTAAGCTTACCAGGGTGTGATTGAACGCTAGTCGCTCCGACTGATTTTAACGAACGGCAGAAATGAAATTGTCAAAAAGTTCTTTTCACGTTTTCCGGGAAAACGGGTGCAGTTGTATTTGTCGGGGTCCTGGCCTTAACAATGCGCTTCTGAGTTTGATTTAAGCAATGAAAAAAGTACACGACTAGTCTTTCAGCCGGGCCATTGAGGGTTCTGGGAAAATCACAAAATTACACCGTTGCTATACGATGCTTCAGGCACCAGCGCTGCATTGCACCGCTATCGCTATCGCAGGTGCTTCGCATGAGGTGCATCGACATCCGGGATGATCGGACTCCGACGAAACAGTTACGCTATTGGCTAAAGCAGTGCATGCGCTTGAAATCGCGTATAATCGCCTAAAGGCCTTAGTGTCGCACGCAGTAGGCGCCAAGCATATAGGTACGAAAGAAAGTTGGTAGAAAGTCAAATAAGCTCGAACAAACTAAGAGAGAAATAGGCTAACTTCGAATGACTCGAGAAGCCGATCCGGCTATGTGACGACGATGGGACAAAGGGAAACCAAACTGAATGGGCGGCTGATTAGTGGGGCGAGAAGCGCCACTTCTCAGATTGTCTTCGGCTTCCGGTCGTAGGACGGAACCGGAATCCTCTTGAACGGGTCAGTTTCGGCCGGGCGGCGGCTTTCGGTAGCCGCTTGTTGCCCGCTTGATGAAGGCGCCAAGTGGAAGCCACTCGAGCCCACGCCCCGAGGAGCCTCCTCTTGTGCAGCTGGCCGCAATTGAGACGAGGAGATAGTGTCAATCGCGAGCATGCAAACGAAGCTGGATTCAAAACATCAACAAGCGGACCAGTAAGAGATTAGTGTTTGCAAAATGGTTCCGCTTCGTGTTGACCGCAGTAGCAACACAGCCACATCAAAGGTTGACATGATCATCTAAGCGCGAATGTAAGAAGGCGATGTAAGTCCAACTGTTAAGCGTAGTCGCCTTTCTTGATCTTCCATCAAGGGAGGGCCACTCTTAGGGAAAGGACACAGGCGTTCAGTGCAAAAAGTTTAGTCGACTAGACATCTGCACTGCGCTTCCGTGTTCCACTACCCAGTGTAAAGGCCAGAGCTGCGGAAACCAAAATAGACGCTTTGATGTGCTGGATTAAGTGATAAGCTTCCTCGACTACAGGGATGAAACACATTGTTGGTGAGTTCAAGCATACGGTAGCTCCGAAAGAGTGCGACGAATGAAGTTGCGCAAGTTAATCCGTTCAGTGGGGCAGACGTTTCCAGGTTGGCTCATGACACCCTGCACTCAACAAGACAGCGGGTAGAGCGCAACAAACTAATGTAAGCTTAAAATCCTCACGTAGAAAACAAAGGATTTGCAGTACTACCTAGGATAATGTCGGTACGTCTTTCTATACGATCGTTGCGTAGTCTTACTCATGTTTTAGCGTCATCAACGTAGCTAGTATGCTACGAAGAAACCTTTCATGCTGCATCAATCTGGAGTCATGTTTGAATTCGATTCGAAAAAGCTAAATCAGAAGTATAATGCACTGAAGTTCGGACTTAACAAGCAATTCGATGCTGGACTATGCTATCTAGGCCAATTGGCATATGGCGGCCTATGGCATCTCCGTATGGACCGAATGCCGTATGTCTCGATTTCCGATAGCGTCGAATCATCGGATCCCCCCCCCGGACAGACTAGCACCTGGAAGGCAGTGTCGCCAAAAACCGTCCAGTAAACAAACCGCATCATCTAGCAGATCCGAAAGAAACACCAAAGTTAGCTAGGACTTAGAAGGCACCGTACTCCTTCGTCGAGCGAACCTTGCAAGACCGACCGACTTGGTGCTCGTCGAAGCCTTGAGACTGAGAGCGTCCGCACTGATTGCCCGTTTCGTCCGTGTGTGCATTCAAATATTTAAAAGTATTTGCTTGCTTGATTACCCCAGATTCGGGCGGTGACAATCGAATTAGAATGGATAGCCCTATCCCGGCGGCACCGGTCCGCTTCCGATCCTCGCCTTCCGCCGTCTAAGGATCCTCCTCGCAGCGCTCCTCCGGTGCCTGAAGGAGCGCTCCTCGGCCCAGTGTTGAGGGCCACCGAGGGCCAACGACGCCCGCCGGGCGCAGTTCCGAGGCGGTAGTCTTGAAAACCCAATTAAACGCCGATTGTCTCTTCGCGGCCCATTGGCCCAAACGCCGATGGCCCACTCTAATGAGCCACAAGGACGTGCCGCGAGACAACGCCGCATGATTGTCGCACTTGCGGCATCAGCAACAGTGGATTTGCTGACGAAGAGGATGAGAGGGCTTAACGAGCTATCATCCTAGTGGATTGGTAATCGCTTGAGGTTTGCATGTGCTGAAAAAAAGCGGAAAAGATCGTAGGCTAAACGACAAATCGGTCCGTGGGCAGTGGAGTCGTAAATCATCTTTAGCTGCAGGATGCAGAATGCGATACAGAGACTTTTCGGCGCGGTCCAAAAAGTATCGCTTCTAAAATGTGATACGTTTTTCGGCGCGTATGAGCTGCTGCCCCAATTGGTCTAGACGTTTCGATGTGTACTAAAGGTGACTTCATCAAGTATTATTCGAGGCAGCGCCACTTTAGGCACACCTTACCATTCTCTCTCAGAAATTTTTGCTTAGTGACGAATGATAACGTTCCTTTGGTTCCTGTCTTTCGCTAATTAATGCGTCCTCATCCGCTTCGTGAATAACATGAAGTGCCCGCCGAAAACACGATTAGGAACCGCACATGAGGACATATTAGATGCATGCGACGTAATCCAATCCGGCTGTATTGTTCTCTGTGCCGAAGAACATCCCCCAGTAGCATTCACACCATCAGTGGCACTTGATCAAATAATGGCATGCCACCGGTTGCGCAATCCGCGTGGTTGATACGCGGGCAAACACGGTGCACTGATGAAATGTGGGGGCATGTGATGTACACGGAGCCTGTCCACACCTAAATTTACGCAGTACTTGAATTGCTCCCACGGGATAGTAGCCCAGATGAAACAAGCTCCTGTGATGTTATGTAGCACAGCCACTTGCTCATTTACTTTTTCGTTGGTCCATATCCAACTTAGCGTGTGCTTGCGTCGCCGTGTAAAGGTAGAGGTCGCCGTTTTTTTAGAATTGTTCTCTCCAATGCACTGGACTAGATTGATCATTTAGGCTCTTATTTTGTTTCCGTTCTCGTCACTACTTTTGATTTCGCTCGATGACCTAGTGCCTTCTCGCACCGGCCATCAGCCTCACCGCTATGAGCTACGTGCTCTACTATGCCAAAGATGCTGGAATATCCTACCGAAAAGACAGTTTTGGGTCTTCCTAGAGATAAGCTCTATCTACCTAAGCTCCAAGCTATCTAGATAAGCTGGCTCAAACGGTAGTTCAGGCTTAAAGTGTAGTCAAGTGTCCCTTACAACGACAAACATTTACCGAGTACACCAATCCCCAGCTCGTTCACATTTTGTTAGACCAACTGTTCATTTCTAAACTGACGTTTATTTACACCAAAAGGGTTGTGCAGCTGAAATGGATAGCGACATGTCCAAATTACGAATGCGCAATAATGTGACAGGCAAAGTTAGCAGGAGAACACAGTCAGACGCAGATCAGATATGTAAAGCAGTCGGTTAAAGCGCCTAGGTGAGCAGATGATGCAACACGAGAAAAACTAGAGATCGACGATGTGAAGATGATCTTGTTTAAAGAGGCATGGAACTGTTCAAAGGTCAGTTAGTAGCATAAGACAAGGTAGACATCAAACAGAACAGCTATTTTCAAGGTTAGGTACTGCTTAGCGCCACACTTCAACGCACGTTGCCGCGTCTGCCCCTGCCGCGGTTCAGTGGCGTCCAGTTCGACGTCGAAATGCTGACGTTCGAGTTTCCAAAGTTGGCGTTGTCGGAATTGTCGTTGTTGGTCGTCTCGTCATCGGTCTAAAGAAGAAAACAGTTTAAAGGTTGAGGCACTTTCGCGTGCGTCCTACCTGTCCGCCGTTGTTGTCGTAAGTGGTGCTCTGAGCCCAGTCGTTGTTGCTGTTGTTTTGGTCAAAAGGGTCGTTGCTGTTCGATGCAGACGTCTTCGGCGCGTTCTGCTTCGGAATTACGGCCCTGCGCTCGACCTCGTTCATCGTCTTGTAGGCGATGTCGGCGGGAACCGGCTTAGACGGATGCTCCCAGCGCCAGCGGTAGTTGTCGAAGAGGCGGCCCATCACTTCGCGGGCGGTGATGAAGCCAGCTTGATCTAAAACCATGAAGAATGAAGATGAAGGAAACAACCAACTGACTTCCGATGAACATGAAGAGAAGGACGCCGTCGTTGCCGAGACAGTTGTCCGCAAAGTTCTGCACCATCTCCACATCGGCCTTCTTGAACGACCACATGACGTCACGGTGGCGCTTGTCCCTGCAGAGGAAGCGGACGTAGTCCTCGCGCGTGTGGCAACAGAAGGGCCAGAAGCAGAAGCTGAAGAGGTACGAGACGAGGTTGAGCGCCGTCATCACCGCCACGAACGCCAAGAACCACCTAAAGGACATGTGAATATAAAAAACAAAGGGGTAAGAGCCCTACCAGATAAGGAAGAATGCCTTCTCGTTGTAGGTGTTGACGCGGAGGTGGCACTGAAGGGTGTAGCGAGGCGAGTCCCCGAGCCGACGAATGGGCACATCGCAGAGCGTAAGGCGCGGGAACACCGGCGAATCCTAAAGANCCGATCCAGCCGTAGACGGTGGTGGAGAGCACTGCGACGCACAGGAGGAATAGGGCCGGTACGATGTACCCGTTCAGGCGGTCGATCCGGTCCGGGAAGAAGGCCTTCGGCTGGCCCATCCAGCTGAATACGATCTTGCCGGGCATCGTCTTGAAGTCCTTGAGGATATTGACCTTCGAAAGGTCCACATCCTTGAACCTAAGATGGAGAACCTATAGATGATTCTGTACAAAAGCCGCGAGTATGCCTATCGAAACACTTACACAGGCAGCTTATGCTTGTCGTTGCGGTTGTTGTAGTTGTTGTAGCTGTTGAAGCTGCCACCGCCGCCCCAGCCGTCGTCATAACCCATTCTCGTTTCTTTGCCTGAAATATTTTGTTGGCACGGATCCGGAAAATTCGAAGCAGCATGTGCAAACTTTGAGTTACGCACGACCGCCAAGATCCACCGCGATTCAAAAGAAGAGTTAGTCGCAAGCCGGAAATGAACCAGCGATATCGAGGGACTTAAAAGTGATTGCGGTCGCTGCCGACCAGTGAAAGAGGCAAATGACGGCTACCCTTCCAACACAACAGCAAACGCAAATGCGAGGATAAGAGAACAAGGACTTCCTAAGGGGAAGATAGTATAAAAATCACTGATAAGAACATGCGCGAGATGATCGTCGACCGCCTGGTCCCGCATTCCTTAATGGCATGGAAGCCAAATTGCTCGATGCAGATGCGGTCAGACTACGCTGACCGTGGGTCATTAGCATAGAACGCGGGGAGCGCACGCATTATGTATGTATCGCAAACGCACTAAATGCACAGTGGAATGCTTCGCACTTTTTTGGGCGTTAAGGAAAATGCGCTCCGTGAGCACCCGTAAACGGAAGGCTGAAACTGCGGGACAGTACAATGATCAACTGTTAAATATGGCCCGGTGAGAGAAGGATGCCCATGACTTCTTCGCCACCAGTAACATACAGGAGCAAACCATGCTCGGGTAGCAACTGAATGCCTATGATGAAATTCGGACGGATGAGCATACGGGCGCAGACAATCAGAACACCGCCGCCGCGGTCGCAAGGACTATGGAAAGAGTTAAAAGGCCACGACGTCGCGGTCGCAGATGTGCTGATTTCAGACCGTGACTGACGCGCAGAGTCATCATTACGACCTTGAAATAATCGCTAGCTACCGTATCTGCTCCGCTGCCCGCAGGCGCATTCCAATGAATGCAGTCAAAAAACCAAAAAGAACAAAATCAAAGTTGTCGGTTTGAAGAGTGCTAAGGACTCGGACGGACTACGAGCTAGCTTAAAACGAAAATGTATCCGGCAGTTTGACAACTCTCTGCGAAGCATTCATCGAGGGCTCGGTATAAATCTGCGAGCACTTAAACACGATAGCCACAACCAGGATCCTTTTCGTCCGATGCTAATGATGCCGGAAATGGCTGCATACCGCAGGGCGCGGTTGCTTCACCGCCTGATAAACATCAGGGCCATGCTTGTTGAACTGGTGTGAACGGGAGCGGCGCGGTCATGGGCGTGAGGAGACCAAAGAAGGACGATCGGATGGCCCCTACAGATGAATCATGCACAAACGACTACGATTATTGGCTTCGGACTTCAGGCAGCATAATCCACGGTGTCTCTCATCTTATAGCAACACCTTCGATGGAAAAACTTGCTCTATTGCCGCTTTGCATAATCCGGTGCTACTCTCATTTCTTACCGCAAGTGGCACAATAACAAAAAAATGGCTCCTTTTTCCGAGCGAAAACATGCCGTCAACGCAACCACGCCGCATGCCTAGGACCGATCGGCGACGACGATTGCTGCATTTTGGGGAAGACACGGAGCTCATATGTTGGGCAAAATTCGAGCTGTATCGCCTGCCGACCGCGCAGCGGCACGCTCAATTGGAATGCGCATGCCAATTAGCACTTGTCAGCAGAACAATTGGCCTTGCATTCAAAAATTGGAATGGCGAAAGACTAATAGCGGCAAACCTGCATAAGGAACAATAGGACGAACTAAGTTGTAAATATCCCGAACGTTAATAAAACAGAAGGTATCAATGCCTGTAATGGCGCCGTTAAGGCTCGAGGACAATGCATGACTTTGCGATGGGTCAGTCCACCGACAAGCGGCAATAATGCGCGGAGAGCAAAATCGGTGTGCGCATCACCAGTGAATGACGGACGCGTTAGCTTGGGCACTTGGCACCCTGAATGCCGTAAAAGAAAACAACGACTTCCGAGTCCAAAACATTTGTCGTTTGGTGGATTCTATCATGGCTGGTACGCGTCGATCTTGCACTTGCACTAAGGGACGGTCAGCAAGAACAATTGAGAAAGCTCCGTCGATCCAGAGTAGGAATTCAAACGCAGAACGCGCATCCTGACGGGGATGGTAATCGGTGGTCTATGGCCGACTGATAAAATAGTCTTTTCCGCCAGCATACGCCTTGCGGATGCAAAAAGAGTCCCGCATGCTTGAGAGACACTTGGACTTATTTTTTCATGCCAGTGTCGCCCCTAGCACTTGGGCGCTGCAGTTGGGTATAAAGTTGCAAGAACAAGCACAAGTGACGTCACTGTAGGGGTTACTGTGTGTGACCCTCGCGGCGTCGGAAATCGTTATTTTGGGCGGAAACGCGACGGAGCAGTCGGTTGTCCCTCTGATAAAAATCAGTTGCATTGTTGCCCGAGTGCGAAGCGACGTGTGGGAGTGAAAAAAAGAAGAGATCCGCCTGAAAGGAGGGCACGGGTTAGACGACCTTCGAGTTAACCACAAACAAACGAGGAACAATATAGGTAGACGATTGCAAAGATTTCAGGCTGAAGGAACTGCGCAAAACGAGTCTCCGGCAAAGACCGTTGGGGGGGGGGGGGGCTTAACGACAAGTTTTGCCTGCTTATAACCAGAACATTTCTTCTTTCTTACCGGAATTAAACCGATAAGAAAAATGACTCGTAATTCAGAAACAAAATAACAGTGTCGCTGAATACTTAAAGACATCACACCTTCCGAAGTGCGGAGTGAGTACTGAGGTGCACAATTCCTCTAAATATAAACGTCCGGCAAGTACACGCGACAGCGCAACGCTCGCTTGATGCTTCCAAATAAGATTGGCAACAAGATCAAGCGTGAAGCCGGAAGAGGACGGACAGAGCCTAACGGGTAGTTGCCGACGTGAGCCCCGATTTGCATCAGTGGCGGGCTAAGTGTGAATACCGGTCAAAGACTGACGCGCGAGGAAAGGTCAAGCTTAAACTGACTCCGACAAAACAACTAACTTGAAGGCACAGAAGACAGTAAGCGGACCAAGAATTATTTTATAACACCCAACCAACGTATAGCCCTTCGTGGAGTGCGAGGTCAGCATTTCGGACATCTGCGCACTCTCTGCACAGCGAGTGCAATTGATGAATGCGGTGAACGGAAAAAAGCATGCATGTTTTAGGGCTCACTCTGCGCTGCGAGGCTGCCGTTCACTGACCAATTGTGAGCAAGACCGGGCAGTTTTTCAGAATTGCTTAAGTTCAGTGTCCATGAATCATGGGCTACTGAGTGGACCAAAGGCAAGCCAAGCCCTTCCACTAATGCAGTGAATGATATCAAAAAAGCCAAAACTAAAGCCACACAGGCGCTGTCCTTTATCCGGAACAGGATGAATGATAATTCCTCAGGACATCGATCGATACAAGGCCTCCGGCGTCGGCACACCATTCGTGGTCTCCAGATGAATGGCGAAGACTGTCCGAAGACTTGGGAATTGGTTCAAGGCATTCACCTTTCTTCTATCACCGCCTACCTTTCCTTGCAAGTAACAAAGCACGAGTAGAGGTGAGGAAAGGACAGGTGGCCAAAATTTTGTCAATGCATAATCCGTACGCAAAAAAACGATGGAAAATCCGGACGCAAAAAGTTCCCTGATGCACTGTGTTGCACTTGTTTAAACCCCCAACTCGCGTGGACGCATGTTCTTATGTTGATACCTGTTTCGGCTTCTTTTGTGCATACTTTGCGGACATCAGTGCCATTGCAGTGCGGTGTAACAGCCACGATTACTCATGAATCCAAACGCATAAAGCCTAAGCATGCATTAAAAAACATTAGACGTCCCTCAGAGTTGATGCGGAAATCGGAACTCAATGCCCGAGGTGTGTCGCTCACCATCCAGTGAGCCTTAGAAGCAGGCACAAGAAGCTCGGCTCCGGTAAGATGCCAATAATCACACCGAGTTTCAGAGACGTACGTAATCGTGTCAGCTTCTTATGCGCCGTCTCGAAAACGTGTGGTATTCGGCCAACAAAGGCCTTACAGACCTTATGCCGGATTGTGATGCATTCTGCGAGGCAAGCGTGATCGATATGAACGTATGTGTTTGGTATCGCCGTAAAGCCCTTGGATGTTCACCGTATGCAACTCCGTAGCATCGTGCCGAACACTGATGCTTCATGTGCTACGCACAGTATACTGCCAACGCCCACGGCACTGACGATTTTGGTCTGTGATCACAACAAGAGGATAGCACAGGTCAACAGTACCCTAACGTGGGCAGTGATTAGGGTTAAGGACAACAATGACGATATTGCGAGGCATAATAGTGCATTTTACGGTTATTAACGTACGAATAGATGACCGTCTTCTTGGAAAAATCCAAGGTACGTTTCAAGCCCTTTGTGGGGCTAGGATTAATGCACCATTGCACTTTGTAAAATATCCTTACGTATTTATCTCAAGCACCGGCTATTGAGAGCGGCTTCTCCCACCCACAGGGCGCCACCTCCCGCGTTAAAGCACCTGTTAAATTTTTCATTTCCTGCGCACTTCCTGGCGCGCAAAAAAGTGACGTTGCCAGGGAGTCGACCGCTGGCAAAGTCCTAAAATATGCGATGAGCTACCACGCCAAGTTTTTTCCTGCGATTTCCAGCACTATGTGCGTCAGGGTAGCGCAGCGAGCTCCGTAGGCACAAAAGATGCGTCAATCTTGCGCAGGGCGTATTGGTTAGTGTGTGCTGGACAAGGCCGTTTCAGTTCCTTCTAGATCAAGCACGGTTTCCTTAACTGTCCACGTCTGTGATGCAAGTGGACGCTTAGTTATTACCGTTTTAAAAGACTACTGGGATCATTCATTTTTTAAATGCCGTGAGTCTTTTGAACGTTGTGAAGTTGCTAGCCGAGTTCTTTACGTAGGTTGCTACATACGCGTGAAAAACGCTATAGCGGGCCTGTTTGAAAGCCGCCTCATTACAGTTGAGCCTCATTTTTGGTGCATGCAACTTCAAACCTTCTATACGTCCTATTTTTGGACTGCAGCTTATGTATGGGTTCATCCGTATCCAAGTTTCTCTGCCCGTATATAAGATGAACTTAGCCTCCCGACTTAGATCTGTGCTACTATTCTAAACTGATGGTTCTGAAGGCAACCATAGCAAGAGCTTCTAGTAGTCTAGCGTCAACTTCTTGTCAGCTTCGTTCCAGGCTGACGGGAAGAGTCCCCGTTAAGCATTAGACGTAATACGCGGACATCTGCTCATATATGTGGCTTAACGTATAGGTACGTCCAAACCGAGATTTGGGGTATCTCCGTGCATCAATCTGTTTCATCGTTGTGGCGGTTAATACAAGCGGTTCTCTGACCAGGGATTCTGACGCCTAATGTACGTTGTTTGATATGAACTGTCAAAAGCCTACGACAGTTACGTCATCTGCCTGTAGAAGAGGGGCCTCCGGTGGACTTCGGGGTGTCTAATCCCACACTGCCCGATAACGCGTGACAGTATGATTAAGCGTTACTCTTGGCACTACTTGTAGTGTGGTTAGACCACTACATCTCTCCGTGAACTTCCTTCTGGAAACGCGTGATGATGCTGTTTGTCCCCGAATCCGTTGCCCTTAACAGCATTTTGCTTGGTTTTTGTCTCCTTTGACATTTCGTGACATTCTACAGGGCTTGACTCAGATCATACGAAATTTCCACTACCGCACGTGAGCATAATAGGCCACGAAACTTCTGGGAAATAAGATTACGTTGTATCTCGTTACGATATCACAAAGAATTTATACTTGAGAAATTCACGTTTTGTCCCAGTAATCTCATTAGCATTCTGCTCGTATTTGTACAAGCCCGATAGTTTGCGTGATCCTACCACGCTTCTTAAGCGACATTTTTCCTCGCGTGAACTGACATTTAGTGCACAAGTAATACTGGCATTCCCCTTAGCTGGCGTAAATCCATCGCTGGCCTTTTCGTGGAGCTTCCCGGAGTGCTTTTGGAACGAAGCGTCCCCTACTATCGCCGCAAGCTAAGCTTACTACCGGTGTTGGGCATCAGGCTAATAGTACACAATGACTTTCCGTGTCAACAGGAAGTTAGGGTATGGATGACCAAGTAAATAGTGTGACCCAGAAGAACTCTGATCCGGCCATCCACAAGGGCATGCAAATGCTGAGATTCAGCGAAGGATTAGGATTCAGCGCTAGAACGAACGCACTAACCCACGTGGAACATTCTCATGCTTCTAAGCCACTTCGCAGGCAATATTATCTTCAAGAGACGATACCAAAGAGCCCAGCGGAAGCGTTTCTTAATGTGCACTTTACCAAGGAACGGTTAACCCATTTTGCGAAAACAGTTTCGGACGTCAGAAACCGTTCCTGACCTACAAGGTTAGAACCAGAGTCTACGCTAGGGACTCTAGCGCACACATAAGGACACTTAGACTACATCATGGGGCGTACATTCGCTAAGGACCATGGTCTGGATGCGTATGTCTAAAGCTGTGAGCGTATTCGCAGCTCGTCGTACGGTGCCCGACAAGGGTGACCCCATCATTTTTACGCTTTAGATAACTTCACCTTGGTTACATCATAGTCTTTCAACCTCTCAGACATCAAAGTCTAAGGACACCATTAATATGNCAACTGCCAACTGGCTCTCCTCCGGGTGGCTCCGAGGAACCTCCGGGTGAGACCAAAGTAAACTGGGTGGAGTCAAGGTAGCTGCCTACGCAGAGGCTGACGCAGAGCAATCGAGGTGGATCTGCCTACGCAAGGTTGCTGTTAAGCTATCCTACCACATGCCCGATGGGTGGCTTAACGACAAGTTTTGCCTGCTTACAACCCGTGCATTTCTTCTTTCTTACCGGAATTAAACCGATAACAAAAATGACTCGTAAATTAGAAACATAATAATAGTGTCGCTGAATACTTAAAGATATCATACCTTTCTGAAGCGCGGAGTGAGTAATGAGGTGCACAATTTCTACAGTGAATCTCCGGCAACTACACGCGACAGCGCAACGCTCGCTTGATGCTTCCAAATACGCTTTGTAACATGATCAAGCGTGAAGCCGGAAAAGGATGGACAGAGCCTAACGGGTAGTTGCCGACGTTGGGAACCCCGATTTGCATCAGTGGCGGGCTAAGCGTGAATACCGGGCAAAGACTGACGCGAGAGGAGAGGACAAGCTTAAACTGACTCCGATAAAATAGTGTTAGGCGCAACACGAAGGTACAGAAAATAATAAGCGGACCGAGAATTATTTTATAACACCCAACCAACGTATAGCCCTTTGCTGGAGTGCAAGGTCAGCAATTCAGGCACCTGCGCACTCTCTGCGCACCGAGCGCAATTGCTTAATGTTGTGAATGGGAAAAGCGCGCGTGTTTTTTAGTCTCTCGCTGCGCTGCGAGGCTGCCGTTCGCTGACCAATTGTGCACAACACCAGCAGCTTTTCAGAATTGCTTAAGTTCAGTGTCCATGAATCAAGGGCTATTGGGTGGACCAAAGGCAAGCCCAGCCCTTCCGCTAGCGCACTCAACGATATCGAAAAAACAGCCAAAACTAAAGCCACACACACAGGCGCTGTCCTTTATCAGAAACCGGATGAATGATAGTTCCTCAGAACACCGATCGATACAAGGCCTCCGGCATGGGCACACCATTCCTGGTCTCCAGATGACTGACGAAGACTGTCCGAAGGCTGGGAATTGGTTCAAGGCATTCACCTTTGTTCTATCCAAGGGTCAAAGCACGAGTAGAGGTGAGGAAAGGAAAGGTGGACGAAATTTCGTCGATGCATAATCCGCACGAAAAAAACGATGAGAAATCTGGACGCAACAAGTTCCCTGATGCAATTTCTTGCACTGGTTTAAACCCCCAACTTGCGTGGACCCATGTCCCTATGTTGGTCCCTGTTTCGGTTTCCTTTATGCATACTTTGCGGAGTTACGGAGGAACCAAATCAAATCAATGTTTCTGCGCGTGCAGTTCAGTGGAACAGGCATGATTGCTCATATATGCAAACGCGTAAACATGCACTAAGAAACATTAGACGCCCATCAGAGTTTATGCTGAAATCGGGAATTCAACATGTCGTTCACCATCCAGTCAGCCTTAAAAGCACGCACAAGAAGCTCGGCTCCTGTAAGATGCCTACCAGGGATGGGACCGAGCCTCGGTCTCGGAAAACCGACAATCTCGGTGCATTTTGGTGGTCTCGGTCGAAAAACCGAGGCTAAGCCGCGACTTAGAGATTGCGCCGTTCGGCGCCGTTCAACGACATTCCTGGCAATTACGCACCATGGAGTTTGTTGACTTCGCCTGCGGCGCGCCTTTTCTAACGCTAGGATACTTAGTTACAGAGTTTCGGAGGCGTACGTAACCTTATCAGCTTCTTATGCGTCCTCTTATCTTCGTATGGTATTCGGCAACAAAAGGCCTTATACAGATTGCGATGCTTCTGCGAGGCATATGTGATCGATATAAACGTATTTGTTTGGTATCGTCGTAAACCCCTTGTTTGTTCATGGATGCAACTCCGTAGCATCGTGCCCAACACTGCTGTTTCATGTGCTACGCACAGTACACAGACAAAGCCCACGGCACCGACGATTTTGGTCCGTGCTCATAACACGAGGATAGCACAGGTCAACGTGCGAAGTGAATAGAGTTAAGGAGAAGAATGACGATATTACGGAGCACAATAGTGCACTTTTCGGTTATTAACGTACGATTAGATGAATGTCTTCTTGGAACAACCCAAGGTGCGTTTCAAGCCCTTTGTGTGGCTAGGATTAATGCAGCATCGCACTTCATATCGGGTCCTTACTTATTTGTCTCAAGCACCGGCTACTGAGAGCGGCTTCTCCCACCCACCGGGCGCCACCTCCCTTGTTAAAGCACCTGTTAAATGTTTCATTTCCTGCGCACTTCCTGGCGCGGAAAAAGTGACGTTGCCCTGGAGGCGACCGTTGGCAAAGCCCTAAAATATGCGATGAGCTACCACGCCAAGTTTTTTCCCGCGTTTTCCAGCACTATTTGCGTCAGGGTAGAGCAGCGAGCTACGTTGGCACAAGCGTCAATCTTGCGCAGGGCGTATTGGTTAGTGGGAGCTGGACAAGGCCCGTTTCAGTTCCTTCTAGATCAAGCACGGTTTTCCTTAACCGTCCACGTCTGTGATACAAGTGGACACTTATTTGTTACCGTTTTGAAAGACTACTGGGTCATTCATTTTTTAAATGCCGTGAGCCTTTTGAACGTTCTCAAGTTGCTAACTGAGTTCTTTACGTAGGTTGCTACATACGCGTGAAAAAGAGCTATAGCGGGATGTTTGAAAGCCGCCTCCTAACAGGTGAGCCTCATTTTGGTGCACGCTCAAACCTTCTATACGTCCTATTTTGGATTGCAGCGCATTTATGGGTTCACCCGGATCCAAGTTTCTCCGGCTGTATATAGGACGAACTTAGCCACCCGAACTGGTTCTGTGCTACTATGCTAAACTGGTTCTTCTGAAGGCAACCGTAGCAAGGGCTTCTTGTAGTCTAACGTCGACTTCTTGTCAACTTCGTTTCGGACTGATGGGAAGAGTCCTTGTCAAACATTAGACGTAATGTGCGCACTTCTGCTCATACCGGTATATTGCTAAGCGCATAGCATCCAAACCGAGATTTGGCTTAAGTTGATACGTACGCTAGGTATCTCCGTGCATGAATATGTTTCATCGATGTGGTGGTTACGTTAACAGATGCGCTTCTCTGTCCAGTGATTCTGCCCCCTAAAATGTACGTCGTTTGATTTGAACTGTCAAAAAGCTATGACAATTACGTCATCAGGCTGCAGAAGAGAGGCATCCGGCGGACTTCGAGAAGTCGAATTCCACTCTGCCCGATAACGTATGACAGTACCGGACACTACTTGTAGTGTGGTTAGACCAGTACATCTCCCCGAGAACTTCCTTCTGGAAGTGCGTGCTGATGCTGTTTGTCCCCGAATCCGTTGCCCTTAACAGCATTTTGCTTGGGTTTTTGTCTCCTTTGACATTTCGTGACATTCTACAGGGCTTGACTCAGATAATACGAAATTTCGACTACCGCACGTGCGCATAATAGGCCACGAAACTTCTGGGAAATTAGATTACGTTGTACCTCGTTACGATATCACAAAGAATTTATACTTGAGAAATTCACGTTTTGTTCCACAAATCTCATTAGCATCGTGCTCGTATTTGTACAAAGCTCGATAGTTTGCGTGACCCTAACACGCTTCTTAAGCCATATTTTTCCGCGCGTGAACTGACATTTAGTGCACAAGCATTACTGGCATTCCCCTAAGCTGGCGCAAATCCATCGCTGGCCTTTTCGTGGAGCTTCCCGGAGTGCTTTTGGAACTAAGCGTCCATCCCTTACTGCAGCCGCAAGCATAGCTTGCTACCGGTGTTGGGCATCAGGCTAATGATATACAATGGCCTTCCGTGTCAACAGGAAGTTAGGATATGGATGACCATGTAAATAGTGTGCCCGAGAATCCGGCCATCTGCAAGGGCATGCAAATGCTGACATTCAGCGAAGGATCAGGGCCAGTGTAAACTGTGATCGAACGCACTAGCCCACGGGGAACATTCTGGTGCTTCTCAAAGCTAAACCACTTCGCCGCAAATATTATCTACCTACGTGAGATGATACCAAAGAGCCCAGTGGAACCGTTTCTTACTGAGTACTTTACCAAGGAACCCATAACCCATTTTGCGAAAACAGTTTCGGACGTCGGAAACCGTTCCTGACCTGCGAGGTTAGGGCCAGTGCCTGCGCTAGGACTCTAGCTCATAGCTCACACAAAAGGACACTTAGACTACATCATAGAGCGTACGTTCGCTCAGGACCATGGTCTGGCTGCGTATGCCTAAAGCTGCGAGCGTGTTCACATGTCGTACAGTGCCCGACAAGGGTGACCCCACCATTTTTACGCTTTAAATAACTTCACCTTGGTTACAGCATAGCCTCTCAGACACCGAAGTCTAAGGACACCATTAATATGACGCAGCGTGTCCAAAGAAAACCGCGTACAAACAAGTTAGGCAGTGCATTCCGTGGTCGCTATGTCGCTACGTATGTCCCGAGGTCAAGGGATAATTATAGTCACGGGAAAACGGCAGCCATGCCGTCGAGTCAAATGATGTCGTATTTGGGCGGAAGATGTGGGCTGCATGCTCGTGTATGCCTTCAGTGATCTCTGAACGTGCTTTGATACTTCGAGAATTTCTGTTGGGCCACTTTGGCATGTCTTGGCTTCGCTTTTTATGGCAGATCGGAAGTGATGAGACCCACCAAAGTACGGTATCGCTGTTACGACGTGTGGCAGTCAGCCATAAGTGATCAGGGGTTGCATAACACAGTGGAGACGGCTCAAGATAGCGGCTTATGCGACCAAGTTTTTTTGAAGCCGGTCAATTCATATTTGCTTAGGTCAGCGTAAAAACGCTGCGGACGTGCAGTCCAGCTCGCTATCGGCTTCTGGCCCTAGGCCGCCAATTTGAGCATTGTTAGAGCGTATACAAGCGGGTATTTACCGTGCCATTTTTGTTTCTTCTAATTAAGATTTTGGATTCTCTCCACCGATGAACCGATTAGGTACGCGAGGAGTGTTTTTTTTTAGGTCAATCCTGGTGTTCTTAGCCTCAAGCTTTTTTGACAATATGGCTGTTCCGACCATAGTGCAAGTTGCGCATACGTACGCTACCATCTCTAGCATACGCCTACGGAGCCGAAGGCCGCTTGGACAATATGGTAGCGACCTTGCGCAAACTAAATGCTGACTAAAAGTTCTCCAGCAGTGCTGCGTAAGTCACGTTACCAAGCTGTACTTTATTTTTTCTACAACGATAATTGCCCAGCGTTCCGCTGCTTTTGCTCAGGCGTTCTTTGTACTGTGAGTGATCAAGGTTACCCACACGAGCTCCGTCGCCACCATCATTTTCCAGTGTCACGTAGATGCACGTTGGGCACAGCGTGGCGTGAGCATACGGATATGGCATCGCGGGCAAACCTGAATTTACGGTTGACTGGAACACACCGGAAGGCCTTGCACGGCACAATTTTAGCGTTGCACTTCGCGCCATTTGACGTAGATTCGGGCCCATGTTCAAGCTCACGCGATAAACAGTGCCGATTGGGGTCGCCGACGTTCCTAGAATTTGAACGTTTCTCGTCCGGGCACTTCCTTATCGGTTGCTACTAAGGCATGGAGAAGCACGATCGTACCATCGTTGACCACTGGGCACGTCGAAGCAAGAATGTGCCTCTGGCGAGGTCTGTGTAGAGGGACCAGGATTCCTTAGAAGTTGAAGTGCGCCCTGTTTCTACATGTGCATGCATTTGGGTGCTTGAGGTCACCGCTTTTGTCACTGATGACCTTTAGAACTTCAGTACGCTAATCCTCTCGTTGCAGAGGTCCTCCGGGTTGATGACTCGTTGACTACAATATTCCGGTGATATTCCGCAAGCGTCATGGTTTCCTTCTTTTACGGGATTCTGTTGCTTTTTTCCAACTAGCGCTGCGTAAGGTAAATCGTTAGACGCACAAAGTCGCGACTCGAACGGACGCACCAGCAACGCGCTTTTTCCTTCCGGATATCATGAGCTCACGGTTTATTTGGTCTTCATAGTCTAATCCACGGATACAGTAGAAACTTGGGGTGTCCTTACTGACGAAACTCCGTTTGTGTTCTTGGCTAGCGCAGAAGGTATTCGGGGCCACTGACTTTGCTCGTATGCTACTTGTATTCCTTAATTTTTGCTTTCACCTGCCGCACTTTGCAAGAGCCATGCAACGGAGTTTCGCAAGCAGTATGGCGCTAAATCTGGCAAGTTAGCAAGATCTTGAACTCGAACTTGTAAATTGCTTCGACTAACGCGACCGTTCGCAGCTTCCCAATTCGAGACAGTATAAACGGCAGACCGCAACCTTGTGCAGGATAGTGTTGTAAGTGCGTAAGCCGTGCCTCAACATTCCTTAGCAGACTGCACTTGCGTCTGTCATTTGCTTTACAATGGATCTCCTAAGATTGACATCCTGCAGTGGAAACTGCATGACGCAGCTAATCGACATTATTCGACCAAGCCCATTCCGAAATTTTCGCGATTGTCCGAATCCGAACAAACAGGCGATTAGTAAGTGCTAGCTGGATAGGTCCACTGTTTCGTACTTGGTATAAACCGATAACCCCAACAGTCCCAGTGATTTGATTGTCCAAAGGGTGAAGGAGCCGTGTTGCTCATCACCGAACGTGTAATTTACAGGGGCACCAAGAACGAGCGTTCGTAGGACGCAAACCAATAATCCCTTCATCGCAACCAATTAAGCAAGCGTCACGCTACGCCGTTAGCCTTTGGTCGTTCCGCTGAAGTACAAATGAAGACCTTTTGAGCAACAACAAACAATTTGGTAATTACTTAGAAAGGATTAAGTTGTTTAGAACTGGCCGCATTTTGTAAGGTTTTTAAAAGCGCACAAGACTATCACTCGCTCCATTCCTTAAGGTCTTTATGGTCTCGTATGTTACAACGTTCGGAGAAGAACAGTTTGTATATTGCGCAATACGTTTGGCAGGGTTTCCTTAACACCAATAAAATACCACGCATCTTGGAACTGGCCTACCCCGGACTGAGAGCATTGTTGTTCGCTTCCCGACATAATGTGTTATCTCTACCACCCTCTTGACCACTCGTATTGGACGATGGACTTCATCTCGATTTCTTGGGATCGTTCTGGGAATGACCCCAAAGGCGGCATCCCCAGCGGACGTTGAGGCCACTATACAAAGCATCATGTTGATTCCAGCAATGACACCCGATTCATTTTCTGGAAGTCCAAGTGGTCCGGAAGCCCTCTCGGACCGGACGTCATTGCTCGCCATTATTGCAACGCACGTGGCCAAAGTGCTTCATTTCCACCATACCAATGTTGCGCGGATATCCACCCTCGCAGCTACAAATCCTTGCATGCAGTAGGGAATAAAACATGAAGATCTTTCTATGAGGAAGAGTGAATGTTAAGGTGAAGAAGGTGATGCGGATTCCACGCGATATGCTTGCGCGGCCCTGTTAGAGCGCCCCAAGTCTAGAAAATTAAGCGCTTATCGATGACGCAAGTCAAAGTAGCAACCTTCTGACTCCAAAGTGGTTCTTCCAGGCAAAAAAATGAGGAAGCAGAAGATTTGTCAGCTAACTCCTTATTTGATCTATGCCAGACTAAGCTTTCTTGCTCCGTCTAAGGGTCCGAGGCTATCTTATGTTTACTCTTAGCTTGTTTGGCCAGACGGCTTAAGCTGTATCGCTACAAACACAACAGGAACTTTAAGATTGCCCAACCAACCCCGCCTTGTAGCGGCTGGTACATATGTCACATGGAGTCGTGCGACAACATTGGAAGCCCAGACGGTCCTCCTAATTCCTTCTTCCGTTATGATACTTCAATGCGATTAGGTTCATCTGCGAGAATCATACCAACGAATCGCAGGCAAACTTTAAAAGGCTTAAGGCCACACTAGGCGACCTAGGGTTTGGCTGCTACCTTAACTTGCGGTTATTGGCAAGAGATTGTTGCCGCAACGATTAGCTTTCAAATTTTAGCTGTATCGTGAAACCCTTGAGTAGTATCTCTGTCTCGAACTCTGAAGCTTTATGTTCTTCGGCCTCGCGCTCGGACGAGTAATCTTTCGCGCCCATCAGGAAAGTGCCATGTCGTTCCAGAATTAATTTCGAGTAGTTAATGAACCTGGAATGCCGTGGGAACAAATCCGCAGAAAGATTGTGGTATGGCACGGCAGCTATTTTTGGAAGCTATTTTGGGAACGTTCACTGTCTTCTTTAAGGGCCTTATCTCTCTGAAGAACACGCAACGCATCAGGTTGGAGGGGTGAGGTTTATCTCTGTAGCCCAGGCATTGACCGCCCCTCACATACCGCATAGTGCCTCCTGAAGGAGGGATACGCTTGGCAAAGGTGCAAGGTTCGTTTCACGTCTTTTAGTCTTATTTGTGGCACACCCTGTACTTGCATAGGGCCTAAGTAGTGCTCTATGTATGACGCCTGTCGCGAACCAAACTGATTGCCATTTTGACCACTGCCTGACGCTATGCCATGTGGCAGTAGATATTCATGCACCCTGGGGGGCTTGACCCCTGGCCTTCATTGTCCGTCGTTCGCGTGACCTAAACCTCATTGTGCTTTGGCGCTGATTTCTGGCACGCGGCCAGCTCACTCGCTCTCTCTTCCAACCAAACAACAATTAGTCAGTTCCGCAATAATTCAAGGTTTAGTCGGTGAACTTTCCGCTCCATTAGCTCTGTACTGAGAACCTTCAAAACATCTTAACCTTCACAGAAAGCTGCCTTTTCCTCTAATTGCCACGACACATGCGCTTCATGATCGAACAAGGTGACCAGCAGCGGGGTTTCCGGAATACTTAAGCCTCTCATTGAGTGGCCCCTTCCATTCAGGAAGTAGAACATCGTACGTAGGGGAATCTTGTAGTTTCATTGAATGCGCTATAGTCGTCGTTCCCGTCTAAAGTACCTACTTCCTCTGATTCCTAGCTTTAAGGATGCCTGTCAAGTGTTTTAAGACATAATTCGTTGGTTTAAACGGTCTGGTTCACCTTAGGCTTCTACTTCACAAACTAGCCTATTAATTATGCGTCCGATAGTGTTATCGAGAATATCCTCTTACGTATAGAACTTCCGCTCAGCCAGTTGGCAGTTATCTTCAGCGGAAATGGCAACCTTCGAGAAGTTTGTTACCGTGTATGAGATATAAAGGTGTAATCTAGGCGGCTTATACGTCGAATGATAATGCGGGGTCGTCTCATGGCATAGGCTACGGAGAATCTACGTAGGTCATACTTCGTAGGGCTCTCGCTAATGATAGGCTACACTCAAGAGCATTCTACTCGTACGTCTAGAGCGCCGCGTAGGCTCTTCATTCCTTAGTAGCTTGCGTATGAAATACCAGCAAGCAAATTCCCCTAGTAAATTTCGTACCTGGGTCTTTTACGAACTCGTTTGTTCCTTCAAAGCAGTAAAAAGTCGGACGCCATGTTCCATCGTCCATCGAGAGCGTATGCCACGCACGTGTCGTCCCCACTTTCCTTTTGGTCCCACGGGGACGCCAAAATGCTTGTGGCGATTCTCAGCGTAATTTGTCCTCGTTATCTGAGTTAACTTTTGACGCCTTGTCCGTGCTATAGCCCTTTCGACGATTCGCCTCCACTTTCGTGATTTCGACACCGGGTAGATGAATGTTAATGTTATCCGACGCACGAATTTCATGTGTGGCAAATTGGGTCCGTCGGCTTAGCTAAGGCGTTGCTTAGAGCGGTCGTCATTCCCGGGCTAATCCGCTTAACGTGAACAAGTTTATTAGCTTTAGAGGTCACGCAAAAGCTTTCAGTAGTCGTCGGGCTTCGTACAGGACGTGAGAAGGACAAGTACAAACTGTGAGAGCCGCTAGATGTAAACAAGTGACGAAAGTCCTACTCATTCACGGATACCGAGCAGGATAGAGCATCCACTGAAAGGCGAATGTGACTTTGTGGGAACTTTCGAGTTTTCGCATAGAGGTGAAGTGTAGGTCTTGCGAATCATGAGTACGATTGGCCTTAACCTCCCTCTTATGGTCATTCGTCGTGCTCTATTACGACGGCATGTGACGCGGCTTGGAAAATTGCCAGGTATGGCGGCACGCCTTAGTTGCTCCATCCGTGCCTTAGAGGGCAGTTGTAGTCGCCCTGCCATCTTGTCACTTCCGATTAACCTCCACAACAGTGGTGGCTTGGCGGAACTTCGCTTAGATGAGCGGAAACAAGCGCAAGTTAGCCGGATGAAAAGGCGTTAGTAGGTCGCATTAGAACATGGCCCAGATCTGGATTTTATATAGCCCCTTAAGGTCACCCGAAGCGCCCAAAACCGGCGGCCAATTACCACTTCTCCAGCGATTATTTCCAACATTTTTCTGCCCATAACTTCCTCTTAGTCCGTTAAACAGGCGGTCACCGGCGACATCCGTGTCCGTCGTACTTTCGCTGCCGCGTGGGCTCTCTGCAAGCTAAGTGGGTGCTAATTCTATGTGCAGGACTTTAGGCGAAACTCTTCGAATTTCGCTTATTGCCTTCGTAATTTCTTGACGAGACTGACGTACTCTTAAAGTACGGAACGATTACGTCGACTCACCGCCGAGTGGCCCATATCTTCCCGCTAGGCCTATCAAAGCATTGCTTTGACATAATGCTTACAATTTAAATGCGGTCAACCAACCCCATCACTTGTCCACTCACGGCACGCTGTGTTTTCATCTAACATTCAGCACTCAGTTTGCAAGTTTTTTTTTTCGAATCCCAGAGGCCTTGAGCAGACATTAAGGGCAATTGTCGGGCATTGCACTCATTGTTATTGCTAGAGACCGAGAACCTCGTTTTCTAACAGCTACGAGTCAATCCCGCAACATATAGCTGGTTTCCCCACCGGAGTACATTTCTTCAAGCTCTGGGCGGCTAAAGCAAAATACGTTCATTGTTACATTGTTTGACTGGCTTCTGCCCACTCTCACAAGGACGCTGACATTCCTACCAGCTGTTTGTAGGACTTGCAGGACGCTCATTAACCTTGACGTCCAGCTACACGCGTTACCATCACCCGCCTAATTGGGGTGAGTAAAGGTGAAATTTTGGTGAATGGATTTCCCCACCGGGCATTGTGCATGGTGGTGCAGGCGCAACCGTGAATTACTTCTTCACGTGGGCATGCTCACCTCCGTCGCTAGCTGCGTAGCATTCAAGCATCCCCTTCCGAAGCCTAACTTTCTGGTCTTGCGCGCTTTTTAGCTCCGAAGGTTTTATGCTTTAGTAAAAAATTGTGCATACGATACGATAATAGCTTCGTAGAATGCGGCATTAATGGGTATGAATCACGCGTACGGGTAGTTGAGTTCATCCTTTATGGGCTCCAGAGCAGACCTATTGCGATGTGCTTTTCGACGCGAGCGGGCAGTAGGAAAAGGGCAATTCAGCCGGAAGAAGCCAAGTATCTGGCCAAAAATACCGACTTCCTACGGATGTTTGAGAAGGCCTCATAGTCATCGCATGCTTCACGCATAGTCCTTTCCAACAAGCAACCTTGCTCAGTCTGAGTTGTGCATGCTTAGTCATGATTACCTGCGCAA
Organism: Aphelenchus avenae; assembly: GCA_020875895.1. Lineage (NCBI taxonomy): Eukaryota > Metazoa > Nematoda > Chromadorea > Rhabditida > Aphelenchidae > Aphelenchus > Aphelenchus avenae. Next base: position 289,319 of record JNEY01000013.1, read on the forward strand.
TACGATTGCGTCGTTGAGAAAACAATCAGGATTCGCAGACAGCTTGCAACGGCTTCCGGACGTCCCTTGGGATTCGGTACTTCGGGAATCCTGCTAGAGATTCCCAAGTAGTGTTCTGACTGGCTAGACTATATAAGAGTCTCTAAGCAGCGAATGCACGCAAATGACTAGTGTATACGTCTGCCCCAAAGGGAGTCATGCTCACGACTCGTCTGCCAACTTATATAGCGTACTTACTCTTGAAAGACTGTGGTTGCCATCCTTGTTTTTCGTACCCTAATCGTGCCCTTGTGTGCGTTTGCACTCGTCATTGCGTGACTCGGTTTAGCCTCTTTTACAATAACGACAGATAAATTTTTATGCTTCTAGGGCCCATTGCAAGCCAAATCCGCCGCCGCTGACGATGCATTCGACATTGGTATGCGCGACCGTCTTCGCCACCTACATTGCTGTCGCCTCCGGATACATTTACGACGGAAGTAAGTCACATTCGTTACGTACAGCCGTGTTCAGTACCGCATTTCCCATGCGTAAAGAGACATTTCCGGGAGGCCCGTGGACTGCCAAAGTTGTATTACCACGCATTAGAGGCAAAACTTCATATGACATACGGCACATCCGCTGTAGACCTTAAGCCCTTATGTTCACCTTACGTTCTAAGTGGGATCCCGTAGCTTAGGTGTTATGAGCGGTCGCTAAAACCTCGCAAGTGTCTCTTCGGTCAGAATTTTCTGTTGAAATCCTTTCGCTTCTTTTTGACATTAAGAAATACTACATGCTCAGCAAAAACTCTACCTTCTGCACGAGAGATTCTCGTGTGAAGCACCGATGCCAATGTCTGTGGCGGGGGATAATAGGTAGTCCCTTTAAGGTGGTAATTTACCGATCTGGAGCGGATTTCGTCAAAACCGTGGTCGTTTATGGAAAGCACAAGCATAGCGAGACATGCGTATGTCTGAATACCTGACATTGATTACGCTTAACTTCAGTTTATAACTGAGTAAGTAAGCTGAGTAAGAAGTGCATGGGTTCCAACTGATGGCGTGGAGACATGAGAGGCTGCCCTCACCGACGGTAGATGCCAACGTCAAACTTAAGAAAAAGCTTTAAGAGGTTGGTGGTGAGAGAATGTAAATATTATCGAACATTCTAAGCGGTCAAATCGCGTAGGCGGGACGCAATAAGCCCTCGAGATCGAACACACTTCATAGCTTTACTCTTTCGTACAATCCTGATTTTTAGTGGGTGGAAGGCACTACTCATTCGCGCATAACCTCGTTCCATTCCGACGTGAGGCACTGAACTCTCTGAGCAGTCGCTATGCCGGTAACATCCCGTCGTTGGAGGTGCCCGTCAACGCAATGGGCCGACGCTTCCAGCGACCCATCGTCGTACCGTCGTCGGTGCTCGACAAGTTCGACGGACCCGCTCGCAACGAATACTTCCAACAGGAGCCGATGGTCGAAGCAGAGCTGTTCCCGCGCGACTTGGACCTCCAGGCAGCGGCGCAGTCGGCCAGCGGAGACAACAGCAAGCGCGGAATGAACCTGCTAAAGCTCGCCAACCAAGCCGCTCGGGGCTTTGGAAAATGATCTCGATCGGCGTGTCTTTTCGGTGGTACTTTCTTCCTAAGTTAAATTCTATAAAAGCCTAATAAACTCGTTAGAGTGGAGTCATTTGATGCATGAAGTGAGACACCTCTTTTGAGTTGCATACTACTGCGTAGCTCAACTGAATGTGAACTGTTTAAGATCGTCAACATATAGGTAGCATCCGGAAAGGATGTTTTGATGAAATCAGAGATTAATAAACTTAGTAAGCACGTATGAAGAAAGCGCGTTTAATCATCAACTTTGAGCGTACACGGTGACAATCGAAGGCAGCGCAGTTTCTCTGAATGTCGTAAAGCCCGTATGAGCCTTTCAAAGAATGCACCGAAGATGTGGAGAGGAGAATGTGGAGAAGATGACAGGTGACCTGAACCTTCGCCTTTCATAGATCGAGTACAAATACATGTCACTGTGTACTTGCGTATTGTCTTATTGTCCTAGGGAACGGAAGGAGTGTGTTACGCTCTTGGTATCTTGCACTTGCTATTTCGTTTCAAGGACCAGCTAGCGAGCGCTATTTGAGAACCAATCAGCGTAATACAGATACAAAGAACCCCTATTTGCTGGAACTTATACGAGTCGTGAAAATGTTCGTTATTTGGCGTCGGCTTGCGTTGCACTGATAGCGTATTATGTATTCACTTTTGAAGCTTGTGCTTAGCAGCAAGCCAAGCGACAAGGGATCTTGCCAAACATGTAGCATGCCTTTGATACAAGAACACATACCTAGTTGCCTTCATTTGGAGCACATAGACGTCATAAAGTTTCATCGAAACCCGTTTATCCTACTTACAATTACAGCAACAAATGCTTGAATCACAGGTCGACATAGAGAATGAATACTCTAGTGACTGAGGTAGGCGGGTAGAAGACAATCCCAACTCTATTTTCCAAAGCCCCGTGCAGACATGCGTGCCAATCGCATGAGCTTTACACCTCGCTTGATGTTCTCTCCAGCGAACGACAATGCAGCGATGTCGCGCTGAACTCGCTCCGACTGACTCAGTTGTTCTTCGGCAACGTAGTCATCCTGGGCTTCGATGAGCGAAGCAGGAACGATGATAGGCTGTTGAAAGTTACGACCCATCGTCTCAAATGAGAGCTCTAGGCGGTTGGCGTCGTCACTGCTGGCTGTTAGTGAGTCTTCTTCGGATATTCGAAGAGGTAGAGGGTTCATAAAGGAGTAGTATCGCTCTCCCACTGAAAAGGACCGTAATTACTCATTCTTAGTATTACCTTTGACCCAGTTAAAAGATTTCGCTTACTTCCAGGTGCGTCGAAGATATAAGCGGAGCATACGCTGGATAGTGCAGCGAAAACTACGAAGAGAGCTGCTAAGCGAGGCATACTTCTACGACGTCTTGCGGATTTCAAGGCTTTTAAGCGTCTAAAGAAGTAGTCTTAGCGGTTGAACCACAAAGAAGCGAACGCGACGAGCAACCGACTCACGCCACGACTCATTTTGAAAGAACGATATCGCAACTCTGGTTTTATAGCGGTCTTGCGTGAGTAGATGCGAAAAAGTACGGCCTTACGTCGTAGACTCTTAGGAAGAAGTCTGGAAAAACCTGTGTGTCCATGAGGCATGAAGTCTGTTATTTGTTACAAGGATTGTATTCCTATGGGAATACTCTCAGGATTTCACGTTCATGAAATCTCTAGGTGTCGGGGTAACATAGAAGTGCAGGTCGTAAACAAGCACATCCGCCCCCTGGAGAGTCTGAGACATTTGGAAAAGAGTGCATACACCGTGGCAAATTCTAAACATTAAACAATTTCAAGCCAAGATGCCTACTCGTACAACAAAACTAGCGGGCATACTCCGCTTGCTCGATGGTTAAATACTTCGTCATGCCTTCCGCACGTAGCTAGAAGTACAAGGCGTGACGAAGACAAATTAGCAAAATTCTCTCGACTAGAGGGGACGCTACTCAGTGATACAAAGACCCACGCAGACGGAGAAAAGAAGTGCATAATACTATGATGACACGCCCGCATTTTAAAATGCAGTCGACAGAGATCCGTGGTTGCAGCTAGTCAACTAATTATTGGGCGGTGTATACCTGCGTTACGGGTGCTTCAAGTAGGTACTCGAGATCAATGGATTGCAGAAGTCATAACCTCCTCAAGCGGAAGTCGCTCATCTCGCAATGCTTGAGCACGACAGCCAAAAAAGTTGACGGTTTATAAACTTGAAGGCACATGCAAAGGCCCTAGTGACAGCTATGTACACTCCACACAAGGCACCCTAAGTCATAAACCATCACTAAGACCCCGGTACCTCACGAGGGCAGCTTTGACGGGCCTTCGCTAAGCCACACGTGTAGTGCCACCCTAGCCCTTGTTTAAATACCATCCGCTTTTGCGTACGCCCTTCTTGGAGGTGGAGCCACTTCCTGAGAAGAATCCATACCTTGTAGCGTCCCTATTCAGCAAATGACGTCCGGCCCATGGAAGACCTTCCGGACCAAGGCGGCCTTCTGGAAACTAATCTACGCAGATCACGCCCAAATCGTCGACCTGGCAACAAGAACAGAAGGATGCTTTATCCCCGGTTAAGCTCCACGAATGCCATCAGTATAGTGTACGAAGAAGGTCGAAATAATGCCAAAGTTCAACTCTTGATCCAGCAAAGCATGGGACTGGCTAACGTGGAACAAAACAAGTGCTTTTGGCCTGGCTACCAGTATTCCCATATCGACTGCTTCCTGTCGGAGGGCAAATTTAGTTTCGTTGCCGCAATGTAAGAACGCTTTGATCCGTTCAATTAGAAGAAGGGACCTTTGCTATCGTCGGATTGAAGCGTATTCCCTGCGTTATGTTCCAGAGCACTGGCTAATACCTGAGACAACTTAGGATTAGCCGGGGTCATGGAACTACATTTGATTATTGGACCTCCATAAGCCTGTGCTAAGAGCAGACGCCGACACGAAAAAAGGAAGAAATAAGAGCAAACCACTCTTGCTAACAAGCGCAGACAAACGTATGCTGTGCCGGCTAACCTAAAGGCAAGTATGACATCAACTATGAGTCTCTATCGCAGCGACAGATTCTTACCCCTCTACAGTGAAACAGGGAAAAGATACTAGTGTCGATTGTACTTTGTCGGACGGTGCCTTCTTTCGTCGATTATGGACGCACTGTAGCCCCTTTCGGGCTCTTCAAGTAATCCCTAGTTGGATAAAAGCACACGAATGAATTTAAGCAAGTAATGCTTACTTTTCGTCTAATTAGTACCTAGATCTTCTGCGTTCTGCGATTAGTCTTCGCTTCATGCGTTTTTACTTGGAATCATTTTCCGCGTAACTGAAGCATGCGTAGGGCTAGGTTTAAGCTTCGTCTGCTTACTGTTGACGTAAAAGTGGATCCCTCATGTCCGTGAGCATTATCAAGGTCTTTGAAGTGTTGGTTGCGTTCAACCGTCTACTTATCTCCCTGGTTTTGTTGGCCTTAGCTTGGGCTCGATCCAAAATTTCCACAAGTCTTAGCACTATTTCCAGCCACCACTCTAGGTATTGCCTTCATCCGGGACCACGTGGAGCAAGCATGTACGCTTGAGATAATCCTCGTTTGGTAGGTATCTTCATCCCCGAATCTTGCCTGAGACGCGACTATAACCGGCTTTCTAAAAGCAGCCTTAAGCGATTTCTCTCTTCGATGGTCTTTTGGATTACCGTGATTAGACGCATACGGCATCCGACTTATCTTCTTCGTCACTAGTTGTCTGCTAGGCTTTTTTGTGCGAGCTGCGTGCGAGACTGTCCAATAGTTCCGTCCCAATGAGAAACCCGCAGGACACAGGACGTTATGCAGAACCAGCGAGCTAATTACTTCTTAATCCTTCTGCGAATTAAAACAAGACTGATTACGTATGCGACACCGGCAGATTGTGAGGTCTGTCTTGTCGACAGAGACTGCTATTTTTGCAGCCTTTTGGTAAGTCATAGCTGTATCGTATTTGATCAGAGTTTCTGCCCGAAAGGACATCAGCGGGCTACAGCAAGCCTTAGAAGGTCGCAATTACTTCGCAGTGCTACGTCAGCAGTCGCAACGTAATTTGAACGTCATAGTGATAAGGCATTCGACTGAGACAATGAAGCTACTTCACTTCATAACGACCTGCTTTGAACAATAGCGGTTGCCTTGCGTTGCACACTCCTTTCGCATATTTGCAGGAAGTTGTTGGTCCAACCCGTTTATTTGCTGCCATTTTACAAACATTCGATTGGCCACCTTAACAGGCACAACGGCAGGCTAGATCCAGCCTCTCCATGCCTCTCCTGCAATATTACTTTCCGAAGCCTCTTGCGGCAGTACGAGCCAGCCTTAGCAGCTTCACACCACGCTTCACCTCTCCAGCAATGTACAGTTGTGACGGCGAGTCCACGTCCGCGAGAGGCCCGCCTTCACCACTTTGAGAGCTTAAGAGTGGAACTTGTTGGCCCATCGCAGCGATCGGCAGCAGGATCAAGTCACTGTAGGACTTCGGTGAACGTAGAGGGACCAAGCTGACGAATGTGTAAGACCTTCTACTACCTGAAAACCACTCGTAACCTCATTTTTACGCAGATTACTTTCCATTGTAGCACGTGTACTAAAAGAACGACGTACCTAGCAGGTAGCTTGTAGCAACAGGCAGCAGTAGGACAACGACTACCAGGCACAAAACTGTAGAGTTCATAGTTGCTTCCTTGATGTATGCCTGAAAATGTACGGTTCGTAATGCGTGAGGAAATACATCGCGACATTGAATATCACGATGGAATACTGGTCCCTGTGTGATTTTGCGCTCATGCGTACGTCTGTAGATGCGTGATACGCGTTGACGAAGCTCGAGCTCGTTACCTTGCTTCTGCGGCAACAGTCAAGCCTCTCAAAGCCTAGTCTTTCGGGCCACGGGGCTTCCATGCGTACTCTTCATTACGCAGGTAGACAATGCGATGAGTCAAATGTGTTTCTACAATACTGTCGGTAAAAGTGGCAAGATGAAACCATGCATAGTCCTCGCACTGTGCAGCAAAAACGCATGATGCAAATGGCGAACTGAGAATTATGCCACATCAAAATTGATTTTATGGACCCGAATGCGCTCACGAACAGGTCAACTATGCCTTAATACCAGCACCTTTTTCTCTCCGATTGTACGCAGAAGGTGGAGCTAAATGTCGTCTCAGTAAAGTGATACAATCGGGTATGACTAGGAGGTCCATTTATGCTACGGATTAGTTGGGACCACTGACGTCCGCCTGAGATGCTTCGACCCGTTCTGTTTTCTGGAAACTAATTCGCCTCGTAATCGCCTCCCAGCCTGCCATCAACAGGAAGGTATTGGGAGTAATAAAGTCACCCTAGTATGTTAGCAACATTTCTCCGAATGATTGCAGTGGACGGGCACAACTACAAAGGGCGAAGGAATGACAAACAAGCTAAGGTTGAAGAGGACATTGGGAAAAAACAGAATAGTGGGCGGTGGTAGCGTGAGTGTAAACGGCACAAGCGCAACATCAAGGTCAAGAAAAATGACTTCTGCTGACTGTGTTGCACCTGACTCGGAAACGAAGGAAAGAGCATAAGTTTGAGCTTTGTCTTTTTAGGCACAAAAGCGAACAAGTTTGTCACTCTATACTGTGGCCTTGGGAGCTTGTTTGGCCTATGCAATCACACTGTTTGTGCTTGAAGTACATCAACTCTTCCGTAAGCTGAATCTATCTGACAGCAGGGCCGTATTTAGCGGGGGAGGGGGGGGCACCCTTGACGTTCGGGCTCTTGACTTTCGAGCACCATCTCGTTTGGGCGTACTTTTGGAGCCGGGAGGTTAGTTAGGCTAGAAGACCTTGCATGACCCTACATGGACGATCGACGACCGGGATGAGCTCGACTTGTGACGGGGCGCTTCGAACTGGATCTGGAAGCAAATTAGTCGTCGGGTTGGAGCTTGACTAAGTGGCAACACTAGCGCTCTTGAAGCGTCATGTCCTGGCAAACATAGGTGGGGGTAGGATTGGCGTTACGCAGCTTAGCGTTAACCGCCGTTCCAGCTGCATTTAACCAGCTAATAGACACCTAGACGCGTCGTCGCGCTTCGACGGAAATAGGCCTTGAACGTGCTTTTTAAGGACTTCATGCCACGCGTATTTAAGCGTGGCATGCAGAGCTGTAATGCTAAGCTCTGACACAGAAAGTTAGTCACAAGTATGCCAAACTACCTAGCCAACCAAAAAATGCCGCATGGGATTCATTCTTACCCTAAAAAGCCAAATATTAGCTTGACGCACGTATCTGTACGTGGAAATAGTTACACGTAGCATTACATGATCCGGAATCTGTTCAGAGTGTTAATCCCAGACGCTCCACTTGGTCTTGTCGACCGCGTTAGCACTATTCTTTTTTGTGACAATCAACGCATCCTGCGTCACAAAGCGTCTACGTTGCTTTTTCTCTGGACCTGCGAACGTGTCAGACATGCGCGGCTCAGCACGCGAAAATGGGAAATATGAAAGCGTTCGCGGCCCGTTCGACCCGTGAGCCAGCGGGATTAACCTTCTTGCTCTGGAAGGAACTAATGCTGGACGCAACAACTTCCTAGCCTTTGAGTAGATAACAAAAGCACAACTTGCAACAATAACCAGTTGAGGACGACACTGGGTACCCGGAGGATACCGACTATGCATGAGTTATACAGTAGGGATGGAAGTAGCATATTTTGCTCCAGAACCTTGCGGGTCTGGAGCACCAACGGGGCACATCAGAGATCCCAACCCGAGAAGGAGCAGGGGAGTCTTGCTAAGCCATTGGATTCACGTACAAATGGACGAGTTCCACCTTCTACACACTCGTTACTGAGGTTAGGACGCAGATAAGCAAGATCTACTGCAAAGATTCTGTGAAACTTCGTGATCTTTACTGCGTCACATGCCAAAAGTTCCGGCGGAAATAGCTTTTGCATGTGAGAAGTGCAAGCTGATTACCTGAACATTTGTCACGGATACTCTTTTTAGTGTCAGGCCGCAGTGTCAAGCGTGAATAGCGCAAACCATACCCTCCTGGATAGCGTGATCATCCGTGACCATGAGTAGCAATTGAACTGCCGAACGCGACCGCACCATGTCGGTGCATCATCAAAAGTTGAGACGACAAAAGTCTTCGGCGGCAAGATCCTTAGGCTGTGTGCAACAGTACGCGCCTAGACTGCGGACCATAGACGTCAAAGCTGTGACTTCGGATACCCGTTCGGGTTAAGCGAACCACGCGGCGTTCCGTTCTTCTTGTTCCGTTTGCACGCCTAGGTTTTCTGACAAGAGAACAAGAGAATTACAAGCACCGACAAAGAGCACATTCATTAACGATTCTAGATAGGTATAGGACTAAGATATTTTGGTTTTTCAGCAAGTTTTCCGGTGATGATAGGCTTTCTTACTTTCAACATCTTGCTCCGTTTCGCACTGACAGCACACTCGAGCTCAGGCTGCGCTTCGTAGTACTTGTCCTACCGTTCATACAGATGCCATATCCGGTAGCTTGCGCTAGGTGTGCTGCTGCTCGTCGGTAACACAAGTCAGAACGTAACCGAACGGACCTCAAAGTCGAGCTTCGTCATTTTGGGAGTCTTTGATCATTCAAACCACAATGTTCGCGGTCGAAAGGGTACACCTTTTGACCCGCATACTGGTTCTGCAAGGGCGTAGTGAGCACATATCACATACATATCACACATTACACATAGCCTAAGCAGGCGTGTCATTTCGGTCTCCAGACCTCCTTGATCATTTTCCCGCGCTTTTGCAAGGAACCATTGTTCAATGAGTCGGACGGCCCGCCTCCGGTTCGGCGCTAAGTCGCTTGTTCCAAGCGACGCGTCCGTTATCAGCGTCGGTTAATGCATTTGCTTCCTTGTAACTGACCTAAGCTACGGGTTTTCCGTGAAAGGTGATAAATGAGGGTCGCACCTTTCTGAATTTCTGTCATTTTTGCACTCACAGTAAGTAGATCAGTCACGAATTTTTGCTTGTATTTAGATGAAGCGTTAATATACATGCGATTTATCTTATGTCTTGATCCCAAAAGTGGTATCAAGTTCACTCCTGTTGTTTTAGCATACATCGATAGCACGCTCTGCACTGACCTTCGCTGCGTTATGCTACGCCTTGCGCTTGCGGCCCTGTCTGTGACGGCATTAGTCAGCTCTCAAACGGGAAGAATTCTGCAGTTGTCCGACTTCCACTACGATACCGACTACAGCGTCATCGGTGATGCTGATCAGATGTGCCACGAGCTAAAGAACGGCAGTCCAGTGGATGACACGCTGGGCAGCTTTGGCGACTACAAGTGCGATTCACCAAAGGTCTGCTTCGCTATAGATGCTAAGCAACTAGTCGTTTTATTAGACACTTTTGGAGAACGCCGTGAGCGCAGCCAAGGAGACGCTACCGAACCCGGACCTCATTCTGTGGACTGGTGACAACGTCCCGCACATCAAGGACAATACATACGATGATGAATGTAAGTTATTCCACCTTCGTTCGCGTAGGTTTTTCGCAAACCGTTTCAACTTCCACTATGTGGTGACCAACACCTAAAAGAGTAAGCCTCTTCTTACTTGCCAGACAAGCTCTCTCGAGAATCTACTACTTCTGACCTCTTTCAGACGTCGCTTCAAACTTCAACTTCACTACGTCACTGCTGAAGGCGTCCTTCCCGAATACGACCCTTCTTCCGATCTTTGGCAACCACGATTATGCTCCTGCCAACGCGTTTCCGGACAACGGGTCCTCGACATACGCTCGAGTATTCCAGCTTTGGCAAGAATGGATCGGTCCAGACGCGAACGTAGGGCAGCATGAACGCCATACAGGATTAAGTGCGTCTATCTAGGGCACGTTTCTTCGCGGTGGCTATTACAAGTTCACTTGGTCTGGCGGAGTGACATTCCTCATGTTAAACACGAACCTCTATTACCGATTCAACAAGGCTCAAGCGCAGTTCGCGGACAAGACCGACCCAGCTGGGCAGTTCAAGTTCATGATCGATACTCTCGAAGAAGCCAAGTTGGCGGGAAGGCATGTTCATGTCGTCTCGCACATCGCTCCCGGAGGTAACCACGAGTAGGGCTTTGTAACGATAACGATGCTCGTTTCAGTCTTCGAACGTACGCCGAACTTCACATGGATGACTCCCGAGTACAACCGGAGGTTCCTCAACATCACGAGAGCTTATGCAAGCACGATAAAGTGGATGATCTTCGGCCACCACCACACCGACACCTTTCACATCGTCAAGGCGGCACCCATTACGCAGGTGGGTTCTTGGGGTAGATGTTACGTGGGCAGCAGGCATGCCCTGACGTCCTTGTTTAATACTTGGGACGCGCTCGAACTTTTCGCATTCTTGCGAGGTTTTCTTCTTCTTACTTCCCTACTAAATTTAGCGGCTTTAGACCGGCTCGAATAATGCGGTCCAGCTGATGCTTATGTGCCCTGCGGTGACTCCGTGGTTCAGCGACTTGGACGGGGCTGGAGCAAACAATCCTGCATTTCGCGTTATCGAATACGACTCAAAGTCGTGGGACTACCGAGACATAAAGTAAGCTACCTATCCGCATTGAGTACTCACCTTTCTGACGAGATACGTCTGCTGATGCATATGCCTTGCAGGACGTACTACGTCAACCTGGACGTACTTAACAAGGACAAGTCCACCAAGTGGAAGCTGGAGTACTCGATGAAGGACGCCTACAACCTCAGCGCGATCAACGCTGGCGCAATGCAACAGTTGCTGGAGCGGTTCAAGGAAGACGATACCGTCTTCGGCAAGTACGTTAAGTACAACTCTGTGCTGTGGAAGCCGAAACTACCGGAGGGCAAGTACAGGTAACGCGTGTGGGTTATGGCGGTTGCTCTGAAAAATTTGGTTTAGGCAAGCTCAGCTCTGCTCCATCGAGTATCCCGACCTTGACGACTATGCAGAGTGCATGAAAGCGGTAAGATTGAGCTTATTTTATTCGTGTTCCACCCAAGGTTTTAGCCATCCTCCGCAACGACAGCAACGACAGCAAAGCCATCCTCCGCAACGACATTACGAGCAATTTTACCTGCGCTCTCGCTCGGGTTCATTGTCTTGATACTTTATGCAGCTTGATAACCCCGCGAACACTTGCGGTTCGGAGCGGGTCGCTGTTATTTGCTAGTATTGCTGCAATAAAGACAAGGTGGACTACTCATGGTGTCTGAGCAGAATACTGCGGGTAGAGGGTGAATAGAGCCACTAGGCTAGTGCAAGAGGCAACTTTTCTTTGATTGCTACATTCATTCGCACTCGCTAGGCCTCGGATCATCTTGCGCCCTCTACAGTGTCGTATCGGTGACTATGTGAGAGCGACTGGCTTTATTTACAATCATTGGACCCGCCACCGTACTTTGAATGTTGACTTCTGTCGGATTGACGTTGTCCCCGAGGTCGTTCATGTTCAGGAAGTTCGCCGGCTGGCGTAAATTGAGCATTGGAGGGGAAATGGTTAGCAAGCCTCAATTACGGACAACGAGAATGAAGCACAAGCTCACCCGAACAGTCTTCTATGTCAATGACAGACTCTGGGCTGACACGCCAATAACGCCCACACACATCGTATATTTTGAACCGTGAAAAAAACCTATGTGATAGATTAGGACGGGAGGTACGGGATGGTAAGTGAGAGCCTAGGGGTTTGTAAAACCCGTCTCGCAATGCGTCGGTATTGAGGATGCACAATTTTCACCGCCATCATTCTTCAGGTTGACGCTAACCGCTTCTGCTCGCCTTCATTTTTATATTTTTCTGTGTGGTGCTCTCAAGCTTCCTGCAAAACTCTGGGCTATCCCGGGCCTTGTACATGTGTCGGTGATGTTCTTTCTTTGGCGTCGGTTGGAGGAACGATTTCGAGCGAACTAGGACCGGGACGTTCTGCGGAAATTTTCCCTTCCGTTCAGTTCTCTGACCTCCTTCAAAGCGGAGATGACAGTTCTTTACTCTCACCTCGTGTTAAGTTAAAATCACGTGTGGTAATTTCGTAGTGAGAGCATGGTACGGTACGACAATAGGTTCTTGCTAACAGATTACCAGTATTATTCTTCCAACCCATTGCTGTCCCAGGGCACGCAGGTGACATCGCCGTGATGTACCTATTTCATCTTTGCCGTCACGTCATGTTATTTGCCATCCTTTCTTTTTGGTTTTTATCTGGTAGGACTTTCTTTGAACTGGTGACCGTTCAAACTGAGGCTGTGTGGCGATATGCAACAATTTCGTGCAGCAAAACTTTGACTTTCGTCAAACTTCGCAATACGTCAACTTTGAGTTGACCAGCAGCGTAACGGTTGCTGTGACGTAAGGAATATTTTCAAGCAGCTGACGTTACTGATATTATTACCACTTTCGAACACAGTTAGTTTGATTTCAATCGTGCTCATGGCTTTCTCTTCGTGAACGCTTTGTTCGACCAGCAGCACTGCGCACAATAATGAATAGTTTCAGACAAGCCAACGGTCGCCGAAAACAAGCACAATGAGCGTAGGGGCACAGTCACGGAGGAGACTGATGGTACGACTCGTAGCGAGTATGAAGAAGGCGGGCGCAGTTAATACCGCGGCAAACGACCACTCAGACGGAGCGGAGCGCCGTATTGCAGGACTGAGCAACAGACCGACGGTCTCTTCCAGCGAGATCCGCGAGACGACTGCCACCAAGCACTTCCCGAACGAGGTAAACGACCAGGTCGGGCCACCTCTTTCCAAATGATTCGCTTTAGAACGCCGAAGAGACTCGACGGGTCCACGTCGAGTACCTCGAGTACAAAAAGAAGGAGTTCAGGGAGCTCTTGGAGAAACTCAAGAAGGAGAAGGACACGCTGGAGGGCGATGAAGCAGAGCATGTGTACGTGCAGTGGTGGGTGGCCCGGCGGAAGGAGGCACTCACGCGCGACTTCGACAACATTCTCAAGGAGGAGCGCGAGGCGATGCATGCCCAGGTCAAGAAGAATCCGCAGGTAGGCTAAACCAAGCGACCGCAACACCCCACATCGCTTTAGGAAGTTGAAGCTGAGCGCTATGGCGGCGCGCCGAACCTGCAGACTCGCATCGAGCTTCTCGACGAAGCGAAGCGCAAGGTACTGCTGAGCCTGCGCGAAGTGGAGGACGAGGAGCTCGGCAACCTCGACGAGGGGAAGGAGCTTAGAACGAAGAGAGACGAGCTCGCTCGTCGCACGAAGGAAACCGAGCAGAAGCTCGCTAGTGTAGAGGAGGCACTGCGAAAAGTCAACCAAGCCATGATGGAGCAGGAGTCAGCTCAGTCGGTGCGCAAGGAGCAGCTGGCGGCACCTCCCGCGGAACACGACGGAAGCACGCGGAAGAGAACGGCGACGCAGGCCAGCGAGGAAAGCCAGTCGAAGAAGTAGTTCTCCGCATTCACGGGTCATGCTAACCTAAAGTTTAGAGCTAAGATCCCGTATGGCCTCGAGGAAGAAGAGTCGGAGGACGAGGACGAAGAACACGTGCACCGAGGCGAGGAACCGGGCCGCGAGAAGAAGGCAGAAACTACCAATAAGCGAGACTCCGCACAGAAAAGGTAGCAGTGGCGCGATTTACGGACTATTGTCGCACTCTTTCAGCATGCGCATCTCACCGAAACTGAACGGCCCGGTTCAAGCAGAGGAAGTCGGGCGCGAGAAGGAAGTGAACGCACGCGAGCCGCCAGCGGCAACAGCCCAGGCTACGCAACAGAGCAGCAGCAGCACATCGTCTGCGACGCGCCGCGAGCGCCAGCCGCCATCAGCAGACACGCGGATTTCGCTGGACGAGCTGGAAGAAGCCGTTGCGAACATGGAGTTCCAAAGGTGCGTTTAGCACCTTGTACGAAGGAGAGGCAAAGTACGAAATACGTCTAGCACTTCGTGCTCCGAAGGTCGTGTAGAGATGTCACCACTTTATGGTAGAAATAGTTAACTTTAGTGTCGAGGGATCCAAGATCCGCGTTGCATGCCCGTACTGTGCTGGCAAGGAAGTTTGTGGCTCCCCCATCAACATTTGTGTCCACCTCGCAACACACCTGCGCACGGAGGACAGACCCTACCACTGCTCGCAAGACGAATGTCATAAAACGTCGATACAGCTCTCAGACATGCGAATGCATTTTGAAGGTCCCCACAAGCAGCTGACGTGGAACGATGAAATGGTATACAACGCAATACATATTGCTCCATCTAGAGACATTTAGGCGAAGCAGTGTGAGGTCGCACCGAACACGGAGCGACTGAATGCGATTAAGCGACTAGTAGAAGAGCGTACAGGACGTATCAAGAAGCTCTGCTTTGAGGAGCTGGAGGAGCAAGCAAAGACCAGCACACTTGAGAGGTAAGCGAGCGTCAATGCTAGGTTTGGATCTTGCTGCTAGTCGGAGGAGTTTCTTTTTGGAGGGAAGAATTGAAGGCAACATTCAAGCGGACACAAGACCGTTGAACCTTGCGACTGCGACTAAAAAGTCCTCTCTCTCTCCTCAAAATATTCCATCCCTCTAAAATCCACGTATCAGATGGAAGCCAGATTCACCGGTCCTTGCCACCAAGTATGCCTGCATGCTGTACATACTTCATTTTCAGAGACCTTTTCCGCTGCTCTATTTGTGCTTTGACGATGAAGTACAATTGTGGCCGGCCCCAACTCGTTGGTCAGCATCTGAGTGCGCATTTGGGACGTCACTGCCTTCCTTTCGCATGTCCCGCCCGTGGCTGCAAGCATGCGACGGCTCGCCTTAGTCGTCTCAAGGAGCATTTTCAGACGGCGCACAAGGAGCTCGAGTGGACCGGAGAAGTGGTACGCACGTAGTTCCGTGACCGCATATCAACACTTTATGCTTTCCTAACAGCAAATCTTATTTTACGTGGCCTTAAGGAGAAGGAGAGCGTAGTGACGGAAAATGTGAAGCGCATGGAGGCAATCGTGCGGGGAGTTCTTGCTGAAAGAAAACTCTCGTTGGACGATCTGGAGGCACGTGCGGCGAACTGCACGTTTACGAGGTATGCCGCCTGGCATGAATGTCCATGAAGGTCCTTTTTGCCACCTTTGTAGCCGTAACCTTCAGTGGAGAACATTTCGTTACTTTTTAGAGACGCCGAGGGCATCCTCCGCATGAAGTGTTCTGTGTGCACTGAGCAGATCAAGGCCGACAAGCGCTCGAGTATCCGATACCACTTGCTGTCGCATCTCCGCCACAGCTGCCTACCACTGAGTTGCTCTGAAGACGGATGTTGGTACATGACGGGTCGCCTTCAGAACCTGCGCGTGCATCTTCGAATTTCGCATGAAGGGAAGGAGTTGACGACGAAAATGGTAGGTGCGTTTGTGCTTACGCTGTAAGAATTTTGGTCACCTTAGGAGAAGGACTGCGAAATGAACAACAATAAGAAGCAGCTCAATGCCATCGTGACCAGCATCTGCGCTCGACGCCCTCGTAAATAACTCGTAGCTGCTCGGACCGTCGTTGCCAGAAGGCATAGCACATTCTTGCTCCTTGTTTTTTATGTAACAATATGTCTAATTTCGTATCAACTGCTGGAGTAAAGCCACGTATTCGTTGTTGTTCCTTCGACTAAATCACTAAAGTACAGTTGCAATCGTTTCATTAGCCCGCCTGCCGGCACCCCACGTTCGCGTGATCAAGATAGCCAACGGCTGAACCGCGCTTCTCGTGACCGACGCTGATAGCCGTCCGTGACTGCTCTATCAAATACGCAAAATCTTTCGCACGGGCGAAACTCTCCTTCGACGAGATGGAGGAGCAAGCGAAAAGCAGCATGCCTGAGCGGCAAGAGAGCGTCAAGTCCCGGTCCGGTGCTTGCTGCTTATCGACGGAGAGGGATCCTTTGAGAGTACGGGAAACTTAATGGAACATGCAAGCGGTTATCAGACCGTTGAACCTTGTGTGTTATGAGGGCAAGGGAAAATTAGCTCCCCCATAATCAGCAAGAAACTCTTGTCCGGCGCCAAGTGATCTATCCTGTTTGTGTCCACTCCATATTCAGAGACCCCGCGGGTGATTACCTTGTCCACTGCTCTATCTGTGAGTTGACTGTGAAGATCACGGGTGGCCGGTCAATACGTGTCGGTCAGCACCTGAGTACGTATTTGGTACGGTCAACGAATGCCTTCCTTTCACATACTTTCCCCATAGTGAACTTAAACGTTAAGATAGAGTTCAAAATGAGGGAAGCGTAAAATAGCTTCGTGCATAATTTCATTCATTCACTGATCCCTCCATTTCATACCATTTACCGGGCTGATTGTGGGATGATCCAACAGGCTTTGTTGAGGGTACCGTTCGTAACATTAACTTCACGTGTATGCAATTCCACACGCTGCTCCAACGCAGGCTGTAGCCAAACCCCGACCCCTCACGACCCGGACGGTCCAGCTACCAGATCCGCGTCGACAAGAATCGTCCGACTGCGCCGAACTGGATGAAACGCTGCAAATCCGCTCAAACTAGACAATACTTTGCAAGTCCATTCACATCTTATGTTACCCTGTAAAACGAAACAAGCAAAATGTTTTTATCATGTAATTCAAAATAAGCAAAATGTTGAGCTATCGAAGCCATAATTGCCGACGAATACTCTACTGGATCGGTTAACGGTACACCATATGAAAACCAGCGCAATCCAAGGCAAGAAGAAAGAAGTGTTGGATGCACTTTCGTGGTGGCCGGTCCATTTAGTCTCGCTTTCTTCGGGAAAATACTCATTGACCCTCGGAGGCTTGTTGTCCTGGGGACGAAGACCGTTTTCACACGTCAATTGTGCGTGGCGTTGGTGCGTCTGAGATGCCTCGCGTCGCCGCTTCCTCTTCACACCTTCGACCACCCGTGGATAATGGCGGCGGTGCCGTCCGACGCAGCCGAAAAGCCGCCGCGCCGTGCCGCCACCGGTGGCGCTGAGGTGGACCACCGCTGACGAAGGAGTAATTTCGTCCACCAGCGTTTAAGCTCATTCAGTCCTCTATACCTTAGTTCCGTCAACGGATGGGAGTCTTAAATGGGATATAATGCCTTCAGAGATGGCTGTCTAACCGATTACTTATGATCTTTCGCAAGTCTATCACGTGGAACTGTCGCACGTGTCTATGAGGAACCGTCTTCTTCAAACTTGTTTAGGAAGTCACGAATATGCCCGTTGAGGCCCATTTCTGCGTCTGCTTTGTAGGCCGAATGTGTGTAATACTCAGGTATATCCGCATAATGCGAGTATGTAGTCATGGACCTCTTGGTTCCATTTTCGCCCCAGAAGCATTCCTTCAAAATGTTGATTCGGATAGCTATTTCCAACTAGACTGAAGAGCATCATCATAAAGCTGTAAGAAGTCTTTATTACCGTTCCCAATGTCGAGGACCTTACTTGGCATCAACCATAGTGTTCAACTTTTGGAGCTTATGGCACCGCATCCTAGAGACCAGCTTGTCAACCAGCTAGGCTTTCAAAAGAAAACCTTCCGGCCGGAACTTCATCAGACAAAACCTTGATTATACACAGTAAGAAATAGTTCGATCAGACTAAACACGTTGACTTCTTCGTTTGGCTTCAAGCTTTATCGCGATAAAGCGGACTAGTGGGAACGGCGATCGTTCAAAACTCACCGGTGCCGGCGGTGGTGCATTAGCAATCTCTGCAAGGCGCTCCCAATGCCGTCGTCATGCTGGCTAATCTTAGCTAGCGCTTTCTTAAGCACCTGCTTCCTGCATGCGCTTGATGCACGACCGTCATAAACCGGCGTGTTCCTCGACCATGCGTTCCTACGGCTCATTTGTTTTATGAAACCTTGGTAGTCCAGCTGAATAAGCAACGACAACAATCGTAAGGATTGGTTTCCATGCCGCCTTATTGTTATGTTTCCAGTTAACAGGCAAATTTTTAATTGCCAACGTGTATGCAAGGGGCGCTTATTCTGCTACTGGGTTCCGCTTCCTTTGCTTCGTGCTTTTTAGCATTCGCCGTGTGTGGACTGCGCCGCTGCCCGCGTTTTCCATACACCCTATGCTTGGTGACTTATGAGACCTTCAGCAGTGATTCCACTGGTGAAGCACACACCAAGACACTCTTAGACTAAGACTCATGAAAACACGGAGGTCTTACGTCTATGCAAGATTCCGCCTAACATTCCCTTGCATGTTGTCTCAGTGAAATGTCTTCCAGCTGTCTCACTTGTCAGTCAAGCAAGTACAGTTCTTTGTTCTCTCGTTGGCGTAGAAATTAAGGTGGATGCAGCTATTTTTGCGGCGGAGACGACCCTCGTTTCAGTTATCCCATTGCTTGTTCATTAATATCCAGCCTGCGTGGAATAGCCATAATTGGTGCGAGACATTCACGAGCAAAATCTGATGTCAGCGCACGTCTCTTTAGCGGCCTGTGCCGGCGGCAGTTCCATCAAAGAGTGCCGAAAGTGGCCGGATCGGCTTTCTTCGGATGGTGCTCAACAAAAAAAAACTGCCCATAAACAAACATCCATCGCCGTTGCACGTAGCTGAGGGTCTTTTGGGCTAAGCCAACTGATTCCGCTTCCGGTGCTAACCCTTTTCTTAATAAAAGGTTGGTTATAGAGCTGTTAGCATGGGTGAGCCTGAATGCAATGACATCGGATGGCGTGGGATAGCTAAAATTTTCGGTAGAGAGTCTACTTTGCTTTGTTCAAGTACACAACTAGGATTTGTCTTTCACAAATGCTTCTTATGTACAAACCGTGATTTGCACGGTCCTTTCTTTCGCGAGCAGATCGTGGCTCGATGCATAGTCTTCTGGCCTATTTGTACGGTCGCACTTAGTGCTGTTACCTTGAGCAAATGCGTCAAACTCCTCGTAACGTATTCTTGCGTCGAGGCTCATAAGGCATGCGTCATTGATTCATTTATCGAGGATTCCCGCCACCCTCTTCTGGGACTTGTCGTTCGCAACAGTTTGTCACTACGGAAGTAATGTGGCAAAGCGGTTGCAAACGTGCGTTGTCCGTTTGCTTCCAACGCGATCAGTACCCTAAAATAGAGCAAGTTATTTCTAATTTTTTCATGACTCTCCAAATGACGGCTGTACCTCGAGTAAGTTATCGACTTCCTTCCTTATTTTTTTCATTTCTCCCAGGGTCAGAGGTTGATATGCACCCAATCACCCCCAGTGGTCCCCATTCCCGCATTCGTAAACACTGCGCGGCAAACGCATTTTGCGTCAAAAGTGTCGCTCTGCGGGATCCCGCGGGACCGCGGCTCGGTTCTCGGGCGTGTCACTTGGGCGGAAGCGCGGAAGCCGTTGCTCTATGCAGGTCGCAGAAGATTTATTCAGTGATTGGTCCTGCCTAAACAAGGAAATTATCGTTTTGTTAAACCGACATCCCGCTATATCGCAAACATCCTCTAGCCCGCCGTTACTTGATGCTTGTAAGGCTTATCGTGCGCGAACTCAGCTTGTAGCTCTTTCCGCTTCGCCCCTGTCTTAAACACCATACTCTTGGTGCGCATTATGAACTGGTCTCCTATAGAGTCGTACTTACCTGATGCCATTTCCCATGCGTGCGAACATTTCAGGTGCCTTGTATTGGTTCCGGAGCGTAGAATCTTTAAAACCGTTGATTTGTAAGATGGTACCTGTTTATTTAAGATGGCACTAACCAGAAGTTATTTAAGCGCACATCCTCGGTTCCAGGTTGTGCAGGTATTATTTTGGTCCTCGTATCCTGTAAAAGCGGACTACTTTACCCTAACGAGTGCCATCAAGTGCTTACACACTCTGAAGACCATTGCCTTGCCCATTCCAGGCCTAAATTGCGTGTCAGAACTTTCCTAAGCTCCGTACCGCGCAGTAGCTCGTGTTGAGCTCGATTCAACCGATTCTGTTCACGGGCCTTCGAATTCACACATGCGCCATTTAGATGGCCGGGCATCATTCGCCGTGTAGGAGAAGGTTCAGCGGTGCCGTATGCTCCCACCGCTACCACTTGAAGTGAGCCGAAACGAGCACTAGAAGGATGCCGAGAACACCGTTGATACCGCCACCGCCGACGTCAACGACGGCATTCGTCCCACTGCGCACTACCATCACATCGGGACGAATGAGCTCCGCCGGCATCGCGAGTAACCTCGGCGGTGCGCGGTTCGTGCCGTTGACCGAGAATCCCGCGGTTACGGCCCGGCTACAACGTCTCCCGCGGACTGGGCTCAGCGGCCTTAGCCGCATGCCGAGCACTCGGCTCAGTTCGTCGTACCAGCTGGCGAGCCGGAGATCAGCGCTCACATCGCGTTCCGTGCGCCTGTCTGCAAGCAGGGAACCCATCAGCGAGAACCCGCAGAGGTAAGCCATTCGCGAGTGTCTCTAAAGCCAGGAGTTACGTGTGGACATGTGGTCAAGTTGATATGAAACAAAGTTATGTGAACAACGCGGACCAATTTGTGGGTTGTCAAAACGCACGTGTTGCCCGCATATTGTTGAAGTCGAAGTGTTCGTCGTTGCGAGCAGGACAGCGTGCATGACACGACTTATGGCTGCTTACGACCTTATGTACGTTTTTATTTTTCGTTAAAACTTGTTCTATATCTTCAGTTTCTTGAAGCTTAAAATTCGCGAATGCTTACGGTACGAAGGTTAGCATGACTGGTTCCTTCCGTCGCTATTTGAACTGAACGCTTTGGCTCGCTGCGCGGCTGACCCGAACTTCAGAGCTCTCTGTGGCGCTCATCCCAGCAGTTTTCCAATTTTCTAGCATCGAAGATCAAGGCAGAGGAGCATCATGACTCGTTCGTGCATTTACGACACGATGAGGTATACTAACCCGGAAAGCCATCCGCGAGGCACTTTAATTCTGCATCCAATTTATTCTTCGTCACCGTCTTTGGTGATTCGACAAAAAGGATCGTTACTCAAAAAGTTACCGTAATCGAAGAGTGATACTTCATTTATGGTTCATTAATTTTCGCAAATGATGAAGTGAAATGTGGCGAGTGTCACATGGATCGCACGCGTGAACGTAGGTATATCGTCGAACCCAGCGGAAACACACCGAACAATGCCATGCGAATGTTTATTTGAAGGCGCACTGGGACTTACTTCAACGGGCGACAGCATTAATCTATGCCGCGTAGTGTGACGTGGGTTCGGCAACAACGGTCCGCAGATCAATGCGAACTCTTCGCGGGCCCTCTCTTTTGGGTCACCCAGGCACCTGGCCGGCTCGACGAGGTCGTGGCCCACCTTAACTGGCAGCCGTCTGCCGCACTTTTCCGGCGCGGCGAAGTTCCTTCAGAGCGAAATCACATCCGTTGCAAGCACCGGGATTTCGGCGACACCACCGAAGTGCGGCGTGGAACCACTGCCCCAAGTAGCAGCAAGTGGAAGCGGATGCGGCAACAATCAGCAGCGCCATCATCGCCTCGGCCACGCGTCGCGGCGGCGCTACGTGGCGGAGCTCCCCGGAGGTCCAAATAATTTGGGCCGTCCGTCCAGAGAGCCGCAGGAGTTCGTCCACGTCGCGAGCGTTGGAGTGCGAAGCGCCTCTTTTTCACGCCGCTGTCGTCAAAAATCACAGCAGCAAGTGCACGGCGCGATGAGGACTGCGCTTCTCGAGGAGGACCTGGTGGTGTGTTGGACGGCACCGACTTCACAACCGCCTCGACCGAATTATTACACCGCTTATTGCGAATCCACTTGCCGTCGTCCAAGGCGGCTCATAATCCACGCGAGACGGTAAACAGCGCTTCATTACGTCTGCTGAAAAACATACTTCCGGCCCGTCCATCGCTCCAGCCTCGTCGCTTCAGGCGGTTTATTCGATTCGCCCCAGTGCCTTGGACGCCTTTGATGACCATATATCGTCAATCCACTAATTTCTTCATTTCTGGTGGCTGATATTAGTCAGGAGTCTTTATTGCTGAAGGGCTAGGAACTGATATGTTCGCGAAGGCTAAATTCGCTGCCAAGATCTACCGGTAAGTGCATTAGGGTCATAGGTACCACCTACGCCATATTCCCCGGATTTTGGCTTTAAGACCGCCAGCTACGTTCAAACAGCTTTTCCGGCATCTTCTTGACCGACTTCGTTCCTTACTGCCAAGGGGTCTCGGATTTACGTTCTGAAACCCGCTGTATTCAAATTTACCTCCCGCTGCTTATTGCCGCCCGCGCTATTATTTTCCGTTGGCGTCAGGCTGCTGCCGTTGTGAACGATGAACAGTGAACGATGTGACGCACACAAGCAAAGGTGATATACGCTGCACGTACCTGGGCTCGTTTTGTGAGTTGCATGGCGTTACTAATTACTCGTGCAGCCGGCGCGGCGCATAAAAACAGATAAAGCGGACGTGTCTGAGCATAATGCGTTCCATGTAAGGGGTATTACCTGAGCCATTACGTCGAAACGCCACGTTACATTAAGCACGTTAGCTCAACGCGTTTTGGGCCCACGAAAATAACTATACCGAAACTTATACGCACTTAGCAATACGCTGTCAATAATCGGCATGGCTTGCTGTCGTATTAGATTTCAGCAGGTATTTCCTGGACCGCCGTAGGTATCTAGCAAAGACGCTGCAGCATACTTGCTTCTCGCGCTACCGAGTGACTTGTGGTTTACTCGCTAAGCATGTTGTGTGTGGCCTACATGTCAACAGATCTATAACTTTTATTGGCCCTCAAGTCGCACAAGCACGCGCTTATATATCTGCCGCACCTTGAATTACTGACTATGTCGAAGAGACTGCTAGCCAGGCGCCCTACTGTGGTATGCTGCCACACTCACCTCGTGCGGACCTTTCCGGGACCGGAGCGGTAAGTAGCAATTCGACAAGCGTTTTAGCACGTTTATCAGTCTCTATCCTGTCTATTGTCACATCAGCAAAATTTTAAGTTTTTCGCATCATGAAAGTGTTCTGACATCCAGGGTATAAACGAGTAGTGCTGCCAGACAGTCAGCATCCTGGATTACTATGAAACCCTAGGTGGATGTTCGAACCGCTCGAGTTAGTTGGCCTTAGGGAAAAACACTGCATTTTCTCGCCGTGTCAATGTCATCGAGTACCCGGACACAAGGGGTTTGCTCGAACAGGCGGACACAGGATTTGTGAGTGTCCGTGGTGCCTGAAAGATTACCTGAAGCTGTTTCAACTTGGAATGTTTCTGTTTCTTTTCCGTTGTAGCAAGCACGTCATGCTATCATGCACTTCAGCATACATAGGCTGATTTCATTACGCTATCGCACTTCCATTCCAGAATGTTTATTTGCGGCCGCTAGTGCGCCTAATCTCAGCGCATTGTCGATTCGCGTACGCGTTCGATGTGACACATAAATTATTGCTAGCCCGTGTATTTCGTCTTCTTCCTTAAGCACAATGTTTCGATGGGAAACTGCGGAAGAAACGTAGCCGCTATTAATAGCGGCCATAGGTTGTCGAAGGACTTGTGCCGTCAGCGCCATTGAGTTGTTTTCTGTCGCCGAAGATATCGAGCATAATTGAATTTCATGCGCATTCGCGACGCATGGCTGAGCTTAGCCAATTATGAAGTTGCCTCTCTGACAAAAAAGTGCTGCCAGAGTATTTTCCGTTAGTGATCACGTGCATGACTATCCGTCCACGAAAGAAGTTGTTTCGTCTTCGTTTGCCAGTAAGCGAGAACGGAAGAAGGCGTTTTGCATGTTTAATGCGCTGCATTTTGGAGCATGAGAACGGGCAGATGAACGAGCATAAACGCTGGCACTTTTTTTCGGTTGACGCGAAGGGCGGTTAGAATGCAGTTTTCGTTAGGTTAAGTAAGGCAGCAGACCTCATGCGCAATAAATTTGACGAGGCATCATAGCAGCTATGTGAAACATTCTAGCTTCGTCTGTAACCTGTTGCTAGCCTACAAGGCTATAGTGAAGTGAGACTGCGTAATGACGAGAAGGAACGCTTATTATGGTTACGTCTCGTGGGCGCCCATCTAATAAACTGACATTCTTGGAGTGTAAGCGCTCTGAATGCTGATGTGAAATTCACGTGGTTTTCAACCTTGGAAACTTGCAGGCCCCAACCTGAAGCGTGCGCGCGGAAAGCGGAATCCAACCGATCTACCGAAACCAGCCGAATTTGGCTTTGCATGTTGTGGCTATCAGTCGGTCTGTCGTGCATTTTGTCTCGCAGCATGGTGTTTTCCGAACTTCTTGCTTAACGCATAGTGCCATCCACAAGCGCTTGCTAATCGGCCCGTTTCTTCTCGACGTCGCATTGTGTTTGCTTAGCCATTCATTCTGCTCAATTGACTCGCCGGAAATCCCGCTTTTATCCGTTTCACACGCCGATCCATTTCGAGCGGAGGGCCTGGGAGCCGCAGCGAGTTTTTAGTACTATATTCGACACCAAGTTCGAGGCGCAAATTACTTTGTTGTTGCCGGCCTGCGGACGGCATCAATCCCGCTAGCGGCTCCTTTCGCGCCTTTTTCTGACAGAAGGAATCATATTTTCGGCTGCACATGCGCGGCGCGCATCTTTTCTCCCAGGCGGAAGCGTGGCGAACTCCACGACCGGCGCATATGCCCCGGTCGGACGGGGTTCCGCCGGCACCCCGCTAAATGCCGCTTGCCATTTCATCGACCTCTAACCTCAGGGGAACTTCATCAGCTAGCCGGACACTGGCGCGAGCACAAAAAGCGATACACACTCAATGCTGAAGTCGCTCGCAAAAAGGAACTTTTCCCTCCGCATCGTACGTCTTCTTCGGAGCGAGCCGAAGAAGCACTCCTTCAGCAGACGCAGAAAGCATGCTCGACATGAAGCCCGCGGACTCACGTCGCTCGACGCGCGTACGGACGTGTCAGTGTCACTCACGACGGACAGCGCTTGAAGAGTGCCGACTCATAGGCGCTTCACCCCGCATATTGGAGGCTCATCCCCTGCCGGTTTCGAAGTTTTGACCCCGTCGGGCCTAGATGGAGCGATTCCGTCACTCGTTTATCCCAAGAAAGATTAGGCTGTTTAACCGCTTAGGCGGTCTCAGAAGTTTCAGTCTTTGGCGTGTGTCGTATTCTAATGTTCCGTTAGCACTTAGACCACTGGGCCTTCTAAACGACCCGATTGATACGCTTGCGCTGAGACGTGAGTATTCAGGGGATCAGTGGGCATAAGAAATCTCACTTTCCCGTTGCGCTGCTGTAACTTGACGATCGGCTCAAAGGAGCAGAAAACTTGCTATGCCAACCACGTCACTTTAGGGAATCAACCCAGCATTCTAGAGTTCATCGCCATTACTGGTGAAGCCGCACGGTCTATCTGCTAGAAGTTATGTTGTTCGTGCGGGGCGGGTTGGCAGTTGATCAAAGGGAAACTGGCGGTACGAACTTCGTAGCCGGTTTCCCCTCACTTTCTGACGCATACTTTCACTGAAATTAGCACGGTCCCGTTTAAACACAGCGGTCAAAAATCCTTCCAAGTAAATCAGTGGCATCTCGTTCAGGTCTTTGTTTGAGCTAAGGATTCCTGTGCAGTTGCAGTGGGGATACCTTCCCACGGCTATTTCCGTTAGTTCTCCTTTCTTACCTCTCCATGGCATTTATTCCCGACTGTAGTGTACTGGGAAACAATCTGGTCACTCGTCAGAAGGTAGCTAGGCAATGTGCCAACCGGATTGATGTGCTCGTCACCAACGTAAGTTTCAGATGTTTTTGCGTAAGGGCGTACCTGCAATAATTTTCGCTCAATCGTACATTTCGGACCTTCTGGAAAAATGAAGTCCTCTTTCGACGATAGGCGCATTTTTGAAATTTCCCAAGGTGCTAAATCAGCTGCAAAATAATATGCCTCTTTGATAACAGTCTTTACCGCTAGGTTAAGTACTGTGAAGGCTCATATTGCGGCGCAAGTTAGATCCCCATACAACCAATCCAGTGTGTGTGACCTTTTGAATATTCAAGTGCTTGAATCGCGCGCTTGGACCTGTGCAGATAAGAAAGTGGTGTAAGTACTGCTATTGCAAAACTTCACGCTCAGCTCTCAGTTGTTCGCTGGTGGTGCGTTTGATACCGCGTTAAAAAAGTCATCGATGACTTCGACGCGAAACGTACAGCGTGACTTGGAAGCACCATAATTGTAAAAAAGCACCACATGTTGCCAAGCACCCCTCGGGGAGTGCTTTGCGCGGACGTTCGTAGGTTTTGAGTAGCTCAGGATCTACTGGGTGCCATTAATGGCGTCGCTTCTTCAACCGATATTTTATGTGTATCAAGTAGCGAAACTGTGTGTGCCCGCGTCAACAAAGCGTTCTCTGTTTGGATCCCCTGCCGTAGCGTTCCATGATTAGACCTTTGTGTCCTCGCTAAGCTTCCTCGACTATAAGGCTGAATCAGCGTGCTTCTTGTTCAAAAATTCCGTGTCGGTTCTAGCTAATTAAAACGACGCCCAAACAAGACATTGATGCTTGGAAAGCACACTAAGATTACGCTGAGCCGTATGCAGTTTTCTGGGTATAAAGGTTGAAACTGTACGTGCATCGAAAGCAGCCACACTTACTTCTACCTTTTCGAACTCGGGACAGAAAGCAGAATGCTCGACAAAAGACTTTCCATGCTTGTAATTCTTAGTGCTCGCGAACAAATCGGTAATTCCGTGAATGTCAGGCATGTGGCTGGAGAAATAGCGCTCTCTCGTTCAATTCATCTCGTATGCAGCGGCTGGCCGTCTTGTAGTCCAAGACCTATGCACTCCAGATCAGACCGGCCGACATGCGTTTGCTAGTGGTATCTGCATTTTTCCGTTATCCACGTTCTCCGCGACAGCAGATGCACGCTGGTGGCATGTTCCGCGGCCTTGCTGATGACGCGCGTCTGAAGGCCGCGTTGCTGCCGGGACCTCCCGTGGGTCCGGGAAATTAATGACCCCTAAGGCTGTGTAAAGAAAAACGCTACATGAGTCAAAATTCTCGACGCTGTGGAGCAAGCAAAAAGGTCGATTGGAGCGAGAGAAAGGGTATTCTTCGACAGGAAATTGAGCTTCCCAGTTTGTCTTCGATTCCGCGTCATACCTTCCTATGTTCGAGTTAATGCCAAGCTCTAGTGAACGTTACGGTATTTGCCATGTGCGATTATGCGCTAAAATGAACTTACACCTGGTTGTGTAGGCCAAACTCTACCGGCGACAGTTGCTCAAAAGTTCCGTGACGATAACACTTCGGTATTCCCTACTGCCCAATGGTCACCTAGCGGAATATTGGATGTGAATCATGTCTCCTTCCTGCCAGGATAACATTCCTTACCTGATTCGGTTATTTCTTCTCTGACAAGCAATGCACCGAAAACGCGATTGCCGCTAACCGATGCTGCACATCGGTGCCTCGAGGGGTCCACCACCGTCGCCACCTTCGTCACCGCCGCTCGGCCGGGGCCGGGGTTCGTCGCTGCGGCCTCCCGTCGCTCATGTTCCTTCCTTCCACAGCATTCGGGAGCTTTCCGAGCTCAGGTCTCTCTAATCACTTGATTAAGTAACATGGCGAAAGCCTGAGAGGGGCTGTATTGCCTAGACTACTAGGAACACTTAGTATCAGTATCAGTAAACGTTATACCATGGTTTGCCGTTTTAGCGCTGAGCGGCTCAACTTGTACCTCGACCGCCATGACACGGGCATGCTCGAGCAGATCGACGAGGAGCCGGGGCCGAACGTCACCTTCCGGCCGGAACCGACGACTGCGAGGGAGAAGTGGGTGCAGGTAGGACTAATGAACGCTATCCTGCTTAGAATCGGTTTTAGATGGTCAAAATCACGCTTCCTCACATCGGCCTGGTGCTGCTCTCTGCCGCGTACACACTTCTCGGTGCTACGATATTTCATCACGTAGGTCTTACACGAAGGGTTGCTGTTACTACGTTATTTCAGTTCGAAATGCCGTACGAGAAACATATCAGGAACGCGACGATGCATCGCGTTCAGGCGCTCAAGAGCAGCGTGATCGTCCAGCTGTGGGAGATGGTGGCGGACAACGCGACGACAGTGAGCTTCGACGAGTGGGCCGGCATCGCTAATGCAGGGTACGGATTGTCGCCAACCCGCTCTATACGTTTGGTTTAGGATGAATTCGATTATTAAGGATGTCTTCATTGACTATACGAAGAACTATATGACTCCAGGCAAGTCCCTACATCCGGTTGACTTCTCTGCACAGAATGCCAACAGTCACAGAAAAAATTTGGAGCACACATTAAGAAAATTGTAGCGTTATGGACTGATCTTCGACAATTTTACCGAAAAATATATGAACTGAGTTTTGCCAAAAACTTTCGAGGTAATTTCAGACGACATTATCAACGGTACGGGTCCTACGAAATGGTCTTTCGGCTCCTCAATCTTCTTCTCATGGACAGCAATCACTACCATTGGTGAGCACCCGACGCTGGCTGAGTTTTCAACCATTAGTTTTAGGCTACGGCCACATCGTTCCTCGGACGCTTGCGGGGCGCATCTCGTGTCTTCTCTATGCCTTATTCGGAATTCCGCTCATCCTCGTCACTATCGCTGACCTCGGACGCTTTCTTTCAAGTGCGTTCCGCCATGAAACACTTTGCAACTAAGCACATGACGATTTTAGTTGGCATCGTTTGGGTCCACAACACGTTTCGGAGGTTGCGGAGGGCGTTCAGCAGAAAGTGTATGCGGTTTTGCCGCTACGTCTGCTGCTGCGGTTGTGCCGTGTTCAAGCGAGCAGGTCACAGCAAGTCGATGAGCACGACCGCGAAGACGGCGGTGGACGCGAACGACACGAAGACGAGCAAACCGATCCTCAACCACTTTCCGAATCACAAGGAGGAGAGGCGGCGCTTTGGCGTCCGCACGAGATTGCCTCAGCCAGACAATACCTCCGACGCGGGTACTTTCGAAGGTACGACAGTAGCGTTGAGGGCACCCGTTGCTCTTTAGGTTCACTTTTAAGAAGCAAAAACGAGCTTAAGACGAACGTGAATTTGATTAAATCCGACACATTGGTGACATATGATTTCAGATATTTCCGAAATTCGGACGCAAGAAGGCGAGCAGACGAGCAGCGAGGACACGCATGCAAGAGCAGACGAGGTGGAAGGGATGCCGGACTTGCAACACGAGAACAGGGTCTCCGTGCTGTTCATTCTCATAGTCATGCTCGGTAAGGTCATAACGCAACTTTCCTAGTGCCAACGCGACTTCTTAGGTTACACTGCTGGCGGTGCCTTCCTGATGCAGCTCTGGGAACGGTGGAACTTCTTTGACGCATTCTACTTCTGCTTTGTGACAGTGACTACGATAGGTGCGCTGCCACTTGGATGTGATTTTACAAAGCTACGCTTGCAGGTTTTGGTGATATTGTGCCTCAGAACATGGAGTTTCTACCTGCCACGCTAGCGTACATCGTCGTCGGCTTAATCATCACTACCATGTGTATCGGTGAGTGGCGCATTCTTTGCGCGCACTTTTGGCAGTGACAAGTCGAAGATTACTTGCGACTGCTGGCTGCTTTCTGAAGGAGGACGTAGTTCTGAATGTGTTTTTCACTGCTACCACCACGTTCACCAAGAGCTGTGCATTCAAAAAAGTGTTTTGCTTCCTGAACACTAATGGTGTCCCAGTGTTTCTAAGCTCACGGATACGTTTAGACCTCGTCGGCAGCGAGTACATTCGCGACATTCACTTTTACGGGCGATCCATCGGTCGGAGCTTCCTCACCATCGGCGGAAAAGTGGTGCACCTCAGTGAGGTGTTCAGCTACGTAGCGTTCCTCCAGAAGAACTACGGTCTTACACCGGACCAGCTCGACAAGCTCGCCCAACTGCCCGAGGTAGACACTAACATAGATTGTCGCGACGCAGTATGCCGCTTTAGGAGTACCTACTGGACTGCCTCGTGCACGGCAGGCAACCGGACCTCAACTGGATCGGCGGCCGGCCGTTCGTCCCGCCCGACATCTACTACTTCAAGTGGATCGAACACCCGCGCACGCTGAGCTACACCTCCGAGCGAGTGCTCGCCAGCATGGAGTCGATCGACCTCAACACGAGCCGGTGCTCCACCGCGAGGACGCTCACGCCACGCGAGTACTACCAGCGGATCCTGCTCCACTACTGCAAGCAGATGCAGAACAGCGCGAATGTGCCGGGGACGGTGCACGAGTCGCTCTTTCCGAATGCGAACATTCCCGCTGCGGACGCTTAGCAGTGACCACGTCGCGAGTGGAGCCTTTTCACATTGCTCACTTAAACTCTTCCCCGCATAGGATCTTTTCTTGCTTGGTTTTTACTGTTCTTTGTTTCTTCCTTCACGACTACCTTCCTCGCTCGATCTCGCTTCTCCTTAGCGACGCATAGTCGCGTCTCTACGTCCATACCGTTGCCAATCCAAGCAGTGCTTTCACTCGTCGCATTGGTCTCATCATTCCACTGCCGGTTGCCGATTAGATGACTAGATCCAGTACCAAGTGTACGACTGTACGCGTCAGACACTGTTGCGTCTGGCTATACGATTGAAGTACATAAAGAGAATTACTATGCTCTCGTGGAAGTTGTGCCAGTCATGGCATGATCACTTGCGTGAAGCATGGCATCGAACGACCCTGCGCCCCGCAAGCAAGCGAAGCTACTTCGACCAATATGACGCTTTAGAATCAGCGACTTTCCCGAATTGTTTCTACAGGTCTTGTAGGTCATTCCTGTTATTTAACGGTCTGCAATAACCGCATTGGGGCGGTGCAACACCGCACGGTACTTTGTTATGCTGCTCGCTTACTTTTACAGTATGTTGCACGTACGTGCAGCTTGCAATGCGAGTCTTCCGATCGTTTGCAAGGTTGCTGTTAATATGCAGCCGAGATGGCCAACAACAGTATGGCTAACGAGTAGCAACTGAGTTCAGGTAGTTTAACAAAATGCGCAAAATACATGATTCTATTCGTACTGGCACGAAATACAGGCGCGCTTATAGCGCGCCGAGGGCTCCCTGAGTGGTGGTACAAGACCGTCGGAGAGAGCTCGCGCGTCTCCGAGTGCAGCTTTGTTTGCAGCATGCGCTTTGCATGCGCCTTCGTGCTCTTCGGCGGATGGTTGTGCGGACGTGTTTCCATAAGCACAGCGATGCTGATGCACGCTTACGCTAAACACATTTCTTGTGTGATGGTTCACGTCGTCATGGTTTACCGGTAAAGCGAGCACTCGTAAGGGATCCAGATCGCGTAGTTGTTGGCGTAGTAGTCTAAGAAGCCGACCAAGAGCTCTCCGCTTAACGTATGAGAGCTAAGGAACCAACAACTGCTTTATTCGCTTTTGTACTTACAGATAAACGTATATTTGGCCACACGATCAAAAGCGAAATTCTGGGATCGCGTAGAGCCCTGCGGGCTTAACTTTGGCACAAAGACAATACGGGTAAAGAGAATTCTAAGAGCACTTTGTACGATGAAAGACAATTCAAAATGGGTATAATAGAAATACATTACAGACACGCTGAGGTATTAAGCGACAGCAAGGTATTCGCCGACCGGATGACGCGGCAGCCACTCAGAGTCGTTCAGGTCCATCATGTCGAGATCACACACGAGCCCAGTGTCGTTCGCATCGCCGTTTTCGCTAACTCGCTCGTCATCCAATTCCATGGAGATGTCCGCAACGTCCTTCGGCTCCTGGGCGAAAGCGTCCTGCAGGTCTTCTTCCTCCGATGGCCAGCCGCCATCGGCTTCGTCAGCCTCTTCTGCTGCCGCCACCGTTCCAACCGGTTCGCCGACGGTGCCGAGACGTAATGCGTCGAAGAGCGGTCCCCCATCTTGCTGGAAGAGTGCGTTCCGCGTGGAACGGAAGGCTTCCACGATGAGCGGGAAGGTCTCGGCGTTGACGTGGCGAGCAGGGTTCCTTTCCTGGTAGGGGTCGATGATCTTGATCGGAGTGCGGTAGAAGTCCGACGGTAGGGCGCTAAAGTTATCACGTGAGCTGTCTTAACGATAGTAACGAACCTACCGGTAGACGCAGCAACTCTGCGGAATGGAGATGATGTAGTTCTGGAAGTCGAAGTGGGCGTAGTAGTCGAAGAAGCCGAGCAAGAGCTCGCCAACCGACTTTGAATTTAGCGGACGCGCTAAGCAGATAAACGTTACATAAAAAATTTCATCATTCTCACCTGGCGGTGATTCAGGCAGGACTTCGCCCTTGTGCACGAATAGGCCCGGCTTAGTCGCGCTGAAGAACTCGGGGTACAGTTGCAGCAGATTCGGGAGCACCGGCGGATCCGAGGCGAACATGAGGTAGTGCAGAACGAGGAGGTTGAGTGCGTAGCTAAACAATGGCTTAAGACACAGTATCACACTGAAAACAAACACAGGATTGCATGATGCTTGCCCACTGTATGCCTACCTAGTAAACGTATGGTATCGGGAAGTGTTGATGCCCTTCGCCTTGGCCCAGTGCTTTACGATGATGCACAGTGCCGGGAAGCGTCTGTCGATGCTAAAATACACTAGCCTCCTTATTGCGCTTTAAACGCTTCAAGAGGAACCTCGCAAAGTGGCGAAGCAGATGCGTGTTGTCGATGCTGCAAAACTGGTTGACGCTGATGTCTGCCTGAATCGTACGACCCCCACGCGTGGCCTTCAGCTTCAAGATCGGGACCACCGCACGGCGAATGACGTCAACTTCGGTGAGAACGCATCCCGTCGTAGCGCTTTTCAGAGCATCTCCCAACCTATCGAGGTCCATAACAACAAACCTAAACTGCCCTGTAAACATGCGGTCTCAAAAGACAGGAGACCTTTTTAGGGTTCCGCAAATGCCGTTCCGCATGTTCGGCATAACGAGCATCAGATCCATGTCCGCGTCTCGCGTGCCGCATCCGCTCAAGGTGGATCCGACAATGTGCAGGGAAATGCCGTCAGGAGTCTTGCGGCTAAACACCTGAAAATGAGGAGAATATAGGCATCAGTCGAGCACAATACCTTGCGGCAAATCGTCTCGAGGTTCCGCCTCAACTCCAATCTAACCCAGAAGTCTTCGGGGTCCTGAAAGGCGGGCAATTACCTGTCCATATGGTGCTTAAGAACGGAACTTACGAGACGATTCGCGTTGTAGTAGTCTATCAGCTCGCTGTTGAAGGCTGCAAGCGCTTGAGGGTACCGATCTCGAAGCGGCGCCACGGCGTCACCGTCACATCCTCGGTCCGAGTACGGCGCTGCGTAGTAGAAGGGCAGACCAAATTGGGAGCTCGTCGTGGGCCAGTCATGCGGCTTTGCGGACTTGTTCAAGCGGCGCTTCAACGGTGTCGCATACCAGCCGGCTGTTGTGAGGTTGTTGCTTGACGTACTCGCTAACATGGCGGAACATAACTGCAACTATATTTGTACAACAGTGCAGTCAGGCTATACAATATAAGCAACATTTTAATGCACGGCCATGGAGCAGTTCTTGCCGCACATTCAGCGTAATGCTGCCCAGGAGCAAGTTCTTCCGAATGGGGCGGAACGCCAAGTCCTCAGCGCGTCGCGATTCGAAAGGGCAAGCACCGCAGAGCTTTTTCTAGCTACTAAGAGTTCCAGATATTGTAGCTTTCGCAAAATGCAATAGGGCTACAGCCGCTACCTCAAGCTTTCACGCGAGAGACCGTATTCGTACGAAGCTTTACGTGTAAACTGTCGCGAGACTGACACAGATACAACAATGCAAGGCATAATTTAGTATGGATATTTGCATACTCGCGACCCTACATCTTCTTGCCAAATGCAAAGTTTGCAGTAGTTGATCAGCCCGTTGTTGAATGCGGCTTCTTACTGAAGACACATATGCTGTAGTGGCGTCAAGGGCGTCAACGGCACATCCTCGATCTCTGTCCGGCCCTGCGTAGTAATAGTGCGAAGTGCCAGTGACAAACAAGGAGCAGGTGTGCAACGAATGGCATTCATCCTGTTTATGGTCTTGCTGAAGCCCCTGCTGTGACTAACATACTCCTCAACTCATTTTCTTGATAAGTCTCGTTGGTACCTTAATGGCAAAGAGGTTCGGGCCAACGTAAACTAAACTTCGCAGAAGTAAGCCACAATTGTTTCACTGTTTCGATAGCTTAATCTTAGCTACTGCATGTTATTTGCCGAGCAGTTCCCCAGACACTTGTTCGCACACTTTATTAAGGTGCTGGGACCGAAAAATACATTTACGAGAGAGTGAACGAACAGGCTAAAATGACGATGGGATTAAATGAAGAGGGAATGCACCAGAGAGGACACGATGGAGATCGGTGGTAGCGTGGACGGGTGCTTAGCGGCAGCGGGTGTGCTCGGTCTCGCGAACGACGACCTCCTCCTGGTGGAGGTCCACGGCAGCACCGCCGGTGGTGCAGGTCTGCTGGCGCACCTGGCTGGTCTCGTGGGCGTTGTACGGCACGTTGGCGACAGACGCGCTCATGTTGGCCTCCTCCTGGAGCTTAGCGCCTGCCTCCATCATCTTCTGTCCTGAAACGATGGGAGTTATGGCAGTATAATGCCTTAGGCGTTCTCTAATGCTAGTTGGAAATCGACCTACCAGCCGTGGCGAGCTTGTCCGCACCCTCGACCTGCTTGTTGAGAGCCTTCTCGGTCTTGCGGTTCGCCTCAGCGGCCTTCTCGGCGGCCTCGCGCTGAGCCTTCTCGGCCTTCTTGACGTCCTTCTCGGTGCTGGCGAGGATCTTGCGGCCCTCGTCCTTGAGCTCCTCGGCACGCTTCTCCGTCTTTTCGAAGTCCTTGCGGTGCTGGTACTCGACATCCTTGTCCTTGCCGAGCACCGTATCCACCGCGCCCCCGATGGTGTCCTTCACCTGAAAAATAAAGACTGTAGAACTGAAGAAGAAGCACGCAATAGGCATGCTAGATCGGTACTCTTTGCAATGCTTACCTTCTCCATGAAGCCCTTAGAGCGGCCCTCGTCGTGGACCGTCTTGTGGTAGACCTCGGTGCAGGTGTTGGTCCTGCACGCGTTGCAGTTGTCGACCTCGGCCACACCGGTGGTCGTGTAGCTGGTCGTGGTGGTGGTGTTCACGTTGGTCGTGTTGAGAGACATGTTGTCGTTGAAGAGTTGCTTGAAGTTTTCTAAATTGTAACATGTGTTAGGGCTCAAGCCAATGTACAAAGAGCAGGCGCCCGAAGAAAATTTAGCGGTAGCGAAAGATGCAAGTCTTAGCGGAAGTTTGTTCAAAACTTTCTGAGCAAAACGTTGAAAACTTAAAGTACGAAGGCATAGGCTCAACTCGAATAAAAGCGAAGTCTGAGGCAGAGGGAACAACCAGCCGACCCGGAGCAGATGAAAACAGGCCACTGACGACGTCAAGCACCAACTGGAAGGCTTTTGTACCCCTAGCCACGCGAACGGGGCGGACTTGTTTTCGTGTTTACGCGCTCGGAAATTGTGGTGTTGTTGCAGACGTCGGCTACGGGTTGTTTATCGGGCGCTTGAGAGTCGCGCCACCTCATCGCTTTCGCAAGCGCTGCGGGCCTCAATAAGCAGAAGGGTGCGTGCTAGTGAGTGAGAGGGCGGCGAGAGAGTGATGCGCTCATCGCGGTCCATGGCGGCCCCCGTAGACGCAAGCAGAAGTGACGAGCTCAAGCGACCGCGCTATTCCCGTACGTACCGAGAGAGGGTAACAAGGAATAAACATAATGATGAGTGCTTCGAGAGGACGAAAACAAGCAATCCGAAAACAACAGGGCATCACCATCCGAATCATGAAAGTCAAGTTTAGTGCATTGAGGGGCCACTCCAACCCCGTCTTGACTCTTAACGTGTCTTGTTTCGCTGAAATCCTTATCGACCAGTGCGGACTATCGAACTGTGTCCTTGTTTCTTGACTGTACTTGCCCCGACCTTGGTGCCCCCGTCACCTTAAGCTGGCCTAAACTTTTTCGGCCTCTTTTCGCTAGTCTATAATAGCCTCACTTCAACTGGTGAAGCTGACTGAGGTCATAACATGCGCAGCAAGGTGATCATTCATGCGCGGCTATTAGCATCTTCTTCTAAGTACCCACGTCATTCCTCTTTAGCTAGGCTGGTGCGTAGTGGGCAGTTCTGTCTCAGACAAGCTCAGCTTAAATTCCTAGGTTCTTCTGTTTAGTACGAGGTAGACCTTTTCAAAACTTTTCGCATGATAGTCATATTAGCCATGTTTTCTCCAAGCGCTCGAGACGCTAGCGTAATAAACAATCTTCGTCATGCCAGACGCTGAATAAGCATTTCCGCATGGCCAAAAACATGACCCGAGTGTTTCGATGTTCGGTCGGCCTGGTCGTCGGGTGCAGACGGCAGCGCCCAGACGGCGTAAACAACGCTATGCAAACGTTGTTTGCCAGCGCCCTTGAGGATGCCGAAAATAACAAGCCCCGGCGAGGCCTTTATTGGATGCCGGAACGTTCCGAGGGAATAGCGAAAACAATGTTGCGAGCTAACCCACAAACAGAGCAAGAAAAAACATAGGACCAGCGTTGAAACACACGTTTAAGTGAGGCACACAGCAGCAAATAATCGCAATT
The DNA here is from genome assembly GCA_020875895.1 of Aphelenchus avenae. NCBI lineage: Eukaryota > Metazoa > Nematoda > Chromadorea > Rhabditida > Aphelenchidae > Aphelenchus > Aphelenchus avenae. The sequence continues at coordinate 326,436 of JNEY01000013.1, forward strand.
CTTAGCAGTGATATTATGGGCCATATCCAATCCAGAATTAGTAGTCGTGACAGGGAAAGTCGTGCGTTCAGTGCACAATGCGTCGGAACGGCCCTTACTAATCGTACTGTAATAACAAACTGGCCTACGGCATCGGACCCGTTTTTCGGACGGGATTGTCCGGTTCGCGGGATCATTCCGACCGGGGTCCCGGTGGGGTAGGCTTTAGTCGCTATGCTTTAGTCGTGTCGCCTGGTCCGACTCCCCAGTTAACGAAGTCGCTATAGCTGGTGTTATACAATCTTTGAAACGACTCTTCCACCACAAGGTGGAAAAAGGCCTTGAAGTTTAAAGCCTTTTTCCACCTAGGGCAAGTTAAGCTTTTGCAACTCCGCACCGAACCCCCCCGGCACCTTCCAGGGCTCTTCGTCACCTTCGCGAGTGTATTATTGAATGACGTGAGAGCACTCAGACCCTCTTTGAACGCCATGCATGTCTCAACTCTCTCTTACTTCGACACTAAATCGAGTGATCTTCATGGACTTACTGGGAATAACACTTTTTCTGGTTATAGTTGAGGCTGAGGTTCTACCTCAACTTCAACCGGTGAGGCTGAGGATCAGCTTTCTGGAACACCCTGGTTGAAGTTTGTGGAAAGCACTGGTTGAAGTTGAGGTTTTTCGAAAACCCGAAACCTTGCTCGAGTACGACTCCAAGAATGACACATTTTCGATGCCGGCCACGATTCTCTCTCTCTGCCCTCTGACGTGCGTGGGGTTCGTAGCTTCGAAGACTTTCTGTTGCAGTCTAGGCGTGAAACTTGACTGTGCACTATTGACGCTTTAAGGTTTCGGAGCAGAAGTGCAATGCTCTTATTATTGTGTTTTTGTTTCTACTCTTCCAGGCACTCGAGCACTTTTCACTTCTCAACACAATGCCGTCCTCACTGCATTGAGACTGGATCGCTGGACAAGACATGAGACATGTAGGATATTCAATAGAGGCACTAGTGAAAATTTTACTTCTCTCAGCGGCTTCTGGTTAAAAACGGATTTCAAAACCGGCACGTGTGCTTGGTAGAAGGACATTTATTTCTCTGTCTTGGTGCACTCTTCTTGTTTTGATCCCCCGCAGGGATCACCAAAAACTCGTTGTATAAACAAAGCCAGCTTTCGCTTTGTTAGTGAGTTAACCCCGGAAAACAAGCCGTCCGGATGCACCCATTCTCCGCGGCTCGTTCCCAGCGACCAATTTCGCGCTATTATTGCGCAAGATCCAGACACCGCCGGCAGCAGCCCGCCCGCCTGCCTGCCGGTAAACAATAAACAACCTCGCCTCGGCTCGAGCAAAGCCGCTGGCTCGCTATAAAAAGACTCCGATGGGGCGCGTGGCCCGTCATTCTTGTTGTTTTGCTTCCCTAGAGTGCAGCTCTTCCGCAGAGAATATTTTAAAGTGATCTTTGTGGAATCAGCTAAGCCAAGCAGTTATAGTGGTTTATGGCATCAGTAAGTAGAACAACTTGTAGCTGAGCCTCATGAGCTACCATACGTAAAGTCGTGCACGTTCAACGCTTTTCCGCGGCTCTAAACATTCACCAAGTGCTCCTTCGGCTTAGGAAACTTTACATTTTTTCAGAAACAACGTTTCAACGCAAAACTCGCATCATTACGACTTACGAAATGGCGAACCCCATCCGTGACACCATGGACTTCCCGCGAAACGTGCAGGACGGAGAGCCGTGCCCGACCGTGACGGAGGTCTTCCACAAGACGGTCCGTGACGAGGAGCACAAGGGAATTCTCGGAAAGGCCAAGGAGACCGTGCAACATGCCATCGAGAAGGTCACCGGCAAGGACAAGGATCCCGAGTATCAGGTAAGGATGTGACGAAGTCACCATGGACGTAGCACACTTCCGCTAACCAATGCTTAAATTTCCACGCTTTAGCTCGAGAAGGAGGTGAAGCACGCCGAGCACCGTGCGGACCAGCTCAAGAAGGAGGGCCACAAGATCCTCGACCACACCGAGAAGGACTTCAAGAAGGCCGATAAGGCTCAGGCCAAAGCTCAGAAGGAGGCCGTGAAGGCGAACATCAAGACCGAGAAGGCCCTGAACCGCGAGATCGAGGGACAGGAGAAGCTCGTCATGGCCGGTAAGCGACATTCAGTGCCGTACCATTCTAAGATAGACTTGCACAAACCCAAGTGAACGATAACTTTCAGGCCAGAAGCTGATCGAGGCCGGTGCGAAACTGCAAGCGGAGGCCGCGATTAGTGGCAGCGGTCACGAGGTGAAGTACAACGTGCACGACACCGCCAAGGTGAAGCAGCAGACCTCGACCATGACGGGCGCCTTGGCCGCAAAGGGCATCGACACCGCGCAGGAGGAGTTCGTCGTGCGCCAGACGAAGCCCGGCTACTGCCGCTAAGCAGTACCGTCTGCAACCATGATCTCACTTGTACTCTCGAATATTTTTGAGCTTCTACCGCTTTTCCAGTTACCCAAAAAACGCAAGCACGTCTTCGACTATAGAAATCTGTAAATAGCATTGCCGTGTAAATAAATCTTTCAGCCGAGATCGCAGCTTGCGTTCATCGCGGGGCTTAGCTGTTATACATGGGACAAACTCGTTGTCGATAAACTTTTTTTCGTTCGTCTGTTGGGAACTTTGGGAGAAACAGATGCGCACTTATGTGGCTGCGTCTGGGATGCTTACGCCACTCGCCTCATTGATACCCCTCCCTAAATATACCTGGATCGACTTTGTGCATAAAATGACTGTGTTAGTACACTGATCACGCATGTGTGTTTGGAGATTTGGCGAAACTTAGATCCCTGGACGACCGGACTGACTGAGCGCCCCGAAAGGGTCAGCACTAAACATGTGCAGAAAATTTCAGTTCAATTGCTTACGTGTTTGATCGAATTTCTGAAGGCATGTGCGACCTTGACGTGTATTATGTGCCTACTGCCTGTCCCACTACCAAGTTGTTTAAAAGCTTACTCTACCACGTTACTTAGAGTTTGCGGAACAAAGCTTTAACCACTTATGCAACGTACTATTGAATCAAAATCGGCTTGATATAATCAACACTTTGCGCTGCACTTTTGCGTTGCTCATATTGGCGCTTGGAGGAGCTGTTTTCATAGCCAGTGCCCTCGACCACAGCTCAAATTCACACCCTTTAGCAGATGCACGTCGGTGCGGTAAATCACCGCCATCAGCCAAATCCACCTCGCTCCCACACGTCGTGACCCTGGCCCACAGCTAGTCCTCGCTGCTCATCTGCTTTTCGCGATGGACGACGGGTGGTGGTGGGCCAACAAGTGCGACGACAGCAACTGTCGCTGCACTTGGCCGTGGAGATCGATTGGCGCCTCCGGGTCGACGGCTAATGCCAGCCGGAAAATCAACCTCATGGGTCACTTCCGCCGGTGATATTTCGCTAAGATATGCGCCTAAATTATGCTAGGACAAACACTGAGTAAGTTATCACGTCGGTCTCATTTGAGCCTTCGGTACTGATGGTTGACACGTCTGAATCGTAGGTTCATGGCGCAATCAATGGAGTTTAGCAATCGTCATAATCTCCGCTATAGCATGGCAAGTTCGCGAGGTGTCAGCTAGTCGCTATGCCGACCAACTCTACGAGGATCTCATGTATTTCTACAACAAGAACGTTCGGCCTGTGAAGAACACTAGTCAGCCGCTAAAAGTGAAGTTCGGAGCGTCGCTTATTCGCATTATTGATGTGGTGAGTGGCTTTCAATACTCTCGATGAAGGGATAATACTAAACAACGTACAAGTTGGAACAGAGTGCTACTAAGATGCTCTTTGTTTTGTCTCATTTCGGATCAACGAGCTTAAGCCATCATAGCGGCCCTCTGGCGATAGTAGTAACGGAGTGCAGCGTTATGCTCGTTCAAGTCGGCCGGAGCGACTTCTTCTGGGTAGTCGTCGTTCGATGCTGCAACGTTTTGCGTTGGACTGCTTTCCCCGCCATAAGAAGTTGGAGCAGGAGGAGGTGCACGAGGTTTCTGCTCATTGCCGTAGGACGTAGAAGCCTCAGGCCGCAGTGCAGGAGCAAGGATTTGGGAGACGCCACAGTCCGAAGGACAGTAGGCGGATGGTTGACCTAAAAGTGCACATTGCTACATGTAGGGCTATTGGAGAAGGTACGAGGTTCGACCATCGATAAGCGCAAGGCATGGAGGCGAATTCATACCTGGCTCTCCCGGCGGTCCCCATGGCCCTTCGTCTCCGGGTCGTCCGGACAGTCCTGCCTGACCCGGTGGTCCGATGGGGCCTGGCTTTCCTGGGAATCCGACACCTTTCGATGCCTTCCCGGCCTGTCCCATCGGACCCTTCGGCCCAGCGGGTCCTGGCGCACCTCGCGGTCCTTTAATGCCGACACCAGCGATAACTTGATCACCTGGCGGACCGGAGGAACCCGGTTGTCCAGGACCTCCAAGCGGTCCTAAAAACAATGTAGAGATCTGTCCGACGCTTCCGATGTCCAAGACTTCAAAATTACCTGGCGGGCCGGTATTGCCGGGTGGGCCGTCGATGCCTGGTGTACCAGGCGGTCCTTGCTCTCCAGACAGTCCTGGAGAACCAGCTTGACCGCGCTCGCCTTGGAGACCCCTGAAAAGAAGACTACTCTGTGTATTGGTGGGTTCAGCTTACCTTTGTCCTGGAGGTCCTGCGGGGCATATAGCGCAAGGAAGATCGTCCTCGGGCTCCAGTTCGACGTCGTAGCCGTCCTCACCGGCCTTGCCAGGGTTGCCCGTCGTACCAGGCGCGCCATCTTCGCCAGGAGGTCCCGGAAGGCCTGGCCCTCCAGAGGGGCAGCTCAGTGGGCTACAGCCTAAAGTCAGCGACATACATTCGCTCAGTTGTGAATGCTAACCGGAGCAAATTTGCTTGCTCCACGGTGACCGCTGCTTGCGCGAGAAGAACGTGACCGGTGGTAGTGCTCCACCAGCACCGCTATCCGGCAACCGGCCGTTCTGCATAAGCTGAATGTTCGACCAAAGGCGGTTAGTATCTTCCTGGAACGGTTATCGGTTTATCAACAACAGTCACCGCCAGCTTACTCGAAACTTGTCCGACTTAGTGGCGATGACGTCACGGTCTCTAGTGACCCTGGAGCATAGCAATGGGATAGACACAGCCAAGATTACCACAGTTAGAGCGCTAACGAACATCGACCCGATTGCGAAGTGGTAGTAGAAATCATAGTTGTCAGAAGGTCTGCGCTTCATAGCGTCTGAAAACGAGAGTATTTTACAAGGACGAAGAGAAAGCTGGGAATCGGCATCTACGCCGAATATCTCACTTCAGATATCCACCCCAATGGCTACGTGTTACGAAAATCAGACTGCACGTTCAGTTAACTTAGGCGCATAAATTGTACTTCTTGGTGAGCAAAACTTACCAATTTCCGTGTAAGCTTGCCCCATCGTAAGCGCAAGATCAAATCCCTGCAAGCCTTGATCCGCCTTTTATACGCGTATGAAAGCGACTGATTTCACCTGATGCTTTCCACCTGAATAGCCGCATTTGGCGAGAAAGGCGTTCCTCTGAGCAGTGCGATCGCGCTGCTTCTTTGTTCTAATGGCGAGACAAAAACTATCTCTTGCGGTGGTTATCCGTTGTTTATGGATCGCGTTGCGCGAACGGAATTGGGTCGGCGTCGGGCGGTTGTAATCACCCGGAGAACGCGAGACGCATGGGATTCCGGGAGGATAATGCCGTCTTAAGTGCATTAACCGAAAGGGAAAGTTTTCTTTTTCGCGGGAGAAGGAGACGGATCAGCTTATCCTTGAAGCACTAGAAGCAGATTTTGAGCCGTATGTATAACGGACAGCACCCACGTGCAGAGTAGCTCAATCGCAAGTGACACGCTAGCAAGAAATTACATGCCGCTCGGCACAGAACAAAGCTAACCAGAAAGCTAGTGGGAGATATAAATTTGATGCATACTGCTGGACACTTGCTTCGAAGCATTAAAATTGAGTACGTAAAACCGCTCTCACGTTCCTCCTAGTGCGACAAACTAGGACTTATGCGAGTGTGATCTGTCTTTGCCATCGGCAGTGATGTAGACTGTATTTTTAGGAGAACCTTACAATTTTCTAACTCGTCTAATTTAGGACGAAGTCAACCAAGTGCTTACCACCAACCTATGGCTGGAAATGGTTAGTGTAATCTGCTTTCTCCTTTTTCCGATGCGTTAACTTGTAGCAATGGTGCGACTACAAGCTCGTCTGGGATCCTGCCAAGTTCAACAACATCAAGAAGCTGCACATCCCGTCCGATCAGATCTGGATTCCGGACATTATCCTGTACAACAATGCCGACGGAGAGCCGCATATCTCCATTACGAGTGATGCAATTGTCTACTACACGGGTCTAGTTGTGTGGAAACCGCCTAGCATCTATAAGTCCTTCTGTCAAGTAAGACGCTCGCTTGTTCAAGCATAGCATCTCTGGTAAACCGTATTTTAACGATGTGGAATAACAGGCACAAAGCACGACCTTAGTGCTTTAGATCGACATCGAGTACTTCCCCTACGATCAACAGTCGTGTAAGATGAAGTTCGGCGGCTGGTCCTACAATGGATTCCTTATGAACATGACACAGCTGCCGGTATGACGCCATTGAAGTAATACGTCATCTATTCATACTTAGAGCGGCCCGGACGACGTGATTGAGAAGTTGGAGGACGAATACGGGAAGGAATACTACTTTCTCAAGCAAGGGATGGACCTATCGTCGTTTTACCCGTAAGCCAAGTGTCACAGAGGCTACGTACTACTTTTGTTACTACTGCTTGTACCTACTCTTTTTGTGTTTTCTTTTCTATTACCATCCGTCAGAAAAGTACGAGCATTGTTCTCTCTTATTTGGAAGAATTTTTGTACGTAATTTTCGAGTTCTGCTTACCCAGAGTACGGATAGTGGTCCCAGGGTCTCTGCATCATTTTAGCGACTGCATTGTCCTTTCTCGACGACAGCGGGCTGTCCGTTGGAGAGAATGCTGCCATGATAGCTCAGTTGGGAGAGCGTATGACTGAAGATCATAAGGTCGCCGGTTCGATCCCGGCTCGTGGCAATTCTTTTTTGCCCTGTAGGAACCGATTTTTTCATCAGAATAAGCCGAAATCGGACAAAAATTCATCGAAATTCGACCAAAATTAGTCACTTACGACGATTCTCACCCGCTTGCTCGCCTTTACTTCCTTCTGTATATGGAGGCAGGAATAGGAAAACTCTGCTTTAACGTCGTCAATAATTCAACAAGCCTTTTTTGTCCACTCTGATAGTGTCAGGAAGAGCATGGTTTCAGAAGCCTCGAATGGGACCTTATGGAGTTGACTAGCAAACGTCACGAGCAGCTCTACCCGGGTTGTTGCGGGCAGGACTTTTACATCGACATCACGTTCGAAGTTAGCCTTCGGCGGAAGCCGCTTTTCTACACGGTCAACCTCGTCATTCCCTGCATGCTTATCGGTACGCTTACATCCATCTCCTTCTGGACAGCTTACACATTCAGCAATTTTGACCATCTTCGTGTTCTACGTGCCCGCCATTGAGCACAAGATGACCTATTCCATCTCAGTGCTCGTCACGCTCACCGTCTTCTACCTGGTTCTCATCGAACTCATCCCACCGACGAGTCTCGTCATTCCGCTAATCGGAAAGTACCTGCTGTTTACGATGTTTCTGGTGTCCTTCTCCATCGCCATCTCCGTCGTGACGCTCAATTTTCACAGAAGGTAACGACGTCATGCTAGGCGTTCCCAGTATACGCTCGTCGCTCCTGCTTCTTTCCTGCAAGCATGTACTGACCCTAACACTACATTTGCAAAGTCCTCTTGCTTGTAGTATGAGACGGTCATTTCAAAACTGATTAATCCTTGCAATCACGCTTGTAAAGTCCATCTTGCTAAAATGGGGCCTTATTAGATATGCTGCGCATTTAGAGACGGCACGCTGCACACAATGCCCAATTGGGTGTACGTTGTGTTCATTCGGTTCCTACCGCGACTGCCCTTCATGCCGAAGAGGGCACCGGATGACGATGATGTGTCCGACAACGAAGGGAGCACCATGTCCGGTAAGCGACTGGTCGATGATCGCTTAAAACAGCGTACTTTGAACGACTGACTACAAATACAAGTTACTCATCGGAAACGTCGGATTCTGGCTAGCGACTGCATGAGCATTTGTAACTCGACTGTAGTTAGCAACGGAGGTCACTTATAGAGATGCAAGCACTTTCCCCACCGAATTCCCGGCGTGCTAGTCCGTACTTCTTGAACGTCTCGGCGATGGCGGACGAAGAACTGAAGCTTTCTCAACTGGCCCAGCAGAGAGGAATGGACACCGACTTAATACGGCGCATGATCAACAACGTGTGCTTTATCGCGGAGCGCTTCAAAGTCCAGAAGAAGCGGGATCAGGTAGGGACTTGACGAGATGAGACGCTTGCTTACTCCAGTTTTGCGAGCTTGAAGGACAGCTTTAGATCTCCGAGAACTGGTCCTACGTAGCGATGGTGATGGACCGCCTTTTGCTGATCGTCTTCACGCTAACGAACATCGCCGGTACGATTCTCATTCTCACGCAAGCACCAGCCCTGACGGACACTCGGGACCCGCTGAGAATCACACCGGCAACGAAGCCATTGAGTGGTGATACCTTCGAGTACAGCGTCCGTACTGCCAATTTCACGACGATCTGTGACGACCTATGATACTGTGGCATTTTGAGCACGTGAAGAAAATAAAGAAAGAACTAAAGGGTTGAACTCTTTGAAATTTATTGATAATGATATTTTTGAAAAAAAAACATTGATGTTACAGGAGGGCATGGTCTGATTACTCTATGAACATTTATCCTGCTAGCCACAGCGTACGTTTCGAGCCGTTAGTCCTGAGAGACTAGAGCGTAGAGTTTATTGCGAAGTATCTGATGAAAGCATTGTAAAGACGAAGATTCCATAGAAATTCTTGCATGCGCTTAATGATGCCCTCCGTGCCAGTGCCATTCACCAGAGCGGCGAGTGCGGCCGCCATCGCTAGTCTTTCCTACCGGTTTAGTGGCATTGTTAGTGGGCGAATCGCCTTCCTCAGGAGCCGCCTCGATGATCGGAACGGGTGCGGGCGCACTGTTTCTGCGAAGGCGAAGCTTGCTGGCAGCAGAAGCGGTACCGTTGTTATTGGTGGCGCCGTCCTCCGCTGCTTCAGTCATGGGTTGCGGGGCAGGCTCACTGTTGCGACGAGTACGAGCGTTAGCGGCAGTAGGTTCCGTACCGTTGTTGTTATTGGCGTCATCCTCCGCTGCTTCGATGACCGGCTTTGGCGCAGGAGCGCTGTTGCGACGAGCACGAACATTAGCAGCCACAGGTTCCGTACCGTTGTTGTTGTTGGCGTCATCCTCCGCTGGTTCAATCATGGGTTGCGGGTCAGGCTCACTGTTGCGACGAGTACGAGCATTAGCGGCAGTAGGTTCCGTGCCGTTGTTGTTGTTGGCGTCGTCTTCGGCTGCCTCGATGGTCGGCTTCGGCGCAGGGGCACTGTTTCGACGTACTCGCAGCATACCGACAGCAGGTTCCGTACCATTGTTAGTATCGTCGTTAGCGGCTTCGATGATGGGCTTCGGAGCAGGCGCATCGTCGTCAGGCAGCGGGTCATCCATGGCACCGGAGTACTGGCCTCCTCCGGACGACGGCGGTGGGCTTGGAGCAGAAGGTGGGCTGGACTCGGATTCGCCACCGCTACCGCTGTAGCTCATCGACGATGGTGGTGGTTCCGGAGCGGTCTGCAATCAAGATCATTTAGCGATCATTCTACACTAGCAGGAGGCATACTTCATCATGATGGGTTATTTTTCTAATGTTTCCTGTCGGGAGCTCTTTACCACAACCGATTTTAAGCAGCGGCGTCGCTGTTCCCCAAGCTTCAGAAAGGTTTAAGGCTCTTGTTCCGACTTGACTCTCTGCGCTTCTATGCATGCTTTTGTCTTACAGTCCTTGATTGCGGAAGTACTTGATGTGCGCTCGGTCCCTCATAACGCAGTAAACATGTATTAACGTTGCAGCGCACATTAGCCAGTGAATGTGTTTTTGAGGGTGAGTCCGGAGAGACCACTTTTCTTGCTTACTCTTATTCTCTTTCTGTTTGGTTGGTTTTTCGATGAACCGTTGCATGTCAGCTTTGAACACTTATTTTAGCAAGACCATTGCGGATCAAAAACTAGACCTGGGGCCGTGTTGCAGAATTTTAGAGCTAGTCTACGTGCTGCCTACAAACCTAAGCCGAACACATCAACACGCATTCAACTACACCTTACGTCTTTCAGATCTGCTTTCAGAGAATAGCGGGCTTATATGGTTTACAGCGGCATTAATCGTACCAAACGAATCGGTATGCATCAGGATTCCTATTTCCTCGTCCCTATCTAACAACTCACCTTACAACATATGGGCCACGAAAGGACTTTTAGGGCTTACGCTTAGTTAAAAGTTCATACCTGATACCCGCCGGCATTCACTGGACCCGCTAGAAGACCGACGAGAAGGAGGATCAGGACGTTGCAGGTCGACATGGTTTACGAATGTTCGTTTCGAGACGAACTTTGTCCCAATGTGAAATTCTCGAACTTATATACTCCGATGCCGCTCGATGCCCCATTCCAAACCACGCAAATATTTGGTGAATCGTTTTTGAACGCATGAGTCAACACAACCCGTCGAAGTCGCCTCGGTTTCGCGAAAAAAACTACGGCAGATGGCCTATGTTGGTCTCCATTCGCGGTGGAAGATCCCCATCCTCATATTAATGAGGTCATTTTCGACCCTTCAAATTAGTCCCCGCACGCCACCAGCGTTTGTTCGGTTTTGTCGCAGCAGGTGGTGGTTGCGTGCGACGACTTGGATGACGCTTGCAGCCGCGGAGGGGAAAGTGACTTCCTGAAAAAGATTTGCGGACACAATCGATGCATTGAATGGGCCTAATGCCGTGTTCTACGTGACATTACGGCAGTCGACGTCTATCAGTTGTCAAGTATTGTCCAACGTGCTTCTTGAACGAAATGTTGATTCACTTGCCCAGAGCAATCGAGAATCTAACCCGGCATAAGCAATAAATAGCTGCATACATTCATGAAGATGTAGTGAAGTGTTTTGACGAAGGCACGCCATTGACGGTTGCTATGGCTAGTGATAATGTTGCTCGTAAGTTTTCAAATCCATTTTAGTGATGTTTTCGTAGAATCACTGACGTCGTCTGGTACACATTTTTCTCGAGTAAAATGCCACCAAAAGTAAGAACTTGTGGACGCCATGGTAGACTTAAACCGGATGTAGTCAATGAAATCGACAAGAAAGTGCTATTTCAACACTTACTGCACTTTTGATTTCGTCCTAAAAACAACCCCATAAGAATGTGGGAATGGCAGCCGAAATGGGTTGCCCTGCAAGATTCAGACGACGACAAATAGACCATCTAATCCTGCACCGGAACTGTAGTGACGAAGTCTGCATGTGTCAACAATGCGTCTGCGCGAGACTAGTGGCCAGGGCCAAAACAAGCGTGGCGCCAGCTTCCTTCGTGCGTGCCAAGCATGTTATTCCATGCCGAATTTCGCGGTTCCACTACCGAAAAGGGCGCATCTTCGGGAATCAAAACACAGTAGAAAACAGGGCATCTGCGTCACGGCTGATTTCCTGCTGGCCTTGGTGGGAGATCGAAAAGCAATGCGAAGCGAGCCATTTTAAAGTACCCATTCGGTCACGATGGCCTCGGCTTTGATGCCGTGGGAGACGACCAGGGCGTCGGTGCCTAATTTATTCAGTGCCGCATGAGCAGGTTAACTCCGGCCGATTAGAACCAAAACCGTTTTGGGCCCACGAGGCATTATTAAATTGGTGGTCCCAGCGGAGACGTCGGCCTCACGAGGCTTCCCTTCTTCTTAGTGCCATTGTCCATCCCGATATTTAAGGAGGAGGTACTCGTCTTCGAGCTTGCTTTGGGCATCAGGTTTGAGAAGCACGCGACTAGCGTTGTGACCGCAATTTGTCATCAAATCCTTAAACCATGACTTCATAACTTAATGTCCTGGTGATAAATGGCTAGTTTTTCACGTAATGAGCGAGGTTTTTATTATGGGTATTTCCTGCAAGCGACTATGCACTTATGCGTTCCAGCAGTGGATGTAAAATGGAGCCTGAGCACTCCTCCATCGCGTCATTCTGCCCAGCCTCCAGCTTGCATGCGTTGCTTGCACTTAGCGCAAGTTTCTGTAATAGGAACGCAACCGCTACATAACTCCGCCACGCTCAAAGGACCTTTAACAGGGCAACGCTTTTTTGGTCCAGATTGGCACAGGGACAGAGGAAAGAGCGGCCAGGTAAGCGACTCCCTTTGCAATGCCCAGACTCCATTCGGATGTAGCTTCCCTGGGTGACTTATTAGGGCAAATCCAGTACCTGCTCGGATCAGTTCATCGCCATGCCAGAAGCTGTTACGCCCCTTGAATGTTTGCAACGTCAAATCAAACGTCTGTCAAAACACGTCGTATTTTGATCACCTCGAAGGTGCTCTGCGTGTTTTCACCGATTGTTGCAAAGCACGATTTTCCGGTTCAGCGAACGACTGCCGTCAGAAATCCCACCACTGGGCTTGTTGTTTTCTCCATCGCAGAAATGTTCATCGCCGATTAGGCACAGTTAACTGCGTTTCTTGCTAGCCAGTCAGTGCAAAATCCGAAAACACTCCACCTCCAGACAAGCCTTGACGCGGATCGTCAAAACGACTTCAGAGTAGTCAACGACCTGTCCGTCTAGCGTCTAGGCTCGTCAACGGGCACGGAACAGTCTTTTTTCTACCTTGAACTCGTGAAACAGTCCTGAATAGACCAAGAAGCTCGGTCACGGCATAGTGACGTTTGCCGCGGGCCGACCCGTTTGCGTGTACGGTACAGCCACGCATGACGCCTCGCGTAGCTGATCCTAGGCGTCGCCCGTGACGTCCCACGTGTTCCTGGTATGTGATACTGCTCGGGTGGATACTTAAGCCACACGCAAACAGGTTAATGGTAGGCTCTATTGTCCTGAAGTTATGGTGGATTACCTGACGAGAGTTTGCGGATTAGCTGCACGGCCACGATGTGTTCATGGGCCGGCTTGATAGGTTTGGCATTTACCTAATACGAGTCACGCGTGCTGGTTCTTTGTGCAACGAGAGCTTTTCCAAGAGATGCACCATCTTCTAGAATGTTCGGTGAACTTTCTGCTCGCGAAAGCGTGGCTTCCGCGCTGTCTGTATCGGCTGGAAGGTAGCGCCAGACAGCTTGGCTGCTTGCCCGCACCTTCGAATGCATAGCTATAAACCCGTCTAAGGTAAATCCTTAAGAAGTTGTCCCTTTCATTACCCGTCTGCTTTAAGAAGTTAACTTTTATATGGAATGCTTTGGACTTCTTCAGAAGGTCGAAACTGGTCTTGTCTGCCGAACCCCGTTAGGTTCGCGGTACCGAGCTAACGCACAGTGGAGGCTAGGCTGGAGGCTGCCAGTGAACTTAAATGAATTTTGATGCATAAAGCCTGTGGCATGCGAGTAATCGAGCGCAGATACCTTGAAGATGCCGACGCGAATACTGGTCCGCCATCTTTAAAAGTTGTCAGCAACTTGATATTCCGCATTATTAACGGCACATGCTGAGGCACCTAAATTGAGGAACAAATTCGCTGGCAGTTATTCTCCATTTAGCATCCCCAGATCCAAACTACTACTTCCGCTTTGGCCATAACTGATGGCTTCCGATGTTGCCGAACTTGCTGCTATTTGCTCGCGGCTTCCCAATCTCGGCATATCATTTCGCATTGCCCTCATTGACGAAGCCGTACGATACTCCCTCAGGGATTAGCTTTGTTTTTGTCCATTTCGACTTGCAACACCTGATGTGCTATATCGTGCTGCAATGGGCGTTTCCCTCCCTCGCTGAGTCGGATGGTGGTGCCTGGCACAGGCAGTACAAAATTGGCAGCGCCGTGCACAGGGTTCAGATAATTGGAGAGAGGAGCACAACTAGCAGCAAATGGTCTCCACTGACTCGTAAAAAGCTGTCTGCTCCTAGCGACTTCTGCATCATTGTACTTTCCGCCGCCGGGTACGCGTGCCGTTTTGTGAACTTTGTGAGCCGAATGGCGCCACTTATTGGCGTCGAACTTGGCATTGTCCGAGTGGGCTTTTGCTTGGATCAGCTGTTCAGTGACCGCTGAGTTTGTATTCTGCTTCCTGACTCAAAGCAGAAATGTCGTGAGTTGGCTGTATTCATGTCGGATATGTCACGGATTTTGCGGTGTGTGCAATTTCAGTGTCTCTAGCGTGCATTGTTTGCGGTAGACGATTCTTGACGGTGTAGCCGTCACAAGACGACAGATCTGTACAAATATGTGTCTTGTGTCTAGACCAGTGGCTTAGGGAGTATTTGGTAACCGCGGTTCGTGATGACAACTCCGTTGCTGTGTGGCTTTTCCTTCATGGATTACAGGAAAGGATTTCTGTAAGGTTTCAAGTGTTCATTAGCGCGGCTTTTACTCATTTACAAGTTAAGTATAGCTCATATGGTACTGTTCATGAAAGATTTAGTTGAAATCTGTGCAGAGCTCAGATGCTACTTTTACGCCTTTGGCCTTTGCTGCATTTAACCAAACCTCCTCGCACGGCTCACACTTTGTATCAGGAGATCAGAGCATTGTACTCGAAACACTGTACACACTTCATACTTTTCCACCGTTCGTTGCTGTCTACCGCTAACAAGCAACAATGTACTCGAATGTTTACCACGAAAACAATGTTGCGATGGCATTTCGCTACCTTTTTCTAAGCCCAGTCATCTGCAAATTCGTACTCACAACAATCTACCTAGCCGCAGCCATGAACCAAGCGGGGCGTATAAAACGCAGAGCCATACGGTGCTCCCGGCACACAAACATTCCCCGTCCTCAATAGAGAGCTTACTCAGAGCTCGGACTTCCTTCATCTGCTTCTGCACGACGGCTGTATCAGCTTTTGTCTTCGACTACTACACGTTGCATCGTTTTCGCACGCTAAGAGCCAAGTAGTTCTGCTGGCACCGAGCCGATTGAGTCAGCTTAGCCTACGTAGCGAAACAAGCGTCAACCCTTTGGCGTGAACATGCTGTAGTTGGGAAAGGCTTTCGAGAAGCTAAGACGGGTAAAGAGGATTAGCCGCGTGACTTCCCACCCTCGCGACATTCCCAACTCCCGTTGCGCCCTTAGAGCTAGAGTACAAATTCTTGCAAGGGCGGAGCGAGAACTACGGGCACGGCAGGACCAAGAGAATGCCAACGTTACAAGCACAGGACGTTTGTTTCACGTGAAAAGCGGTGGTTCGACACGCTAAACGTACCGTTGCATTGGAAGCAGCTTTACTCTGAGTCGCTGAGGTTCTGTGCACACCTGGGACGTCTAGGGAATCGTAGTTTTTGCTCCCTTTTGTCCGTGCCCAAGCTGCAGACTGTTGCGTATGGGCCCATTATAACTGCTTTTCATGACATAATAGGCCAATAGTAGAACTTCAAGTCCCTTCTGTGCTACCGTAAATCCTCTAATTATAGCCCCCCCTCTAATTATCGCCCCCCTCTAATTATGGCCCCCTTTGGGCAAGAGCAAAAAAATTATGCCCCCCCCCNCTACAGTCCCTCGACAAGTATTTCTGCACTACCTGCCGCAAGTCTGACTCGTCGCTAGCGCATATTCCTAAAGCTGCTGCCAGTCCGGATGCCGCTGCTACGAGCTCGGATGTCGACCTGCTCACTCTGCACAAGCTGCTGCTCGAGGAACTGCGTGCACTGACGGGCGCCGTGCAAGGACTCGCCGGCATGTTCGATTCGCTCGAGAACCGTGTCGCGACGCTGGAAGCCGAGAAGACGCCCGCCAGCAACAGTCAGGACTTCGCGCATGCAGTCGCCGAGGCGCTGGAAGAACAGGAGCGCAAGAAGCGTAAGGAATGCCGTGCAGTGATCGAGCGGATGCCGGAAAGCCAGGACGATGGACACGACACCCAAATGGTAACTGACATTGTAACTAAATGTGGTGTCTTCGATTCCTGTCTCATCGAACAAAGCCATCGCTTCGGCGTCGTGAAGAAGGGCGAGAACAAAAACAGGATTCTCAAAATCCCCTTCACGAACAAAGAAGCGAGGGACAAGTTCATTCGCAACTACTGGACTTCCTATAAAGACCCGGAATTCAACATGTTGTACAAAGGTCTCTATGTCCGTCGCGATCTGACCCCTTCCGAGTTGTCCCAGCACCAGTCTCTCCGCTCTGAAGCCTACCGCAAGAATCAGGACTGTGGTGAATTCCGCTATGTGTATCGTGACCTTCGCATTGTCGAGCTGAAGAGCCCGAAACCGCTCAAGACTCACACCTAGGGAAACGCGGGCAAATCTAGGTCCCAAACTCTCCACTCACTAACCTGCTTACTTATTAATGCTAGATCAATCGACGAAAAAATTACTGAGCTTGAGTACCTAATCAACGAATCTGACATAAAAATTGTATTAATAACTGAAACCTGGATTACCGAAGAAAACTTCCAGCGAATTGCCAACGAGCTAAGTTTCAATGGGCGTTTTAAGGTTCTTCTAACAAACCGCGATTCCACTGTCAAGACGAGGGGTGGTGGGTGTGCTATTCTGATTGCTTCTGAGATTGCTTACAAAATATTGCCTTGCATTTCGGAGAATGGTTACGAAATTGCCTGCGTTAAACTTCTTCTGAGTCGGTCCGTAACTATTTTCTGCGCATATCGCCCCGGCGATTGCACGCTCACAGCGACAAAGAGCCTCTTGCGCCGCGCTGAATCATCCATCTCTGAGCAGTTCCTGCTATGCGGTGACTTAAACCTTCCCTCCATTGATTGGGAAACACTGACGGCCAGCGACGCGCCGGGCCGCCGCTTGCTAGACTTCTCATTGCAAAACAACCTGACTCAGCACGTCGCGTCCCCAACCAGGGGCAAAAACATCCTCGACCTTCTGTTGGGAAACAGGGACCTTCTCTCAAACGTGCAAGTCAAAGAAAGCTTTTCTAACTCTGACCACAATATTGTGCAATTTCAACTAAACTGCGAGACCAACAAGCAGGAAAGTACCAAGACAGTTAGAAATTTTTCCGCAGACTACCTAGCTAGGCTAAATACCTACCTACTCGGCTTAAACTGGCATTCCTTCCTCAACACTGTCTATTCTACATCCGCCAAATACCAAAAATTCGTTGAAGCTATTAGCTCCTCAGTCAATACGACAGTTCCTCTTAAGCTAGTAAATAAAAGGAAGAAAAGCCACTATCCACCTTACTTAAAACGCCTAATTTCCGAAAAACGACGCATTCACAGACTTGTACGCAGGAACCCTACCCGATACAAACAGGCGTACAAAAGAAAATGTCTTGAAGTTAAATGCTCTTTGCGCAAACACCGAAACCACCTGGAGTATCGAGTCATTTCTAAGGGTCCTACTGCCATCTACAAATTTGTCTCCTCCAAACTGTCTAGTAACACCGAAATACCGACACTAGTATATAACTCGAACATATGTGTAAGCGATGCGGAAAAGTCCGAAGCTTTAGCCAACCATTTCTCCAAAACATTTTTGTCCTCCGCAACCCCATTCGTCCCGCCTGGAACTGGCTACCCTGAAGTATGCCTCTCGGACATTAACTTTGATATTCTTGATGTCCAGAGATTGCTAAGTTCCCTTCCTGATCGAAACGGGACCTCCCCAGACCAGATCTCGTATAAAATACTAAAAAACTGCGCCGATTCCTTGAGTCCCATAGTGACAGAACTGTTTCGGACGATACTTGACAGTGGTGAAGTCCCCGCACTTTGGAAGACCTCTATAGTTGTCCCCATCTTTAAAAAAGGAAATCCAGAAGACTGTTCAAACTACAGGCCAATTTCTTTAACTTGTACGTTATCTAGAACTCTCGAACGCCTCGTAGTGCGAGCTATGCTCCGTTTCTTCACCGAAACGTCATTCTTCGACAAAAATCAGTTTGGCTTTCTTAAGGGGCGATCCACAACCACTCAACTCCTGACAACCCTGGACGACTGGTTTTACGCTCTCGATGCCAAAGAAAACATAGACGCTGTCTACGTTGATTTTGCCAAGGCATTTGATAGCGTGAAACATGACCGCCTGCTCTACAAGCTGCATAAGGCTGGCATTTCCGGAAAACTTTACAAATTCATCGAATCCTTCCTCACCGGAAGGACCTTCCAGGTCCGGATAAATGACAGCTTTTCGCGCTCTTATCCAATAACCCAGTCAGTCCCTCAGGGCTCTGTTTTGGGGCCTATTCTCTTCCTAATTTACATCAATGACTTGCCAAGCTATATACCTCCCACTGTAGGCATAAAACTTTATGCTGACGACGTTAAGCTGTATAGGTCTCATGGCAACGACGCGCGACGCATTCCCCTCCAAGAAGCCCTTACCGGCCTAGAGCGTTGGTCACTGGACTGGTTAGTGGACATTGCCGCCCAAAAATGCCTAGTTATTCACTTTGGTACGGGCAATGCCGCTGCTAGCTACTCCATCCACGGCTGCCCGCTCCCTACCACCGACTGCATCCGCGATCTCGGCGTCCTAATCGATAACAAACTGTCATTCACGAAACATGTTTCGCACGTCATTCAGGTGGCTTACCTCAAAGCTCACCAGATACTGAAAATTCTGAAAACCAAAAATCTGAAAACGCTTATCTTTGCATACAAAGTTTACGTGCGCCCCCACCTCGAGTATGCAGTGGAATCGTGGCAGCCGAAGCTGAAAAAAGACGTTCTTAGACTAGAAAAAGTCCAACGATACTACACCAGAACGGCCTATAAAAAATGCTACATGAAGCCTGAACCATACAAAGAAAGGTTAAAGAAATGCAACCTGGAGTCGCTCGAATTTCGACGCAAAGTATCAGACTTAAGTATGGTCCACAAAATTCTGCATAAGAAAACTAGCATTGATCCCTCCAAACATTTTGCAAGGTCAACCCGACACCGCTTTAACTCCCTCCAGCTACTCATGAGGCATCATAGCAGCAAAACCCAGCACAACTTTTTTGTCCGGACAATCAATGTCTGGAACAGCCTTCCTGACACCATAGTCACAGCACAGAAAACTGAAAGCTTCGTGAACCAATTGACTAGCAGCGGAATCATCCCCAATGAACCCCCAACTTGAGCGGTTTCGTGATTTCTTCACCCCTTTATCCTCTTCCTCTCCACGCAGTACTCAGCATTATCTCCATTTCGTTACATGTTCACTTTTGTTCACCTTTTCTCGTTCGCAGACTCGTGGCAAATGTATTAGCGCATGTACTGCATTTTATGCTGTATGCCTTTATTTGCCCGTTCGTTTCAATAAATTACATTACATTACATTTCGGCATGGGTACGCTGTGTGGTCCGGCGCTGCAGATGCGGAGACTCTCACCGTCAAAGAGATAATGAACGGTCATGCGCGAACGGCTATTCGTCACTTCAGCTCGAGTGTGGCAGTGCTAACTTAAACTGGGTTATTCGAAGCCCTTTGACACCGAACAGCGGACTGATTTCGAGAACTACTTAATTAAGGGCAGCCAGTTACTAAAGTCCACTTTTTCTCGGTCTAACATGGGCTCCAGAGGGCTGACCAAGTCTAGAGGGCTCCATGTAAGTCTAGTAACTTACCTTTAGATGTCTTCAGTGTTGTTTCGGTTGATTTGAGAGAAACAACATCCCCCAACGATCTAGTGGGCCAAGTACTGACCCAGTGGTCCAGTTGCTTCTAAGTGCTAAGAGGTTATTGAACCGGTGAAGTTTGCCTAATCCACTTACGACTGTCGCAGCCCTTTGTGGCGTTAGCGGTCACGCACCTGAGTTATGCAAATTACGACGGTCAATTACGGAAGATGCCGCGTGCGTTTCTTTGCGGCGGCCTTTTGGTATCGGTGGCCAAGTGACCGGCGAGAAACACTTTCGGACTTATGCAACAGGTATCGTCTTTGTAAGTCCGACAACTTTTACCCCTCGGTTTGAACGCTCTTCTGCATAAACTGAGAAATAAATCGAGAAATGAGCCATATCCACTTTCGGCAGAACTCATTGAGACTTTCGGATCATGACTGTTTGCTTAAGCGATTAACCCCGCCACGCGTGCATATGGCGCCAAGGTGGCTTAGCCGTCATATCAATGCACTTGAGGTGCTATTAATCCCCACTACAAAAAACTGGAGCTTAATGGTTTGTTCGATGGATGTAAATTGTCTCGGGTGCCACATAATGAAGCGAAACGAACCTAGTGAACACGTCAGGCGTTTTCCTCAGCGGCTCAACCTCCAGAATAGGTGGAAGCTAATCGGAAGGATGGACAAGAAAATTCTAGGGGAAAGAAACTCGGATTACAAAACGAGTGACCGCAGTGGATAATCAGCCGCTGTTAGGCCAAGTGGAAGCGATTCCCACGCGTTGTTTGACAAGCACATGCCGAGAGCGCGCAATCAAAGCGCTTCCGACGACCCTCTTGCGCGTGCTTCTCGTCGTCTTCGCGCACTCTCAAGTGCGACAGCCGGAGTGTTCGATGACAAAGCGGAAGTCGCGACGTGTCGCAGAGACAATCGTGGCCGGTGCAACTGTTTCTTTGTGCTTACCGCAGTCTGTCGTGTCAACTTGGAGTGGGCAAACAAACACTGATGCTGGATTCACTTCAGCATGCCCTGTACGGTTGCGGTCTCCAAACGAAAAAGTCGGATGCGTTTTCAAGAGACTTTTGAGAGACTCTACCGCACTAACAAGAATAAACGGCTACAAAAGCTACCAGTGGCTAGTAATTTGCATAGCGACAGTTATTGACACTACGAAGCCCATAATCTTACGCCATGTAGCGACGCGTGCAATGCAAATATCGCCCGATTCCCGCTAAATTTCTGCAAAGCGTTAATTGCCCGCCAAGAATAGGATTTGCGGTCATCGTGGCCCGTTATGCGGTAAGCAGGCCGGAAAGACAGGGAAGCCGTGTGTTCACTGGGAGGAGATTATCGCCTATTGATGAGCAGCAATGGTCAGCTTTCAGGGCATGCCGCTTTTCTACCGTTTTGTGGCCTTCTTTGGCTCCTGTAATTATCGCTTGGGCACCGCTTAACTCGGTTACGTCAAGGCGACTAGCGGATCATTTGGTAGCTCGTGCTCATTACTGATCTCACTTATTGTTTTGATGGGTCAGCGGCTATCCTTTTCTCGACAAAGAGCTTGGATTTAGCTCATGTGGCGTGCTATTGTCCTCGCCTGTCTACACGCAACACCATAGGCCATACAGTGCAAGCAAACATTTCTTCCGTTAACTACGATCTTAAGCCACTTGTTAATGGGTACTCAATCCCTTAAGTCGAATTTACTGAACAACGAGCGTGCGCGCATGCGCTAATCGGATTGCGTGTCCGCTAACGGCCATGCGACACGACCGTTCAACGGAAGTGCTTAACCTCGTTAGCGAGGGGAAATATTGCGCGAAATCCGGCGTCTCAATGAGCTATTCGGGACCACCCATGCACACGCCAACGGCAGCTGCATCCGGCAATTGTCGAATACCTAGCCACCTCGGCAAGACCAATATACCGCAGAGGTAGTTTCGCACTTCTGAAGACGCCTCTTACACTTTAAAATGCGCCTAATTCATTCAGGAAGTGAGCCCGAACGCTGACGCGCGACAAGAAATGTGCAATCGGTCATTGCCGGTAACCGCGAGTGACTGATTACGTGACCCTTCTGCAGAGTGACGTGGTCCGTTGGCAAACCGATTGAATTCTTAGGAGGATTCCAGTCTCGTATTCAGGCATGATATGTCTTATCTTTCCCACGGCTCCACAGTTCCTACGCTACTTAATTACGAAGCGCAACTGGAAGTCATATTTTTCTCGAGCACACTTGCAACGCGATATGGTCTCAGTGACGCGTCATGTGACGGCTAATGGGTTGCCGATTGTTGCGACGCACGAATCGAGAGGTGCCGCCATATGGCCGCGATTGTTGCAAGCCAGCATTTATGTGTGACGATAGCTACTTAAAACTAGAGTATCCGCATCTTGAAAATCGTAACTCGGCATTTTGGCTGAAGTAAGACCAAAGCTACATCGTGAAGCCTCTCGCATGACTGTTCATTGGATGTATGTTGGAGCGTGCTGCTAGCGCGAGCCCGACTTGTGTTTTCGGGTGTTTCCTCTGTTCCTGCTGCTTACGTGCCGGGTAGCATTGTCTCTTCGGTTTCCCCTCAGTCCCGACAGCCCGATTCAGGCAAATAGCGCTGCGTTCCTTGCAAGTCCCCAATTAAGGAGCGTTGCCTAATTGTCCTCGCGCGAGACAATCCGTGCGTAAATGAGTGGCTTAACCTCGAAATCTGGCTGCACAAATATAGTGCGAGTACGCTTGTTTCCACACACAGCTCAACATATCTGCCCTTGAAAAGATTTGCCTTACGAACGAATTGCGACATGCGTCAGTGAAAGACTATGCAAAACGTGCTACTTTTTTATCCTACATGTTCATATCGACAACGGAACCTCATCACGAAGCCGCAGTTGTGGGTATCGAATTGCAAATCTCGACATGTCGTAGTGGTCGTTGTGTTGTCGACGTGCACTCACTTGGTTGTGATTACTGCTCTCCATAATCGCCCGTTAATTAATGAGCGAATACGACCAGTCAAATTACCCCTCTCACCTTGTTGCGGGCGTACCTGCCAAGATGCAACAGCTGGCGGACAATTGTCTCAGCTTCGCTGACCCCCTCGCTGACCCCTGCGCGCAACCCGACACCTCCGGGCGACACTTGTCGCAGGATTTGCGCGGTCCGGATTCGTTGTTGGCAGGAATTTGTGCATACATGTGACTCTCGTGTTTGCACAGCGATTTCAGTTGGCAAGAGCTAATGGGTGGCGAGTGAGCAGTGCGCGAAACTCATCCAGCGTGGGCTGATTAAGCACTTCGATTCCGGTTAAGCAAACACACCTGTGGCAATTACCTTCACGTGAGCAAGGAATGTAGCAAAAGGGCCATAGCTGCTAAAAAACTACCTACCTAATTCGTAGTGCGCTGTTGGTGTGCTCTTTCAAAGTGACATGAATGCTGCGTTCAGATCAAGGTCTGGATAGGTCATGTCAGCGAAAGAGACCGGTGCGTGGATGCCTCAGTTCCAGGTATTGAACAAAGTTCAGGTAGTCAGGGACCTGTTTTTGGCCTGCCCTAGCCTATATTGTGGCTTGCACATCTTAAAGGCCTTGAGTTTAGTTGCACAACGAATAACGTAAGCGGATTCGCGTTGCTTAAGCCAATTACCGCCTTCAAAGAGTTCCACAGCCAAAGCCAAACAGGTCCACGTCTGCAGTAATTCGGGAAATCATATCTGAGGACATACCAGCAGTTGTTGCAACCGAATATGACCCTAATCTGACGGACATTAATCCGCCCAGTTGACATCTATTGCCGCTAAGGAACCGCGAAGATGGCACCATATGGTGGCCAAGGGAGCGATGCGATAATTCCTGCCCACTCTGCAAGCAGCCATAACTGATCAGGCAGCACTCTATTTTTAAGCGACAGGACAAAGCATTCGAAACGACGACTTGTCGAAGATCTTTGATAATAAGTGTGCCTTTCATTTGATGCAAGTTGGATAAATCTCGGGGTGTTCCGAACAGTGTCCTTCAAGCGTTGCAGCGATCACTGTTTTTGCTATCGGACTAATGACGATGAACGGCGGAGTGACCAGCATCGACGGCCGCCCACCAGCTATTATCTAGCGCCGAGTTGCGCCAACGGCGGCAATGGCTCCAACGGCGTGGGTTCTCGCAACTGTCATCAAGCGAAACATGAAGACGTCCGTCCTTTGTCTCCGACGTGCCGCCGTCGAGGCGAAGCGGTTCTCAATGACTGTCGCCAATTACGCCAAATTATGTTGAAGAGCACGAGGCAGCGCCGGAACCATTGGTCTGTTGGACCGTCCGGCTGGTGACAGCAAGGAAAAGTTGGCATAGTCGTAGCATGAATGGAGACAGTCCATCTCCCAGCATGTTTATGGGGCTGCGTTGTTCCAATGTTAAGCTAGTATGCCTAAGCTTTTCGATACCCATGCGTTCAACCTAAAAAAACCGGCGTCGTGACATCGGCCCGACTTTTTGTAATATACCGTAATACTTCTAATAGAGGCGCATTTCTAATAGAGGCGCATTTCTAATAGAAGCGCACCCGTGGAGGAAGGTAAAAAAATAGAGGCGCACTCTCTAATAGAGGCGCACTTCTAATAGAGGCGCACTAAGCCTTGGCGTTATGTATTGGTCCCCAAGCGACTCATGGAAGCTTAGCCTTAGCCTTTTAAGGCTAAGGTGATGCAGCTCTACAACCACTGAATGGTGAAAGGAGAGCATGAGGTCACAGCTGCTGGGAATCTGAAACCGCCAACGCCAGAAGTGTACCTGGACTGGATTCTCGAGGCTTGCAACGGCGGCGTCATGAAGTACAACATCGTCAATTCCTTCCAGACTTGCGGGATAACGTCGGCTCTCGATGGCAGCGAGGACCATCTTATTCATTGCGTGAAGGACGAATGCCCATCGGGTGCTACAAGCTCGCACAGATGAGGAGGCAGAAGCGGTAGAGCTTGCTGAGCTCATGGCCGGCTTCGAACTGGACCTCGATGAAGACGACGTCGGCAACGTCAGTGATGCTGAAGTCGTCGACGACCCGCGCGAGGAAGGGATCAATAACGCAGAGAGCGACTACTCGGACGATAGCGAGTTCTGAGTACACGAAAACTCTTACTGTTGCTTGTTAAATTAGGTAATAAACTTTTTGTTTATTAGGGTAAAAAATAGAAGCGCACTCTCTAATAGAGGCGCACCTTTGGGGGAAGGTAAAAAAAATAGAGGCACTGCGCCTCTATTAGAAGCATTACGGTAACTCCGCGAAGAAGCTGTTCGCAGCAATGAAATATTCATTGTTTGATCCAGTTCGTGTGTCATGCGGGCGCAGCTCTTTGGCGCATGAGTCCGGTCAGTGTACATTAATAAATCCCGAACGCGGAACAAACTGGCAAAAGAGGGCTGACGAGGGCGATAAATCGCTAAGCTAGCGGCAATCCTTTGAACAAAAGAAGCGTTTCGATGGGCGTAAATCAGCGAAATTTGCATATTTGTTGCTTCATACTCCGTCTGCTTTGCGCACATCTTCACGCATAGTCTGTCAACTCAACGGAACATAATTTTGGCCTTGAATTGCATGCTAGCCGGATTTCGAGGTCATTCTGAACAGTGTAGTCACCAGTTATGGAAAGAGATAAAGATGGCATTATCGCCGTAGCGAGTTCCTGGTCGTATGCGTTTTTGATCACGCTCCATTGCTTTGGAAACGATCCCGAACGCGGTGTCGCAAACGGCCGCGTGAAAAATGCTCTTTTTGGCGTCCTTTATGGGGTTATGTCGGCACTTATTTCAACGAGGTGTTCATTCAGCGATATGCAGTGGTGTGGACATTGTCGCGAGTCAAGGATGAACACTCACCCCGTTGCACTTTTGCCAAGGCATGACAATCAATGCCTGCGGAAGTGGTAGTGGTAGTGGCGGTAGTGGTAGTGGCCAGAATTTGGTTAGTGGGAAGTGGTAGTGGTAAAGTAGTGGTAATGGTACCAAAATAGCTCAGTGGGAAGTGTAGTGGTAGTGGTAATGGCAAATTTTGATTTGCCACTACCAAAGAAGCACTAGATAAAATGCCCGCGGCAGCGACGCCAACGCGAATTTTGACAATATTTGTCGATTTTTTGCGCAAAATTTCGTTGGTGTCGCCTGCGGCGGGCATGCTAGTTCTTTCTGTTCTTGTCATTTTACGTACTGCCTGTGCCGAGACCGCCACATTAGACGCTATTAGGAAGTTTACTTTGTGAAGCACAGAACAAGCCGGACCGTCAGTCAGGTCCAGTTGTGGCCTGGGGAAGGGGGGATCCCGGTACCTGTACTAGAATCCGGGGGTTCGGTTCCCGGTTCTTGCCCGGACCAGCCCTATTTCAGCTTTAACACTGAGTCCAAACTGGCCCGACGCGGCAATACCAACATCATTTTAGTCGAATATTTCACAAAAACAATGAGAGTCGAATATTTCACAACAATTTACCGTCGTCCGGCGCCTAGCGGCGGGCCCTTTTGTCTAGTGTATAGTATAACGTTGCATCTTCATGTATCCCTCGCTCCAACCAGTGTCAGAGGGTTACGCTGGCCAAGACTCCCCTTCGCTGTTACCTCATCATATTTTCTGGTCGCCGGTCCCGGTCACGCACCCAGAACAGAGGGGTTTGGGTCTCTTATGGGGCTTTTCCCGGTTTGATCTAGCGGTTCTTACGAGTTCAAACGGCAAGCCAGTAAGCACATAAAGGTTTATTGGAGTCCAAATAATCTGTCCCGTGCCGTTCCTGAGGAGCCTCGGAATGGGGCGCCCATCCGCTGCCTCGAACCAACTCCCAACTGGCTCGCTCTCCGCTGGCACGGAGGGCGGCCGCTACGCTAACGGGTCTCCCTCGCTCCTCAGGGCGGCACGTGCATGCATACGTCATTCCAAAGTGCGTTCCTTCAAAGCACGATATCACATACTCCCGGCCAGCACAAATTTGGCCTCCAAATTTTTAAGTAAGCCTGCAAAAACAAATAAATGTAGCGAATATCGTCGGTTCCGATGAAGCTGAGTAGGAGTATGAGAGGATGCTAAGGATCATATGCACTTGGTAACTGGTGAGGGTAATTCCGACTGAACGTTAATTAATTTTAGAGCGGTCACCATTTGACTGAGGCATACCCGGTGGATAGGTCAGGTTAGGGGGACTGCCTTGGCTGGAGCGGTGGAGAGCTGCGTGCCGATGTGTCCACTAGTGATTGTGAACCTGATGATGGGCTGTGGTTTCGGTGATTCACTGCATCGACGTGCGTCGTGGTTAGCTTGAGAGAGCAGCTACGCTGTGAATGATGATGCATCGCCGCCGGAAATTTTAGAACTAGCAACGCACACGAGGCAGTCGACGAATGGTCACGGGGTGGGGAGCCTCACACTGTCGCCTGGCTGACCGATATACCTTGATTATATGGAGGGTTAAGAAGGGTGTTACCAAGTGCACGGTTTCGTCGGTAGGGATTATATAATGCAACACAGAAGGACGCTTTTCTGCCAGGAAAAGTGACCTTTAGGGTGGTTAAGTGGATCTCTACAGAATGTGCTAGCTATGTTACAAAACTACAGATGACTGCCGTGATGCTCGAGCCGAGTAAGATGCTACTGTTGTGCTTGCGACATGATAAAATTGGTTACCTGAAAAGTGTTAGTTGTTCGAAATTTTGCTAAATTTTGCTATCCTGGGGTAGTGAAAAAGACCATTCAAGAATTTAGGGGAGGCGTGAACTTTCCCAAGCGTAACCACTAAGGTCATAGTCCGCTGTCTCTGACCACCAGTCCTCCTCTGAGCCTCCTGGAGTTACCGCTCGACGTAGATCGCCTTTCTGGTTGTAGCCTCCTCTGAAAGGATGTCTGAAATTTGCATTCGCGAACGCTACAGTCGATAGGTTAGTATTTCCCATTTGCTGCGTTAAAGTTGACATATCGTCGGCGCTAGCGACTAAAGGACGGTTTTCGAGGGTATCATCACGAAGTTCTCGTTGTAATTCCTCTTCGTCGAGAGCGTCTGCTAATGCTGCGTCGAAAGTATTGGGGGCAGTTTTACGTAAAACATGTTCGCGTATGGATGGCTTCAAACCGTTTTGAAAAGCGTTAATAGCAATTTCGACCTTTTGTGGGAGAGTATAACCTTGAAATGAGGGATATGCGCGGTTAACTAGTTCCTGAATGGCTTGTGCGAATTCGGGGATGCTCTCGTATTCTCTCTGCCTACGAGATTGGAGTTTTCGTTGGTGGCTTAGAATTGCTTTAGAGTGAGTCAGTTTAGCGTAAAGTGCATCCACTGTTGCACGCCACTTAGTACGGACCTGTGGTAAAAGTGAATCAAAGAGGGCAAGGGCTTCTCCTTCCAAGCACAATGGTAAAACCTGCACGAGGCGCTCTTCGTTCCAGCCATAATATTTAGCTAGGCGATAAAGCTCTTTGAGAAATGCTTCGAAATTTCTCGGGTCTGCCCTGCCTCTAAACCGGTCTGGAAGTGCCATGGTGGGTGCTGAAGGTTTGCCTAGTCTAAAAGCGGTCGAAAGATGGGTTAGTTGAGAAGACAAATTTCGTAGAAGCCCCTGAACATTATTGGGATTATTTTGTTGTTGGGAAGCGGCTGGTCCTATGTTTTGGGCGTTCATTTGGGGAACTGGATTACTGATGTTTTGTGGTCCGGCAAGTCTCCTTCTACGGGGTGATGGTGGTCCGTATGCTCCGCTGTTGTAATTTGCCATATGCCACAAAATGCGGAAATAGGCTAGCAATGAGTGTAAAAATAAAGGTGGGTGTTTTTGGCTTTTTCTGATTTTATGGAGAAGACTGCTACGTGGGAACCAGAAAAAAAGTATCCGAGATCGGACTCGCAACCGATACGCGAATTTTTCGAAACCTACTAAGATCGCTTGCGCTACGACAACGTTGGAGATTTGGAGAAGAAAGAAAAGGAGTGTCCGATTTATGCAATGCGGAATGTGCGAGTGAAGGTTTTTGGTGCCGTCTGTTTCGAAAGTTTCACAAGTTCCGCCTTATGGGTTCGAAGATTAACCTTTTGCGTCAGCGTCTCACGCGATTTCCTAGTAAGTGCCCGCATTTTCATCATTAATTTTGGCCTTTGATGTCTTAGCTGTGCGAGAGGAAGCGTCACGGCGCCGTCATGCACTTTTGAGAGACTAAAGCTATTCGGCGCGAGACTTTCATGCATGACGAGTGGGCTTAACTGGCGGTCTTTGGTGACTTAAGGAACATTTGGCTACGGCACATGAGACAACGCGGAAGTGAATTAAAGTGCAGGACAAGCCTGTCAAACTACTCTATATCTATTCTACGGCCGTTACTAAGTAAACTACTACAACCTATGTTCTTCTGAAGTCTCGATTACATCGCCTGGAACAAGGGGATTATTCTACACAACAGGGCAAAATTGAAGCTGCCAATACTGAAATAGGATATGGTTCATCTCCCTTTCTGGAAAAAAATCAGTGAGAGCAGGCTCAATCTAAGATGCAGTATGATGGGGTGTAGGGTGCCAATAAAAGGTACTATCTTTGTCTTAGTTACTGCATCGACAAGTATGAACTTTTGAGTTGCGCAACCTATTTTCGTCTGTGAATGGCACCTTATTAATCCTCAGGGCACAGGGGACGGGAGGGGTCTGGTTAGTTTCCAGGCTAACCGCAAGCAACATAATGATTCTTCAGAAGGATCTAGGTGAGTTGGCAGGGGAGGGCAGGATGTTAAAAACGGCTAGTCAGGATCGGTGGAACCTCCACTTTGATCTAGTGGTTCTACGAGTTCAAACGGCAAGCCAGTAAGCACATAAAGGTTTATTGGAGTCCAAATAATCTGTCCCGTGCCGTTCCTGAGGAGCCTCGGAATGGGGCGCCCATCCGCTGCCTCGAACCAACTCCCAACTGGCTCGCTCTCCGCTGGCACGGAGGGCGGCCGCTACGCTAACGGGTCTCCCTCGCTCCTCAGGGCGGCACGTGCATGCATACGTCATTCCAAAGTGCGTTCCTTCAAAGCACGATATCACACCGGCTCGGCTCATCTGTACGGGGTGTCACATCGGATTGACTTCAAGGTGTTCCCTCATCTTGGCTGCTTGGCTTCGGAAGGGCAGGCGGGCTGTCATGCTGATCCCTAGTATGCATGCAATCTCCATTAGGGGACGATGTCTGTGTATGAACGTTAGCGAGCTTTTGCTCCCTAATTACATAGACGGACAGTATGCGCCTTGCCACGGACATTAAAACCTACCAATATGCGACTTCTAGAGTCGAAAAATCCGTAAAAAATCTTGCAAGTAGTGGTAGTGGGAAGTGGCGGGAGTGATACTGGCCAGAATTTCGCTAGTGGGAAGTGGTAGTGGTAAAGTAGTGGTAATGGCAAAAATTTTGGTATTGGTAGTGGTAGTGGCAATGGCCAGAAAAAGTGGAAGTGGGAAGGCACTGATGACAATGGCACTGTTAACTTCTTCTACGCCACGCTTTTTCTTCTAAGGTTTGCGGCCTAGCACAGAACATTGCCGAGACAAACAAAATTGCATGGATCGTCACGATGAAGCACGATGAAGCAAATGAAGCGATGAAGCTGTAGCAATCAGTAAACCTATCCAGCATCGCTCTCTATGCACTACGTAACGCCATTTTGCGTAACACTATCACGTAGCAGATTTGCCCAGAAAGAATACTTTCTACCTGGTAGTCGCGTCAGGTCAGCGGCTTATCATTGAGCTTCTTGCCCATCTGCGAAAAGATTCCTCGCTTTGTTTGACAATAATACATGCCCTCCGCCAAAAGACCAACGGTTTCCGACGGTCTCTGAAAATGCTTAGCGCCGTTCTAACGCTTTCACAATGTGTTCGCTAACAAAGCGGTAACCCAGGCACAAGCAAACAACTGTTTGTACCGACGTGCCGCATTGTGTCAATGGGGTTTCACTAACATGAGAGAGAAACCACCATTTACTCGCTCAATTGCGTAAGTTTTTGCCAGCTCTAATGTTTTCCTACGCTATATATTTGACGCAATATTGTCTATCGTGCCAACGTGCTTTCATTTGTCGGATTTCGGCCATGGGTTCTATTCACGGAGGGCGCATCCTCGGATGGCGTCGATACGGAAAGGCGCTTCTCTTTGGCCAGCGAGTGACCTTTTCCTGATCCGCAATGCGAGGCGCGCAGTACGAACGCGCATCAGCTTGGGGCGCATCACCAACGCTTATTCGGATACTCATAGAATTCTTTCACTGTCACGATCAACTTTTTGGACAAAAGAAACTAAGCGTTCGTTTGCACATGCTTAGTGACGTATTCAAAACAATAAGGTTTCTGGTTTCATTCAGGTTGTAGACGACAATGGCTGTCGCATCGTCAGCCTACGTAAAAGCGAAGTTTCGCAAAGCTCGCGTCCCCTCTCGGCGCAAACGCGACGTGAAACGAAGCCTCACAAAGACTCTCTATGAAACGTTCACATCAGCACTCGTTGATGGCGGTAAACACACAACCCTTATTGGCTTCCTCATCATGCTGTTCAGACGCAAAATGGCTCGTCGTACACGGCGTGGCTGGAAGCGGGAAGACGTCGCTCGTCAGCGAATTACTCTGGAGCTATCCCGAGATCGAGGGCCACCACTTCAAGCGGATCATTTGGTAACACGAATACCACCACTTCAAGAAGCTGGCTAGTCTTTTTTAGGTTAACCGACGGAAACGTGGACCAATCCGGCGTCATTAACGTTGCTAAGGACGCTCTGGCGCTGCTGAACCCGCAAGTCCTTCTGCAGACAGAAGCTCCGACGTCAGATGTAACGCTGCGCATGCGACTAGAAACGGAACTCGAATGCGGAGACCGTTGTCTCATTGTATTGGATGACATTTGGCTGGAGAAGACGGTACGATACTTCGATGGCCTCAAGGTATCAACTTGTAACTTACGCTTACGCTACGCCAACACTTAACGCACAGTGTTCCTTCATCGCGACCACGACGAACACTGAGGTATTCTCGCTGCTCGAGGATGAAACCGTCTGCTTCTTCCGCGTCTCCTGCGACAGCGTCCTCCATTGGGAAGTCCGGCAGTTGGCCGCCAGCTATGGGATCTCCCAAGCCGAGGAAGACCTGCACCTGCTGATGAAGTCCACCGGAAGCAACCTGGCGTTGATCGAGAAGGTGTGCAAGCTCGCGTCGCAGACGAAGGCGACAGAGAACGGAAAAATGTAGGTCAATGTTGTAAGCACCGAAAGAAGAAGAATGCATAATTTAGGCTGGACCTGCTGTGCCGCTGGACTGAGAACGAACCGCTACGAAAGATCTCGTGCACCAGCGCATATCAGCATCCCGACTTGGAAACCCCGATGCGGCTCTGCTTCTCCATGGTACGCGAGTTTCGCAATGAACGTGTTTGATATGAAAAAGACCGACGTCCGCTAGTACTAGACGTTAGCGTTATACTCGAGATTTCAGGTAGACTCTGATTTGACGGCGAAGTTCGAGAATCTCGCAGTCTTCAAGGCGAACACATGGACGCCACTGGAGGTAGAACTCATTCCGACTGCACCTCGATTAACCGGTGTGTTTTTGCAGGTCGTCTCGCTCATCTGGCCTATGGACGAGTGCGGAAGCAGCTCCGAAGGACTTGAGAAGGTGGAAATCGTTGCAAACCTCCGCACATTCGAGCAGCGATCTTTACTGGACCACAGGGAGACATTGTTCTCTCAAACCGGTGATCACATCATAGAGGAAGCAGACGGCATCGGAAGGGCTTACCGAGTGCATCCGATTGTGCACTCGTACATCGTACATAAACTGATATCCGAGAAGGCTGTGATTCGGGTGAGCCTCACATGCTCGGACTTATTCACAACGTCATCTTTAGAATCTCGCCGAGCTCCTGATGCACCGATTGGCGTCTGCCAAAGAATCCCTGAGAGCTGCAGACGCCTTCCATCTTCCCCACCCGAAGCGGAACGCGGAACTTTTCGGAAGGTTCTACGAGGACAACGCGCAACATTTTCACCAGCTAAGGCGGCGATACGATGAAGCGGAAGCTCGGCCTAAGCACGTATGTTTTCTTTGGTCTAACATCAGCGGTTCGTCGGATGCTCTTTCGGCGACGACCTCGTCCGATTCTTAATGCCATTTCGTCTTTAGGATCGCAGTGTCCTTGCGTCCCTGAAGAATGCTGTCGATGTGCCGTCGGAAAGCGTTCATCTTGCTGGAAAGGTTGCCCTCACTGCCGCGTTACTCATTGCTGTACCTTTGTGCTTGTACAAGCAGCTGGCGCCATCTTGTACTTGTTGACTTTGCTGGAATAAAGACCAGAAACCCCCAGTGTGCCAAGTGAGTTCGCTGCTAGACATGGTATTCTTAGACAACATGGGCAAACAGCGTTTAAAACAAATATCCTCCTTAGTGTGTAATGTAAGAATCTTGGTGGAACTTATGCCTGTAAGACCCTAATTTTATTGGGCCGACGCCTAGCGGAATCCCATTCTTCACACAAAAATGTTGCAAAACGTTACTCTGACGGAACCAGTGCCCTACATCAGACCCTTCGATTGCATGTCACTTCTATGAACAATTGCCCAGTGCCAACCGCCAAAGACGGGCTACCGGACGTAAAAGATAGCGAACATACCGACCATGAATGCCAATTGGGCATAGTGGTGGCCTGCGGGGCGCATAGCGATGGACTTTATGCGTGACACGGCTAACCTCACGTTCGGAACTAGATCGTGGAAAGGCGAAAGCTCTTTCGACGACGTCCTAGTTGCCAACGTTCCAATATTCATAAGACGTCTGAGGCTAGTACCTCCTGAGTCCTTTACAGCATACTTGAAGTACAGGAATTGGCATAACGCAAATTTCTTCCCTACAAACATGTCGAACCGTTTGAGTGGTCATGTTTTGTATTCTCTCTTCGCGGCCAGCTTTGTTTCGGGTAAGCTCACGAATGTTTGTCCGGGAGAACCTAATGCTCTTCTAGCACTCCGTCATGAACGCCTTTGGGATTTCGCTCGGGTTCCTGCTCGCTCTGACTCTCGTCTATGCCCTGGAGAAGGACATCCCGTCAGCCGCTAACGATGCTCAGCCAGTCAATGCCGCTCATGCACAGGTAAGCGAAAACGGTAGGTCTGTATGTTCAGTCGTTTAAGGAGGACGGTATCAAGGATGCTGTTAACGCCACCTGGCCTTTTCGTGCCTTCGTTAGGCGTCATCCCCTGAAGAGTGCGAACGAACGTCGCAACGATGGCCACGCGAAGGACGGCGTCCGCGGCGAGAAGATCCATCGTCGCAGCCGCCGAGATGACGATTTCGAGGAAAGACGGAAAAAGGTAAGTTTACAGAGGATAACGTGCAATCAGGGCATTTACCTAGCTTCTTTCAGGCAAAGACTGTTGTACTATTCATCTTGATCGCTCCATTCCTCCTGATGTGTCTCGGTCTTGGCGTTGGCGTTGGTATGTGCATCTTCTGCAAGGAGCGCAGGAAGAGCCAGGGCATGCAAGGTGGACGAGTTATACAACCCGCTCGGCCGTCCGCATATCCTGCGCAGCCAGTGGCTCGCCCAAGTAAACATCCTTGTTCATCTCGTCTGTTTTTGTAAACGTCATTTTGTTTAGACGCTCAACCGTCTGCACATCCTGCGCAGCCAGTGGCTCTTCCAAGTAAGCATCTTTGGCTCATGTGTAGTTTGTTACCGACATTTTGTTCAGACGCTCAGCCGTCCGCCTATCCTGCGCAGCCAGTAGCTCGTCCGAGTAAGCATCCTTGTTCAGTTCGTCTATAGTTTGTAGACGCCCTTTTGTTTAGACCCTTACTAGCCGAGTCAAGTGTCCAGCCCAGTTCAACAGACAGCAGAGAATCTTCAACTGGCCATATACATTTCAGTTCGTTAAATAATACCTGTTTTACACTACCATGTTCCAAAAAATTGAATATTCCTAGCCGAAGGTTTTCTCTCGATGGGTTTGGTGCTGTATATGGCAAATATCGCTTGCAGTTCATCCTTGCTAGGTTTTCCCTATTTATCGTTCGAGTCGT
The DNA here is from genome assembly GCA_020875895.1 of Aphelenchus avenae. NCBI lineage: Eukaryota > Metazoa > Nematoda > Chromadorea > Rhabditida > Aphelenchidae > Aphelenchus > Aphelenchus avenae. The sequence continues at coordinate 361,220 of JNEY01000013.1, forward strand.
GTCATAAGGCCACTACGAGCTTTGTTGACGGGTATAGTGTCCACTGTCAAGCTTTGGCTCTCGGTAGAACTGGAACTGTCAAGGTATAACGTGGCCAATGGATGCCATATTTCCACCTCATGCAGGTGAGCCGAAAGAGCCAACGTTTTAATGGGTCGGTCCACTCTAAGAGCAATAATTGCGCACGGCGTTTGAGTTCTTTTGGATAAATTGGCGGGATTGGCGGGCATCCAAACGTACGTGGGTGCTAGTGCTGAACACTTCACGGGGACCAGGACCTAGACCCCCCAAGGACCAGAGGACCAGGACCCGGTGCTACTTCCTTCGACACCAACGTTTCGACACTGTCACGTTTCGACGAAATACGATTCGACACTGTGATGTTTCGACACGTAATGTTTCGACATTGTGGGTAGTGTAATGTTTCGACACCGTAATGTTTCGACACAATTCAGTTCGACACGGCATAGTGTAACGTTTCGATACATTCGCGGACAAACAATCTAGGCAGTCCATAAATTAGCTTCCCGTCCATGCTGATGGTCACGAGTGACGACGGGGGCGCGCCATTCGTGTACGAGAGTATTTCCCGGTCTACGGCTTCGGCGCATGAACGCTACGATTTGTCTTGCCTTTCGACAGCTATGCATTGTCTTGCATATAAAAGTAATGCGGGTTTTATTCCTGTTGTACTTTCTCGGTCTGGAACGCAAGCGCTCTCTGTTTTGTTAGGATTCAGTATAGGGGAGAATCGCTATAGCCGCCGTTAGCAGCCGTTAGGTTAGCTTAGCTTAGGCTTAGCCTTTTGTACATGAAAGTGAAAACAATGTGTCGAAAAATTACAGTGTCGAAACATTACAGTGTCAAAAAATTACAGTGTGCTTAGTGTCGAAACGTAACAGTGTCGAATCGTTGGTGTCGAACGGTAGGGCACACCCAGGACCTGCTGGGTGAAAGAAGACCATTGCCACTGCCTGAACCGCCACTCGCTTTTGCTTTGTCGCGATTCGCTACTGCTACTTGTTGGACCTTTACGTTCTTGTCCTTTGGATCGACAGAACTTGGATTCGATGTACTGCATGCCTTATCGTCCTAGGAACGCGTTCACCATTGTCTGAATTAGGTAAAAGATTAAGATGCCCAACGTGCAGCTCAGCATCATATAAAGAAATTACGGCGAAATTGAGATACCTCGAACTACGTACGCGCGAAACATTCTAATTCAATACAGAAAGAGCGAGTGCTTCCTGACTCCAAGAATCGTGAGCCCATACGCTGACATTCCGTTGCTATTTCCTTTTCTGCTAATAGTGACCGCCTGCAACACGGCTCGTCTTCCAAACGGAAACGTTTATTAGAAGCGTTTATGCCGCATGCGTCGGCTACGGAGTGATTTTTAAAACGAGAGCAAAAACAACAAGCAGAATAACGATAAGAGCCGTAGGCGCACGAGCGGAATCGCCGGAGGTGAGAAGGACATGACAGACCTCGGGCGGGAAGCACGCGGAACCGGAGGTAAACGCGTGGTAGAAGCAGCTGACTCGGAGCTGTCGCAGGCTGAGCTGCTTCGTTCCCGAGCAGTGCTTGTTCAGGCTGTCGCGCTGGCCTAGAACAAAATTGCCGCTAAAGAATGGCACGACAGCTTCAGTGGACNGAACTGCCGGCGGCCGTGTACAGCGGTAGTGGAAGCAAGACGACAAAATGCACGTATGTCTTGTACCAGAGGAACCTTCTTGTAGACTATATCGAAGGGGAACGTACGACAGCCCTTTGCTCCGTATATGCGTCAAAATGAGTCATGGTCGACCATCGTGGCTGCGCTAACGGGACCTGACTGTTTCCGTACATTACCCGAATTTTCGGTTATGTCAATCAGGCGGCCATTGGTCTTTGTTTTGACAGTTCATTGCGTCCTCCTTATTGTCGTCGGCTGCCGACTAACCTTGGATGCGCGCGCCTTGCAACACTGTTCGACGGCATTTCCCAACCGATTTCCCGGCTGGCACCGGCTCTTGTCCTTGACCAGAATGGGCCCGCGCCGACCGACTGCTTATGGTTTATGCAAGCCGCGATAACGGCGCGACGGCTATCGGAACTAGCGGCGGCATATCGGAAGTGCAATCATCTCAGTCGACGCTGTAGGGGGAAACAACAGCTCATGCGGAGGAACGGTGACACTTTTACCGCACATGTCAAAAGAGGCTAAGTGTCCCAGGTAAGAATTAGCTAGACAAAACTCGGTAGTAAGCAGTTAAGCCGCTAAGAACGCTAGAGGCGACAGTTCAGTAAACCCATGATGAAACTTATGGATCCAACTTAGCAAGCAGTGAAAAATCCCTACTCAGAGTCTGCAACCATCTCTCTTAACAGCTACACAAAGACTCTAATGAAAATTGAGTCGTATCACATAAGTTCACGCAGTTGCGTCATTTATCTGCAGTATCAAACCGCCATCATATAGGTACAGTCACAGAAAGGCCGACAAAAGGTAAACGAGAGCACATTCGGCAATCGAAATCCTCCTGACCCGCTTGGCCACTGCTTCTCGCTCGAGTTCTTCGGACATCGCGTAGAGAACGTTCGCTAGTGAGCGGCAGTGTTCACGCCAGTCGCATTCTAAAATCACAGTGTTAGTTTCCTCTTTTTAGTAACGATTTGATGCGTCTCAGAAAAAGCTTAAATACGTCTTTGCAATTTAGAAAACACAAGAGCCTAATGACTTGTAAAACGATAGATGTAGGGCTAATAGCCTCGAAAAACAAGAGCAAGAGTCGTGAAGCTGACTTGCATAAGTTTCAAATGGGGCTAACTCTCTCTGACTTTTACCGTTTTTTTTTTTGAAGTAAGTGAATCCATGAATCCAAGTGAATCCAAGCTTACCTCGCATTTCATAATCGCCGTAGGGTCCATCCGTTTGCGTCCACTTGTCGGCGGTAGATTTCGTCTGCCGCTGGCGCTGGATACGGTGGTCGGAAGTCCGCGACGCAAAAGCGCATTCGGAGGACAGCGACGAAGTGGACTGGAAGAACAGCTCGGGCGCAGAGACCGACGCGCATGGAGAGTAGGGCAACGAAGGCAGCACGAGCATCTAGACAGAAAGTACGAAATGTTGTTCACAACCAATGGAATTCAAAAGCGGTAAAAATTTCTCCGGAAGTCGCAAGTAATGATTACAAAAAAAACAATAGAAAGGTAGCGAATAAACAAACAGCTTCTAAAACTGACGGCCAGTGTGGATAACGCATTCAAATGAATGAAATCGAGAAGTGCTAAGCGCATTTGCGCGTTCGTGATGGACGCCTAATAACTCGGCGGGGGAAATTAGTCATGCGTCCGCCAGGAACAATGCGGTGACACGGGATGACCGGTCGGGAATGCCTCGCCGATTTCGGCAGCCAGCGCTACCGACTGCCAAGTGAACCGCCCACCAGTAGTGTCCGGTAAAGGGCGCGCGGCAGAGAACTCGGGAGCGTCTTCGGTAGCGAGAAAGATAGGCGAGGGCTGGCGCGGCGAAGAAGTCGCAAAGCTCGGTCCATAGCGATTGGCTCTCGACAATCAGTCGCAGTCGAGTTAAGCCAGCGCTCTTTTGGGTAGAAGGAAGCACGTGCAATGCCTACCCATCCGAAGGGATGGCTATGTCTGCCACCGTAGCGCGATACTCTTGGAACGTAGACCACCTTGACTGAACTTTTCTGCAAATGACAATGTGTGCCAAAAGACAGATGACAGTACGCACTCTGTGATGGATTCCAGCATTAGTACGCTGTGTGGTCCGGCGCTGCAGATGCGGAGACTCTCACCGACAAAGAGATAATGAACGGTCCTGCGCAAACGGCTATTCGTCACTTCAGCTCCCTTGTGGCGGTGCTAACTTACACTAGGTTAGTCGAAGCCTTTTCAGACAGAACAACGGAAAGATGTTCGAGAACAACTCGATTAAGGGCAGTCAGACTTATTAGAGTCCACTTTTTCTCGGTCTAACAAGGGCTCTAGCAAGAGCTGACCTCATGTAAGGTCAGTCAACGTATCTTTAGCTGTCTTTCGTGGTTTTTGGGTGATTTGAAAAAATGACCCCTTGCCTCCAACAATCTAGTGAACCAAGTACTGACCCAGTGGTCCCTCCAGTACTAAGAGGGTAGCGAACCGGTAAAGTTTGCTTAATCCACTTACGACTGTCGCAGCCCTTTGTGGCGTTAGCGGTGACGCACCTGAGTTATGCAAATTACGACGGTCAATTACCGAAGGTGCCGCGCGTGCTCCTTTGCGGCGGCCTTTTGGTATCGGTGGCCAAGTGCATAAATTGAGAAATTAGCCCTGTGTATTGTCTGCAGAGCCCATTGCGACTCTTGGATCATGACCGTTTGCTTAAGCGATTAACCCCGTCACGAGTGGCATGCATATGGTGCCAAGGTGGCTTAGCCGTCATATCAATGCACTTGAGGTGCTATTAATCCCCACTACATAAAACATTGGAGCTTAATGGTTTTGCTCGATGGTTGTAGATTGTCTCGGATGCCACATAATGAAGCGAAACGAATCGACTGAACACGTCAGTTTTTTTCCTCAGTGGCTCAACCTTCAGAACATGTGAAAGCTAATCAGAATGATGGACAAGAAAATTCTAGGGAAAGGAAACTCGGATTACAAAACGACCGAACTGGATAATCAGCCGCTGTTAGGCCAAGTGGAAACGATTCCCACGCGTTGTTTGACAAGCACATGCCGAGAGCGCGCAATCAAAGCGCTTCCGACGACCCTCTAGCGCGTGCTTCTCGTCGTCTTCGCGCACTCTCAAGTGCGACAGCCGCAGTGTTCGATGACAAAGCGGAAGTCGCGACGCGTCGTAGAGACAATCGTGGTCGGCCGCAACTGTTTCTTTGTGCTAACCGCACTGTGTCGTGTCGACTTGGAGTGAGCAAACAAACACTGACGCTGAGCGTACTGCAGCGTCCTTTGTACGGTGACGATCTCCCAAAGAAAAAGTCGGCTGTTTGTCCAGATAATTTTGAGCGACTCTACTGCACTAATAACTGCAGAATAAACAACTACAAAAGCTACCAGTGGCTAGTAATTTGCATAGCGACAGTTATTGGGACTACGAGGCCAATAATCTGACGCCATATGGCGATGCGGGCAATGCAAATATCGCCCGATTCCCGCTAAATTTCTGCAAAGCGTTAATTGCCCGCCAAGAATAATGGTTTGCGGTCATCGCGGCTCGTTAAACGATGAGCAGGCCGGAAAGACAGAGAAGCCGTGTGCTCACTGGGAGGAGATTATCGCCTAGGGATGAGCAGCGATGGTCAGCTTTCAAGGTTTGCCGCTTTTCTAGCGTTTTATGGCCTTCTTCGGCTCCTGCAATTATCGGTTAAGCACCGCCTAACTCGGCTACCTTAGGGCGACTAGCGGATCATTTGGTAGCTTGTGTTCATAACTGAGCTTTCTTATTGTGTTGTCGGATATCGGATATCCTTTTGTCGACGAAGAGCTCGAATTTAGCTCATGTGGCGTGATATTGTTCTCGCCTGTCTACACGCAACGCCGTAAACCGTTCAGTGCAAGCAAATGGTCTTCCGATAGCTACACTCTTAAGCCACTTGTTAACGGGTACTCGATCCCTTAAGTCGAATTAACTGTGAACGAGCGAGCGCGCATGTGCAAATCGGATTGCGTGTCCGCTAACGGCCACGCGACACGACCGTTCAACGGAAGTGCTTAGCCTCGTTAGCGAGGGGAAATATTGCGCGAAATCCGGCGTCTCAATGAGCTATTCGGGACCACCCATGCGCACGCCAACGGCAGCTGCATCCGGCGATTGTCGAATACCCAGCGACCCGGCCAAGGACAACATACCGCAGAGGTAGTTTCGCACGTCTGCAGGAAACGCTACTTGTGGCGCGACAAGACATGTGCGATCGGTCATTGCCCGGTACCGCGGTGACTGATTACGTGACCCACCTGCAGAGTGACATGGTCCGTTGGTAAACCCACTGAATTCTAAGGAGGATTCCAGTCTCATATTCAGGCATTATATGTCTTATCTTTCCCACAACTCCACAGTTCCTACGCTACGCACTTACGAAGCGCAACTGGAAGGCATTTTTTTCTCGAGCACACTTGCAACGCGATATGGTCTTAGTGACGCGTCACGTGACGGCTATTTATCCGACTGGTTCCCGATTACTGCTACGCACGAATTGACAGGTGCCGCCATATGGTCGTGATTGTTGCAGGCGAGCATCTGTCTGTGGCGATAGCTACTTAAAACTATAGTTTTCGCATCACATGAATCGGAACTCGGCAGTTTGGCCGAAGTGAGATCAAAGCTACATCGTGAAGCCTCTCGCATGACTGTTCTTTGGATGTGTGATCGCGCGTGCTGCCAGCGAGAGCCCAACCCGTGCTTTCGTGTATTTCCTATGTTCCTTCTGCTTACTTGCTGGGTAGCATTGTCTCTTCGGTTTTCCGTCCATCGCGGCTGCCCCATTCAAGCAAATAGCGCTGCGTTCCTTGCGTGTCCCCAGTTAAGGAGCGTTGCCTAATTGTCCTCGCGCGAGACAATCCGTGCGTAAATGAGTGGCTTAACCTCGAAACCTGGCAGCGCAAATATTGCGCGAAACAGCTTGTTTCCGCGCACAGCTCAACACATCTGCCTCTGAAAAGATTTGCCTTATGAACGAATTGCGGTATGCGTCAGTGAAAGTCCATGGAAAACGTGATAGCTTTTTATTCTACATGCTCGTATCGAGAACGGAAGTTTATCACGAAGCGTCAGTTGTAGGTATCGACACTTGCATAAGTCGACAGAGGTCACTGCACGTGGTTGTGATTACTGCCCACCGTAATCGCCCGTTAATCAATGAGCGAATATGATCAGTCAAATTACCCATCACACCTTCTTCCGCGCGTACTTGGGAAGATGCAACAGCTGGCGGACAATGGTCTCACCTTCACTGACCTCCCTCGCCGACCCCTGCGCGCAACCCGACACCTCCGGGCGACACTTGTCGCAGGATTTGCGCGGTCCAGATTCCTTGTTGGCAGGAATTTGTGCACGCAAGTGACTCTCGTGTTTGCACAGCGATGGCTGTTGGCAAGAGCTAATGGGTGGCGAGTGAGCAGTGCGCGAAACTCATCCAGGGACAGGCCGATTAAGCACTTCGTTTCCGGTTAAGCAAACACACCTGTGGCAATTACACGCGAGCAAGGAAGGGATACTCGAGACAGCACCTTCAAAAGACAGAAACAATTAGCGCTTGCGGCAGACAACGCTGCCCCCTAGTGGTTGTCATTTTCTCCTACAACACGGATCAAATGTGTTGGGCTAGCTGAGCGTGCCGTTGTTGCGTCCGTGCGGAACGCAGCTTGCCGGTAGAATCCTACGATACTTCGCCCTGTTCCACACCTACACATCACATGAATGCCGCTTTTTCGTAGGGTTCTGGATTGGCGAAACAAACCGTTGCCTGCATGTCTCAGTTTTTGGTTGTATAACAATATGCAGAGTCAAGTACCTGTTTTAGGCCTTCCGCTAGCCCATATTGTGGGCTTAAACATCTTGAGACGCAGTTTAGTTGCACAACGAATTCCTAAGTTGATACGCGTCACCTAAGTCAATTAGCGCCTTCACAGACTTACGCCCCAAAGCAAGCATATCCACGTCTGCACTAATGCGGAGCATCCAATCTGAGGACATAGTCCACAGTTGTTGCAACTGGATATCATCCTAATCTGACGGACATTAATCCGCCCAGGCTGGCGTTTATTGCCGCTAACGAACCGCGAACATGGCGACATATGGCGCACAATGGAGCGAGCCGATAATTCCCGCTCCACGGTGCAAGCAACCATAACCGGTCATGCATCACTCTATTTTGAAGCGATCGGACAAAACATTCGAGACTTCCGTTTGACGAAGATCTTTCATAATAAGTGCGTCTTTCGTTTAAGGAAGCTGGATGAAATTTCGGAGGTGCTTAACCAGTGTCCTTCAAGCGTTGCAGTGATCACTGTTTTGTTATCGGACTAATGGCCTGTCAGCAGCATAGTGACCGTCATCGACGGCCATCCGACTGCGATTATCTGGCGTCGAATTGCGCCAAACAGCCGCAATGGCTCGGGCGGCGTGCAGTACCGCTAGTCATGAGTTCACGCATCTGTCATAAATCGAAATACGAAGACGTCCGTCCTTTATTTCCGATGTCCCGACGTCGTAGCGGAGACGCCGCCAATTACGTCAAATTATGTCGCACGAGGCAGCGTCGAGACCATTGGTTGGCTGCACCGTTCCGCTGGCGACGGCAAAGAAAAGTTGGCACGCCGTAGCATGAGTGGAGACAGCCCATCTCCCAGCATGTTTATGGGACTGCGTTGTTCCATTGTCTTGCTAGTACGCCTAGTTTTCGATACCCCATGCGATCAATCTAAAAAATTGGCGTCCGGGCATCGGACTTTTTTGTAACCTGACTTCCCGAAGAAGCTCTTCGCAGCAATGCGACAATGAATTATTCGTCGCTGAGCTAATGCACGTGGCATGCGGGCGCAGCACTTTGGCCCATGCGTCCGGTCAGTGGACATAAATAAATCCTGAACGCGGAGCAAATTGGCAAAAGGAGGCTGACGAGGGCGATAAATCGCTAAGCTAGAGGTAGTCCTTTGAACAAAAGAACCGTTTGGGTGAGCGTAAATCAGCGAAATTTGCATATTTGTTGCTTCATACTCCGTCTGCTTTGCTCGGCCCTCCGCGGACAGTTTTATCAGCGCAACGGAACAAAATTTTGACCTTGAAAAGCCTACCGTATTGGTTCGAATAGAAGCCGACGGCTTCTATTTTTCGATGGTCAAATTTGCTCGGCTTGTATTGGAGCCTCGGCTTCTATTAGAGCCTCGGCTTCTATTTCTCGATGATATTTTTTCAAGCGTATCATGGCTCAAATTTACTGGAGACTGCACAAAGCCTAGGCGTTAAACGAGGAAATCACAAGTCACAAGTACAATTTCAATAAAACTGAAAGCTTGGGTAGATCAGCCGACGCGCACGTTGTAGACTTCAAGGACTTGTGCTTTCTCCGGGAAAGGGAGAAAGAGCGCGCGCGTGAAAAGGTGCCACGAGGACGGTAGACCGCTTTCGATTACGGCATTGACCTCCTCGTCCCATTTGACCATGAGCTGCCTCCATCGGTCGTAGCATAGCTCCTCCGCTAAAAAGCAAGTGGGAGCTCTCAGTTTTTTGCTCGACACTCAGACCATGCCATTCTGTCCGCAACTTCCAACCACTAAAGCACGTCAAGCCCGGAGTCGAGCTTGGTTCACCATCGGCAACCGGCAACATGTAACGCAAATGTAGCTCGTTAAAAGTCGGAGTTCTCGCGAAGGGCGGCGAAAGAACGGCTTAAGCGGAGTACCGTCAGAAGCCGCGGTCAGCATGACTGTGACGTTGGTCTTCTCGTGGCCCGTAGAGAGAAGCGGCACCTACAACACTTGCTTTATTTTTCTGCCGCTAGCTCAATTACTCACCTCTTTGGCTCCCTTCCCCTCGATAGTGAGACCTCCGTTGCCGTCCATGGCTATGGCCGTCGTCGGCGGCATAGACAAAAGCAAAGTTCTGAGCCTTGCGCAGCTCCTGAACGTACCGGGTGAAGCTCATGAGCACCTTGTAATGCTCGGGCGGCGATTTCAAAAGCACCGGCTTCTATTAGGAGCCGGCTTGTATTGGAGCCTCGGCTTGTATTAGAGCCTCGGCTTCTATTTTTTGAATGTAAAATTTGGTCGGCTTCTATAGGGGGTCGGCTTATATTGGGTGTCGGCTTCTAATCGAACCAATACGGTAAGCCGGGATTTCAAGGTCATTCGGGACTGCGTAAATCACGAGTTATGGAAAAAAACATAAAGATGAGCATTTTCGCCGTAGCGAGCTCCTGGTCGTATGCGTTTTTGATCACACTCCATTGCTCTGTAAGCGATGCCGCACGCGGTGGCACAAATGGCCGCATGCATAATGCTCTTTTTGGCGTCCTTTATGGGGTTACGCCGGCACTTATTTCAGCGATATGCAATGGTGTGCAAATTGTCGCGAGTCAAGGATGAACACTCGCCCGTTGCACTTTGGCCAGGCTTGACACTGGCACTGCCAACTTCTTCTACGTCACGCTTGTTTGGGGTGCGGTCTCGAACACAACATTCCCGAGCCAAACACAACAACATGGATAGTGACTATGAAGCGATGAAGCTGGTGCTATGAATAAACCTAGCCAGATGAACATCAATCTATATGCACTGCGTTACATCATTTTGCGTAACACTAACACCTAGCCATTTTGTCAGTAAAAACACTTTATGCTCGGAAGTCACGCCAGATCAGCGGCCTAACGTTGAGCTTCTTGCCCGTCCAGATCATTGCCCGGATCACACGCTTTGTACGCCAATGACGCATGTCGTACGCCAAAAATCAAAGCGTTCCCGATGGGCTCTGAAAATGCTTAGCGCCATTCTCGCACTCTCTCAAGGCGAAAATCGGTGTCTAGCTAACAGAGCGGTCTCAGCCACATGCACGCTGGCGCGGCATCTGTTTCTACCGACGAGCGGCATTGTTTCCATAGGGTTTTCCATTGTCATGAGAGAAATCACCACTTACACGCTCAACTGCAGAAGTTTATGCCATCTCTAACATTTTCCTAAGCTATATAGGTATTTGACGCAATATTTTCATTCGTACAAAAGTGCTTTCACGCATCGTGCAACATGTTGTCGGATTTCGGCCATGTGTTCTATTCACGAAGGACGCATCCTCGGATGGCGTCGATACGGCAAGACGCTCCTCTGTGGCCAGTGAGTGACCTTTCCCTGATCCGCAATGCGCGGCGCGCAGTACGAACGCGCAGCAGCTTGGGCTTATTGGCGACGCTTTTTCGTGTACTCATATGGTTATTCTTTTGTCACTCTCCGCTTTTCAATCAAATTAGATTAACGCGTTCGTTTCCATGTGCTTTATGACGTATTCAAAGCATTAGGTTCCTTGTTTCATTCAGGTTGTCGACAACAATGACTGTCGCATCGTCGGCCTACGTGAAAGCAAAGTTTCGCAAAGCCCGCATCCCGTCTCGTCGCAAGCGCGACGTGAAACGAAGCCTGACAAAGACTCTCTATGAAACGTTCAAATCAGCGCTCGTTGATGGCGGTAAGCACACAAGGAAGCCAATAAGTAAAAACTTATTGGCTTCCTCATTATGCTGTTCAGACGCAAAGTGGGTCGTCGTGCACGGCATGCCTGGAAGCGGGAAGACGTCGCTCGTCAGCGAACTACTTTGGAGCTATCCCGAGATCGAGGGCCACCACTTCAAGCGGATCATTTGGTAAGTGGAATGCCACCACTTCAAGAAGCTGGGTAGTTTTTTTAGGATAACAGACGGAAACATGGACCAATCCGGCGTCTTTGACGTTGCTAAGGACGCTCTGGCGCTACTGAACCCGCAAGTCATTCTGCAGGCAGAAGCTCCGACTTCCGACGTGACGCTGCGCATGCGACTAGAAACGGAACTCGAATGCGGAGACCGCTGTCTCATTGTCTTGGACGACGTTTGGTTGGAGAAGACGGTCCGATACTTCGATGGCCTCAAGGTATTAGCTTGTATCTTTCTTTCACGATACGCCAACACTTAACGCACAGTGCTCCTTCATCGCGACCACGACGAACACAGAGATCTTCTCGCTGCTCGAGGAAGAAAGCGTCTGTTTCTTCCGCGTCTCCTGCGACAGCGTCCTCCACTGGGAAGTCCGTCAGCTGGCCGCCAGCTACGGGATCTCCCAAGCCGAGGAAGATCTGCACCTGCTGATGAAGTCCACCGGAAGCAACCTGGCGTTGATCGAGAAGGTGTGCAAGCTCGCGTCGCAGACGAAGAGCGATCAGGAGAACGGAAAAATGTAGGTCAATGTTGTAAGCACCGAAAGAAGAATCATGCATAATTTAGGCTGGACCTGCTGTGCCGCTGGATTGAGAACGAACCGCTACGAAAGATCTCGTGCACCAGCGCATACCAGCATCCCGACTTGGAAGCCCCGATGCGACTGTGCTTCTCCATGGTACGCGAGTTTCGCAATGAACGTGTTTGATATGAATAAGACCGACTTCCGCTAGTTCTAGGCGTAACACCCAAGGTTTCAGGTAGACCCTGATTTGACGGCGAAGTACGAGAATCTCGCAGTCTTCAAGGCGAACACGTGGACGCCGCTGGAGGTAGAACTCACTCCGGCTGAACCTTGATTGACTGCTGCTTTTGCAGGTCGTCTCGCTCATCTGGCCTGTGGACGAGTGCGGATGCAGCTCCGAAGGACTTGAGAAGGTGGAAATCATCGCAAACCTCCACTCATTCGAGCAGCGCTCTTTACTGGACCACAAGGAGACATTGTTCTCTCAAACAGGCAATCACATCATAGAGGAAGCAGACGGCATCGGAAGCGCTTACCGAGTGCACCCGATCGTCCACGCGTACATCGTCCATAATCTAATGCCCGAGAAGGCTGTGATTCGGGTGAGCCTCACTTGTTTCAAGCATGATGATTACGAAGCCTCGCAAATGTCGTCTTTAGAATCCCGCTGAGCTCCTGATGCATCGCCTGGCGTCCGCCAAAGAATCGCTGACCGCTGCAGACGCCTTTCACCTTCCGCACCCAAAGCGGAACGCGGAACTTTTCGCAAGGTTCTACGAGGACAACGCGCAACATTTCCACCAGCTGAGGCAGCGATACGTGCAAGCGGAAGCTCGGCCTAAGCAAGTATGTTTTCTTTGGTCCAACATCATACTACAATTTCGTCTTTAGGACCGCAGTGTCCTTGCGTCCCTGAAGAACGTTGTCGATGTGTCGTCGGAAAGCGTTCAGCTCGCTGGAAAGGTGGCCCTCACTTCCGCGTTACTCATTGCTGTACCTTTGTACTTGTACAAACAATTCGTTCCATCTTGTACTTGTTGACTTTGCTGGAATAAAGACCAGAAGCCCTAGTGACTGTTCACTGCTAGTCATGGTGTTCGGAGAAAACGTGGGTAAACAACGTTTAAGACATGCGCGACATAATCGAAATATCCTCCTTCGTTCGTAATGTAAGAATCTTGGTGGAATTTATGCCTGGGAGTCCCTACTTTTTAGTGCGGCGCCTAGGGGAATCCCATTCTTCACACAAAAATGTTGCAAAACGTTGCCCAACGGAACTAGTGCCCTACTTCAGAACCTTCGAGTGCTTGTCTCTCCGCTGAACAGTCGCCCTGTGCCAACCGCCAAAGGCGGGCTAACGGATTCCGGCAATGAATGCCAATTGGACATAGTGGTGGAGAACGCGTGCGGGGCGCATAGCGACGGACTTTATGCGTGACCCGGCTAACCTCACGGGTTCGCAACTAGATGGTGGAAACATCTCCTTCTCTTTCAGCGACGACCAAGTTGCCAACTTTCTAGCATTCGTAAGACGCCTGATGCTAGTACCTCCTGAGTCCTTTACGCGCACATGCTGGCGTAATGAAGTACAAGAACTGGCGTAACGCAAATTTCTTCAGTATAAACATGTCGAACCGTTTTGAGTTCGTCATGTTTTGTATACCCTCTTCGCGGTTGGCTTTGTTTCGGGTAAGTTCACGAATTTGTCGAGGAAAACCCAATGCTCTTCTAGCACTCCGTCATGAACGCCTTTGGGATTTCGCTCGGTTTCCTGCTCACTCTGGCTCTCGCCTGCGCCTTGGAGAATGCCAACCCGTCAGCCGCTAACGATGCTCAGCCGGTCAATGCCGCTCATGCACAGGTAAGCAAAACGCTAGGTCTGTATGTTCAGTCGTTTTGGAGGGCGGTACCAAGGATGCTGTCAACGGGACCTGGCCTTTTCGTGCCTTCGTTAGGCGTCATCGTGTGAAGGGTGCGAACGAACGTCGCAACGATGGCAACGCGAAGGACACTGACCGCGCCCAGAAGATCCATCGTCGCAGCCGCCGAGATGACGATTTCGAGGAAAGACGGAAAAAGGTAAGTTTACAGAGGACAACGTGCAATCAGGGCATTTACCTAGCTTCTTTCAGGCAAAGCCTGTTATACTACTGATCTTGATCGCTCCATTGATCATGAGTTGTCTCTGTGTTGGCGTTGTCGTTGGTACGTGCATCTTCCTCAGGAAGCGTGGGAAGAACCAGGGCGCCCAAGGTGGACGAGTTATACAACCCGCTCAGCCTTCCGCACATCCTGCGCAGCCAGTGGCTCTTCCAAGTGAGCATCTTTGGCTCATGTGTAGTTTGTTACCGACATTTTGTTCAGACGCTCAGCCGTCCGCCTATCCTGCGCAGCCAGTAGCTCGTCCAAGTAAGCATCCTGGTTCAGTTCGTCTATAGTTTGTAGACGTCATTTTGTTTAGACCCTTACTAGCTGAGTCAAGTGTCCAGCCCAGTTCAACAGACAGCAGAGAATCTTCATTCGACTACTGGCCATATACATTTCAGTTCGTTAAATAATACCTGTTTTGCACTACCATGTTCCAAAAAATTGAATATTCCTAGCCGAAGGTTTTCTCTCGATGGGTTTGGTGCTGTATATGGCAAATATCGCTTGCAGTTCATCCTTGCTAGGTCTTCCCTATCGTTCGAGTCTTGTCATAAGGCCACTACGAGCTTTGTTGACGGGTATAGTGTCCACTGTCAAGCTTTGGCTCTCGGTCGAACTGGAACTGTCAGGGTATAACGTGGCCAATGGATGCCGTATTTCCACCCCATGCAGGTGCGCCGAAAGGGCCAACGTTTTAATGGGTCCGTCCACCCTAAGAACAACAATTGCGCACGGCGTTTGAGTTCTTTCGGATAAACCGGCGGACATCCAAACGCGGGTGGGTGCGAGGGCGGAAACTTTTTTCATGGGGACCAGGACCCAGGACCAGGACCAGGGCCAGGACTCACGTCATTTTCCTCGTTGCTGGGCGCTGGGAGGGCGGACTTGGAACGGCCATTTGATAAAATTGAATCAGTGTGACAAAACGCAAAGTGTTCATAGGCTTACGCCTAGCTGCGGCCCATCGAGAGTCGGGATGGGCGTCCTTAATTCGACCACCGGGACGAAGACCTAGACCCCCCGAGACCACAGGACCAGGACCTGCTGGATGCAAGAAGATCACTCACTGCGTGCACCGCCACTCGCTCTTGCTATGTCGCGATTCGCTACTACCGCTTGTTGCACCCTTACGTTTTTGTCCTTTGGATCGACAGGACTTGGATTCGATTTACTGCATGCCTTATCGTCCTAAGAACGGGTTCACCATTGTCCGAATTAGGTATATGGCCAACATGCAGCTCAGCATCATATCTCGACAGAATTACGGCGAGATTGAGATACCGACAAACTACTTACGCCGGAAACATTCTAATTCAATACAGAAAGAGTCAATACAGAAAGAGTGAGTGCTTCCTGACTCCAAGAATCTGAAGCTGACATTCCGTTGCTATTGCCTTTTCTGCTAATAGTGACCGCCTGCAACACGGCTCCTCTCACAAACGGAAACGCTTATTAGAAACGTTTATGCCTTATGCGTCGGCTACAGAGTAATTTTAACAAGAGCAAGAACGACGGGCAGAATAACGATAAGAGCCGTAGGCGCACGAGTGGAATCGCCGGAGGTGAGTAGGACATGACAGATCTCGGTCGGAAAGCACGCGGACCCGGAGGTAAACGCGTCGTAGAAGCAGCTGACTCGGAGCTGTCGCAGGCTGAGTTGCTTCGTTCCCGAGCACTGCTTGTTCAGGCCGTCGCGCTGGCATAGAACAAAATTGCCGCTTAAGAATGGCACGACAGCTTCAGTGGACACGACAAAATCAACTTACTCGCACCACTTGGGTTGTGGGCAATCGGGGTCTCCCTTGCAAACGGGCACGGATGCCACGCAGTGAGCCTTCTGAGTAGTTTCATCGTAGAGCGGTTTACGGCACTCCCCGAGCGGCGCAATGTCTGAAGGTACGGGTCAAGTCTCGGATCCGAGCCTGGAGGTCCTACCTTCCTCCTTCAGCTGAGCGCAGGTCGCAAAACCAACGAAGAAGGCATCCGGATCGTCCTCGTTTGCTTTCGAGGCGTTTGCGCCCAGACCCATTTCTTCGATACATGGCAGGTAATCGCGGATGCAATGGGCCATCTCCCAAAAGTGCCTAAACGGTCGAAACGGATACCTAACAGAGCGTATGACTAAACACCTTACCGGCAATCGGAAGCGTTCTGCTTTCTCAGTTTGTCGAGAACTGCCCCGATGTCCCGATACACCTTCTTCGGATCGGGCCACGTCATGAACTCCGCGACGCACTCCACCACACGCTAAAAGTACCTTGGTTATATTTCATGTTGGACAAGCGACACCAACTCCAGTGAAATCTGCCCAACGTACCCGAGGGTCCCGACAGGAGCCTTGGTCGTCCGTTTTGTTGTGCGGGCCGGAGATCGTAGTCGTGCGATCGTCAGCGAACGGCGTAGTCGGATCGTAGTGTTCTTCCGAAGAGGTGTGCGTGGCCTTCGTGGTGCTGACGCTACGGATGTGCTGCGGAGAGCCGTTGGTGGAAGACATTCTGTGGGCAGTGATGGTAGAAGTGCTGGTGGTGGAAGAAGATGTGCTTGTGGTGGTGGTGGTGATGGTGGTCGGAACGCTACCGCCGGTGGTCGCGCTGCCAGGCATTGCATGAAGAAAGAGCAGTACGGCAAGACATGGAGGCCATGCAGGAGAGGACGGAATTCCGCGGAATAGAACCGCATTCCGCCGAAACAGTGTTGCCAAATGAGCATGAATCGTTTTCCATCCTTAAGTACGCAAGGAGCGTGGCAAATTTTGCATACCTCGCAGCAGGGAAAACGACTGAAGGTGCAATTTTACGACTGCCGGATTGACGCACACTGAACACGTTGCCGGCAGCAATTTGGTCAGGAGTTTGCACAAGAGTCACAGTTTGTGGCAGAGCGCGAAACGCACCCCTATAGGACAGCTCAAGCAGTTCATCTCCCGTTAAGCGAACGCACGTGTTTCATCAACAGTTTAACCGGACAGAGCATCACGATGCAAACATGGGTAACTTAGTTGTGTTGCGCCTCATAAGCGGCATGTCCGGTGCATTCGCACTGAGCAAGAACCTTGGAGCTTTGATGGTCTGACATAGGCAAATAGGCTCGGTGCTATCTGTTGTTGGCTGATCCATCTTCAAATGCCCGTCTTGAGAAAATCGCTTTCAAGTACTAGAAACTATTTTGAGCGAAGGCGCTCGGCAAGCGGACGAGCAAATTTTGCAAACTGCTCTATATTCCGACTTAGAGCAGTTGGCGCACTAAATCCAAACAGGAGCCCCTCTATCGGAAGCGCAACTTCAGCGCCAACGGCAACGGCAACGGATAAGGACCGTTCGGTACCTACGGAAGTGCTTAACCTTGTTAGCGCAAATATTGCGCGAAATCCGGCGTCTCAATGGCCCTCCAGGACCACCCATGCGCACGCCAACGGCAGCTGCATCCGCTGCAGTGGCCACCTTCCTCGTAGAGCATCGTACGTTGACTTGTTTTCACGCGGGACAGAGATTACCGCAGTACGTTTGCAACGTACTGGTTTAAGTGAGGTCAATGCACAGCATTATCAGGTTAGGTAACTTCAACCGAAAGCGTGATCACCTATGTCTTTTCGCGGAACGCTCTTATTTCCCAACGACTTTGACTGATAGCCTGCTTTTAAGACAGGTGAGGTCCGCTCAAGGTCGGTTTTCACAAGCCGCATTGTGAAGGAACGAGACGCCGCTAAAAGTCGTTTGGAATGCACCTAACAATATTTGTTATCCGTCATACATTTTGAGTGGGTAATGAACGGTGGGTTGAAAGCTTATCGCTGATAAGCTTTCAAGCCAGGGTAAGTTACCAGGGTCAGTTCCAACTGAGTGACTCAATCAAGTGAATTTGATGATACTGGTCCTTCCGAGTCCTTTCATCCTAAAGGGGTCAAGCAGTAATCGAACTTTTGCTAATCCACTTACGACTGTCAGAATCTTTGTCGAAAAGTTGGCAACTCCGTTGTGCAAATTACGACGGCCCGCTCACATCACTGTTGCAGAGGTTCTTTGCGGCGCCCTCTTCGGTAATCAAGAACAAAAGGGTAACAAAAGCGCAACCGCAGTCATGAATATCGCCAAGCGGTTTCCGCTTGTAATTACCTTTTCTAGCAGAAGTATAGCGAAAAGCTGAAAGCCAAAAAATAGTGTTCGCAAGCGATTTCGTGAGCGACTTCCTTAAACGATGGACCTCCGATTATAATGTCTTACCCGATCAGCGGTGACACATTGGACCTTGGCATTGATGGGCAATGCAGGCACAATCATAGGAACATAGTAGCCGTCCAAACATTTTTGCAACTGAATTAATGAAAACGGATCAGTGGACTTGGATCGCAACCATCACGTTCGCATTTCTACAGCCATGTCTACCCGCCATACAATATGTTTCCATCGGCTGCTGTCCTCATCTTTCCCCGACTTTATTTGGCAACAAGAATGTCCTTCGCCGGAATCAAAGCGCTTCCGATGGCCTCTTGCGAGTGCTTAGCGCCGTTCTCGCGCATTGTCAAGGACGACACACGGCGTATTCGCTAACAAAGCGGCATCGCAAGGCTCAATCCTCTCGCGGCAACTGTTTCCAGTTGTTTACCGCATTATGTCAATTGACACCTGCCAAACAAGGAGATGTCGTGCCGAATGGTTAATGGCCGGCCAGAAGGCTTTTCTGTCCAGGAAGTTTCTGTCAAGTTTATCCATTGAAGTGCTTCGAAAAATGTTACGTACCAATCTATTTGGCCAGCTGCATCGCTGTATGCGCCAGAAAAAGGGCTATGAGCAACCCAGCGACTTCTGAACGAACCATAGTTTTCGATGCTCCATGCCGAATTCGGCCACCAAGATCTCGTTCTGTTCCGGATTACTCGAGTAGATGTAATTAAGCATACATTTAAGCATTAATACAATGGGCACTAGCGCTACGTATGCGTCTGACAACGCTACATCACATCAGAGATTTAATCCGTTGTCACTCCTGAAGTTCTCTAGCTCATCTACGGCTGACGCTGTTGTGTTGCTGCCGACGGCTCGATCTCTAAATGCCTTCACTCAGTTCAGGTATTCCATTAGGAAGATGTCAGAGCAGGGACAGCTTTCACGTAGTAGACGACTCTTATGGGAATCTTTGACTTCATCCATGAAACGGGACTTACTCGCAGCTCCCTGGCTATTGTCGCGGTTCACACCGGTCTTGCGGTCCTTAGCATCGAGTGCCTTGTCGGCCACCTTCTGCGCACCAGCCGCAGCGGTCTCTTTGGTGGATTCCCAAGCGTTACTTATTTTGTCCTTAGCGGACTCCATGTATCCCTGTTGGTCGTTGGTTGACATACTTCTAAAAAAAGCTTAATTAGGTGGTCATCATGCTACTTAAAATGGGAAAACAGAGTTGATTGTGGGTCCTAAGTCTTACAGGTACGCATTTATACCATGCGGACGAACGGATCCGTAGGTGGAGTTATTTGTGTTATGAGGCGAGAAGTAAATAAGACACCTCTGGCCGAGGCGTAAACAAGCACGAAGTGAACAAACTGGTTCCAAAGAGGCCAGTGGATACCAGACCTGGAAGAAAACACATCTACGATCACGCTGTATGCTAAGAGCACCTTTGTCTAATTAGGAAAACGGGCACGGTAGGGCCGCCAACATCCACATACATAGCCAAAACGTCTCAAACACGAAATCCAGCATAGAGGACAGTAGTTTTGCAGTGCAGCATACGAACATACTGGTAACAAGTAAGGACTACTTGTTCGAGTACGGTACGCAGCAGTAAACGATGTCCTTTCCACTTTCTTTGTCAGTTCCTTCAGCTGGTTCATTAAAAAGGTTAGCCACAAGTTTCAATTCGTTGGCACCACAGTACGCTTTTTATTGCTGCTCCACACCGATTTTTAGAACGGCTAATTTTGGCCTCACTTTGAAGCGGAACAAAATGAGCCGGAGTAGAAGGTAGGTAAGTCAAGCGTGTATTCTATCGCGCTTGATACCATTTTTGTGAGCGGCGACCACCGAAGGCCGTGGATACAAAATGCACCGGTGTTAATGATAGGGGTGAACAAATTGTGTGAAACGTGCCGATGCTCTGTGGCATTGTCTTGCGGGAGACTGACTGAGCACAGCTTGTGAAGCATCGCGGAGATATTGTAGGTACAACATGCACTGTTCATGCCGAATTCATATGCGAACGCATGCCCACGGACTGTTCGTTCTCGTTAGCTCAAAGATGTCCTGGCTTTATTCGAATTCACAATCCAGCCGATGCATAGAATGCAACAGTGTCCTGCTGCAGCCAATGCCGACTTTTATCATAATTTCAACATGCGTTGAAGGATGCCTATTGGCCTTTCACCTGAGCGTCACTGTTTTCATTGGCGTCCGAGTCTTCCAGAAGAACGTTAAGTACTCTACCGCCTTCTTCAAGATTTACTTCCTTCTCTGTTTCGCAGACATTGGCAACTACCTCGCTGTTAGCGACCCTACCTGCTAGGAGTACGTAAAGCTCGCGTTTAGACGTTCTACATGCAACGCATGATGAAGTACGGCATCCTAACGGACCACTTAACGCCAAGTGTCGGCGGTTTTGTGCTGTTCTTTTCCGGCTTATGTTCGCACTTCCAGTTTGCGTCGCATACCGCAATCGCTGCTAATCGCTACACTGTCATCCTTCATCCAATTGTGCATACGAAGGTGAGGCCCAGTCGCATCTTATGCCACAAGTGACGAAATACCCATAGATTTGGCGAGGGACGTGCCTGAAGGTAATTATGACTCTTTACGCTTTCTGGACTGTCACGGCAGCTTCAGTATCGCTGGGAATGCAGCTCGGCCTAACACCTAATGGGACCGGTGGCCTTCAGTTCTTCGTCACGGGGACCGGTGCAGTTTCGGCGGTAGGTTGCTTGACAACTCCGGACCGCAGTTTCACTTCAGGTGAACGGATACTTGCTAGCTGGTGCTGGAGTCGCAACGTGTGTTCTCTGTTTCTTCATCGAGTTGCGCACCTTCATCGCATTTCGTTCCCTCACCAAGCACAAGCAGCGAGAACAAAGGGACGAATACCGACTTCTGAGTAGGCTGCAGACGTAGACTCTAGTAGCCGAAAAGCTTTGTAGTATTCGCAATGAGCTGTTTCTTCGCCCACGTGCTGATGTCGTTCGCCTACGTGTGCTTCTACTTCGTCGGTGGTGAGACGCCGATTCCGATGCAGTACATCATGGACTTGCTGAGCTTCTCGGGTCCGATTTGTCTCTTTGTCACGAGGTTAGCGATCGCGCATGAATTGTGAGGTCTCTCACTAACTAAGTAGTCGTACTTTTGGTTCACCATCCATCGAACAAGACCTGCAGCTTCTGGAAAAGCTAGGAACCTCTGAGACCTTACGCTCCCTCCAGGGTGAATCGATCATGGATTCTGTCTTTAGCAAGACCGTGCGCACAGGGTACACTCACTTCTACCTACTGCAAGAACTATGCGGAAGAAAGACGGCTATTGTGGTTGGTTCTAGTCGGCAGCACTTCCGCGACTCAGGCTAGGCTTTACTCCAACTGTTTTTATTTACATTCACAAAAGGATAATGGCCTTCTAAGGAAGAAGGATCTGTTTGCACGAACGAGGTTAGATAAACTTCGACCACTGCTGAGCTTTGCGGCTGCCTCCGCCTCCAAGGGCACTCGTCATGGCGCCGAACACCTTCGCTTGTGCTTCCCATATGCTTCCAGCTTCTAAATGACGTTAAAATTTAATATCTTGAAACTCATACAAAGATAAAAACAGCGGTAATAGATAGCTGTTTATAAAGCAAACCACTATTAGCTGGTCGCACCGTTTTTTTGGAAAGGTTAAGGAAATATGGGAGGCTACGTGTGCCTAACCCTAAAAGCTCCGCTGAGTCACTCACTTCTCGACTCTCCTGGGATATGCTCGATATTCTCCCTGTCCACTTTGGCATCAGGACGCGGATTGTCTGCGACAGCGAATGGGCTACTTTTTGCGCTTTGAGCGACGTCCGTCACACGTTCCATGGCTATTTTGTTAGAGCTTCTCTAAACGCGGATAACGAATTGTTAGAGAGTGAACAATTCGCTAAACAACGAATAATGACAGAAGAAATTCTCAACAGCCTAGCTTAAATAACAGCGTTAAGCCATGATGAAATGGTTCATCTCAAAGTGAAGGCTCAAAATATCGGACGGTGGTTATATTTACTTCCCCCGTCGCTGGCTGCATCCGCGGGCATCAGCTGATGGCGCTTGTTTACCGCGAGCGAAGAGTGCGAAAGCACGTTCGACTCGAGTCCTCGTTGCGAAAACACGCTTTGTTTTGCACTTTTGAGCAAACGAAGGTTCTCAAAAGGTCTCGATGGCGTTTGAAGCGGTCATGCAAGGCAAACAACCAAAAAAATGCGGCGTACGAATTTTTAACTAACTCATACTTGTACGCTCATAGGTCAAGCTATGGCCGAGTATGCTATGCGACTGCATTGCACAAGGAAATGCGTATGATGTTCCTCCTATCGAGCGCAAGTTGTAAAGTCCAGCTCGCGCAGGCTCAAGACGCAGTGAAGATCAGTGGTTCCGGAAGTGAACCTGCTTTGAGGACGTTGTAAGTATCCTATTCCAGCAAGGCCTTTATACGCTAAAAAGACTGACGTGTGTGCCTCAAAAAGATTCCAGGCTACAATGTTAGCTGCGGTATCATTTGACAGCCCTTCGAAAGTTATTTGACGATTCCAATTTCTCGTGGATCGGATCCTTGGAACACTGGGTGCACGTAGTGGCGCTATGACTCGTGCATCAACGATACGGTGCATGCTGTAGCGCTACGTCGCATGTGATAACTTTTTGATGTATGAGACGACGAGACGATGCATGCATTGCGCTTTGTCGAATGCGTGGGCTTTTTAAAATGCATGCAACTGCGACGTGAATACGATGGGACAGGGGCCATTGAAATGACATAATTTCTGTCTAAGAACAATACATCTGCTTGATTCAAGTAACTATCGGAAGCGGTGTCGGCCTCACGATGCTAGTCTCAGCCGCTAGTTGCAGCATAAATTAGTGGGTTTTTCTCAGCTAAGTTGCTCGTATACAGAGATTTCTTCAATAGTTCGGATCACTTCCCATCAAAGAATGCCGAAACGAAAATATTCTTATCTCGTTCGCTATCTTTGCCTTTACGCCGATGGCGGTTGGCACGCCTGGTACAAGTCTGAATGCGCCCTAGACGCCCCTCACGCGAATCGGTCGGTTCGATGTTCGCTATCCATACCACCCCCTTGAACAAAGCCGCGTGGCACGTCCGGTACGAATGCTTCATCGCCTCCTTTCTTGCAAACTGCTGATCGGGCAACGCTGTTCGTCCGTCGGTCGGCTGCGGTTTCTTCTTGTTCCCACTCGTCGGGCCGTCCATTCCACTTTGATTTTTGCATACCACTCAACATTTCTCACTTCGCCCTTCGAAGACGGAATCGTTAGAACTGCGCAACCTCCTTTTGGGTGCTGGCTAGTGTGCCGTTCAAGTGCTTCATATGAATTTGAGAATAATACACAGTGAATTCTTGCGTACCGAAATCCAGGCCGGTCTTACTTTTCATAAAGAAATCAGTGAAATGAATGGCGTCCATTCTTCCTCGATATCTTGAAGTATGTCCATAGCCGTCTTCTTGATTTCAACATCATGATGTTCCAACGTAGATACTCTATGGCCTGTATAAAAGTCAAACATGTTTTAGTAACCATGTGCTTCGCGAAACGTCGGTTGCACTAGGCATCTTTATTTCCCTTTTCAGTCGTCATGAACCACCGAAATACGACGCCTGCCCAGCGGGAGGAAAGCAAGTATCGGACAGGCTACGGCATAGTGATGGCCTGGAACGACCGTGGCAGCGATATCGCGGAGATGATATTCGACGACCAGCTCCGGCGCGTCTTCAAGTACCCGAAGTCGCTTGCTCAGAAGCGACTGCCGCGCGAGGAGTACATGCAGCTGAGCAACTCGCAGAAGCGTAAGCTCAACGAACGCCTTGACCACGCGGCGAACGTCGCCTACGACATCCTCGACGAGCAGCGCGGCATCATCGGCAACGTCCGTCCCGCCGAGAAGCGCCTCGCATACGGCTGCAACGAGTTTGGACTGGGGGTATGTTCATCGCATACAATGAATTTGCTCATTTTTTTTTTGAAATAATAGCAAAAGCTCTTTAACTCCTGCTTTTAGCTGCGCACGCTATGCGTGATAAAACCGAGCGAGCCGCGCGAGTGCTGGACGCATCAGTTCGGCATGGTCCCGGCGGACGAGCGCCTCCTGCAGACGGTGATGCCGAACGTGCCGATGGCGGGTTTCGTGGGCATCGACACTAACTTCGACTACGATAGCGGAGACGGTACGTCCCGCCATGAGGACTGACTCGTGACTATGTAAACCAGTTTAGGGCTGAATGTGGACAACTTCGAGCCAAAATGCGAGCTGCGTCTGCTAGGCTTCACGGAGGTCGACCACGAGAACGCGGAGGTGGTGTTCCAAACGGTACGATTCAGAATATCTATGATTTTTTGTTCTGTAGAGAAAAACAGTGTGCTTAGTCATTATTTAGCCTTGGAACAGTCACCGGTCACCAGCAGCCGCGGTGGCCCCTGACGCGGCCGAGGACGTCATCCACCCGCGCGTGCCCGTGGACGAATTCGAGGAGTTCATGCAGATTACGGCCGACGAGCGCACTCCGAAACAGGTAGGTCTACTTTGCTCAGAATCTTTTCCATGTGTACCTTGGTTTAGTACATCCACGACAACGGCTTCTACGTCACGTCTGACGAGCTCTACTGCAACAAGCTCGGCCGCTATCGAATCGCCGTCCCGTGGGTGCGCGAGACGGACCGTCCGGATCATCTGCCCGGAAGCTTGGTCAAGTTCAGCGCCTACTACTGCGAGATCAACGCCTGCTACGTGGTCTACAAGGTGCGGGACCCGCAGAAACCCGTCACGGGATACATCGTCGAGGCGCCCGGCGGAGAGGGCGCATACTACACGGTAAGCAAAGAGCTCATCTTCGACTTTGGCAAGAGCATTTCAGTTCAAAGCGCTGGTTCACTTCGCGGGCATGGGCGGCTACTACAAGGGCAAGCAAGTGGGCTTCGTCTACGACCTCGACAGAGTGCTGCTCGGCTACGACGTCCACTCCGAGCACGGCATTTGGGTCTACGTTCGCCCGTGGAAGCGCAACGGCATGGCGCATTTCGTCGTGCACTCACTCGCCGAGGAAGAGTACTCAGACGGCATCGAATCGTTGCGCATCTCGGTATGCAGTTTCATCTTTTAGAGGACCTTGAGGCACCTTACCATTTAATTGAATTCAGCGTCCCATCGAGAGCATTGGCTTCGTGATGAACGCCTCCGGTGACGTGTACGTCAAGCCGCTGAGCAACACTCGTGTGATCCTTCCGGCACGCATGCGCTCCGAGTTTCGAGTTGGCGACTGGATCTTCGTCCGTGCCGTCTACAACGAGTCGCGTCGCGAGTATGACGTGGATCGAGCGAAGCTCGACGGTATTCGATCGCGCCTGGAGTGCTCGCAGATGGCGGAGAACCGATTAACGGTAAGACTTCAGCGACACCCGCAGGCAGACATCGACGTTTACCCGGTTCAATTTCAGTTCCGAGTCAACGTGAAGCCGTACGCGGAGGACTTCTTCTACCACGACGACGTCGGCATCGTCGAGACGGACAACAACAAGCTCGAGATGTTCGCTCGCTTCTGGCGCCGTCCCATTGACGTCTGGGTGACGGACAACATGCAAGCTCCCGAGGCCCAAGCGCGTCTATACATCGCCAGCGATCGTCGTCCGGGAGACCTCGTTCGAGTACGTCTACGTTTTAGCAAACATACTTGCTTGTTAAAAGCTTTTGACTAACTCACTTATGCTTCTTTCAGCTTCGAGCCGACGGTGAGCCGCTTCCGCCCGCCGAGGAGGTTCGACCGATTCTCCGTTGGAGCGACTACGTCTCGCTAGCGCTTAAGGTAAGCCCAAGCGAACTTTACAACCCGTATACTCCTTGTTTTCAGGCTCCGGTCAACCCGAACGTCGCAAGCTCGTCGTTGCTCCCGCTGCCGGCGCCCGTGCACGACCCGCCGGGCGGCGCCTCCTACCACAACATGATGCGCGAGATCTACCGCAACACCTTCCACACGCTGAACATCAGTGGCGAGGAGCATTTCGACCCGTCGAAGTCGACCGCGTGCGAGGATGCCCGACCGAGCCCTACGAGTGGCCGCCATTAGCTGCATGCTGTATACCCTTTAAGTGCTTTCCATACTTTTCGAATGTCTTTATGCCGATCTAAGTAAACGTAACATGGTCCAATACAAGCTTCAAAATGGATGGGGGTGTCTAGAGCATGACTTAGTTCTACAGTTAGCGGGGTTTTTTGTTTGTACTGGCCTGTACATAGCCTAACACTGACTGATGGATGACACTGAACATTATCACTTTGGAACTTTGCACACTTCGTTGAAAACTGTCGGCTGCCAACAGAACGGACCATGACTACTAGTTTCTATTGCGCGTACTTCGTACCAGGAGCACCGAAATGACATCCATTCTGGCTTCAGCATGGGCGGACTACTAAATGATTGAGACAAACAGCCAAAACAACTAGGTGTACACTGCGCTTTACCAGTGGGGCTTACCTATTTGAAAACGTTGAAATCGGCTAGGCCCTATTGAATGCGTGCGAGGATCACCATCCGCGAAGCGAATGTGTCCTGTGTAACCGCCCGATGAATAACCACGCCCTTACATTGGTAGTTTACAAAGCATGCCCGGGCCATCTCGCGAGAATGCTGACCTTCCTTTGGGATCGGTACATACATCACCAATGGTCTCACTCACTTTATTTAAAATTTACAGCATAATGCGAAGTGTGAGGAGACGGATCATGGAGGCGACGTCTTGGGGACGCAGGCGGGTTCAGTTTATCAGTGAATTAAAGAATTAAGGTATGCAAAATGAACATGGCTGGGATAGGGGAGGGATAGAAGGTGATGAAGGAGGGGAATATCAAGGATATAGAAAAGCGAAGGGAAAGGGGATCATGGCTGACATCCGGCGCCTTAGGCGTTCACACGCAGGTTATAGAAGACGCTGTTGTGGTACGAGACACGAGCGGACAGTTCCATGTAATCGACGCCCTCTTCGATCTCACCAAGACGCCTAAAATGGACCGAATTAGACCAACTCAATTCACCGTCTAGGGCGTAAGGCACCGATGCGGTAGTCCTTACTTCATCGAGTTGTAGACGTCACGACCGCGCTTCGCGTAGAGATCAGCTAAAGTATCGCCCCATTAGGCAATGCTCTATCACGTGGGCTTACCGATGAAGACCGGCGACGGAAGCGACGTCGGGACGTTGACGATCTGGTGCCCGAAAGCAAGCCTAAGTCGAACAATTTACAACGGGTAATTACTTGAAGTACTTACCAGTAGGTGGTCATCTCGATCTCGTCTGCTGTGAACTTGTTCCCATCGTGCAGAACATCGTAGCGTGGGACCGCCGCAGTGCCCTGAACGTACGAGGCGCTAAGCTTTAAGAGGCATCGGAAATTTACCTGGATAGCCACGTGCGAGTTCAGGTAGAACTGATGGAGCGTCGGGTGGACGATGGTCGTGTCCACTACGGTTCCTGGCTTGACGTTCTGCTGCGTGCCCTTAGCGTCCTTGCTCTGAGGAGCCTAAACCATTGATGAAGGGATCATCTGTTGAAAGGGTGTCACATACCATCTTCTGGAAGAGACGCAGCGGCTGTTTGCGGGAGTGAGTGATGAGCGTAATCTGCGCTTCGCTGCCCGCCTCGTTGAGTGCCTTCTGCATAATCGGGAGCTCGAACTTCAGAACGTTGGCGTGCTGGCCTTCCGACGCACCGCCTCTGTAGATGATAACGCGCTCGGGCAGCTGACCACGGTTGTCCTGATAGGTGAGCACGCAGCGGTGGACGACGGTGTACATGAACGAGATGTCCTGCGCCTTCGTCACGTCCACGAACCCGTAGTCCTGAAGGAACGGGAGTACACTGATCATCGAGCTGTGGACTAGTATAACGTAATGGCACTTACCCCGATGAACTCGAACGGGTGCTGATTGGTGTTGGCCGAGTACTAAAAGCTGTCAGATTAGTATGAACAGAATTTAGTGGTGGTGTAATACCCCGATGACTGACGGCGGGAAAGCACGCATGCCGTCGGTGGCGACACTCGCTGCCTCGCGCCCCATCGGGTTGTGCACGCCGAAGCCGATGATCAGCGTGTTGTCGATGTTGAACTTGAGTCTAAGCACGCAACAACTAGCAGTGAAAGCACTCGGTGGGCACCAAAACTTACGCAGAGTCGCGAGGGATGGAGATGCCGTAGTTTATCCCACCCATCTTGACGTTGGTCTTGCTGATCATGTTCTCGAGCGTCTTACGCTGGTGCTTGTCCATGATGTTCTTCACGGTGGAGACGCGTATGCCCTGCGTGAGGATTTGAAGCTCGGTCTCGAGGCGCTTGAACGTCGCTAAAGGCATTATATTGCAATCTCTTCAGGCCAGTTATATTAAGAAGGCTTACGGTGAAGGGTGCCGCTCTCATGATTGGTGTGTACGAAGAGGAGGAACTCGAGCGAAGGATGCTCCTTCTTCAGCTCGCGAAGCTCCTGCACGAAGACGCTCTCTTTGACGCCACAAACGTGAGTGATGGTGGGCTTGTATGTTTCCATGCCGCGCGCACTGCATCCTGGCAGGAAGCACTTGTTCACGAAGTAGCTATAACAGAACAGTTCGGTAGAATTTACTTTGGGCATGCATACTCGACTTGCTCCACAGACAACTCGTCCACTTCTCCAAGACTGATGTAGACGACGCCCCAAGTTTCCGGGAAGGCCGCCGGCTGGAGGTAGTGGGTGTTGTGCGGAAGCTTCCACTTGCACCCGTCCGCCTCCATGACCGGCACCAAGCGCTTGCCAGCGAACTTCACCTCAGGCGCTGGAAGGATACGAGCAGGCACCTGAAAGTTAAGCCTGTTTAACTGCTACGAGACACGACAGAACGGACCTCGATCGGATTATTGGTCACGCTGGCGCCAGCCGCCGCCATAAACGGGTTGAGGTCCGGATCGCGGAAGTGGTGTGACAGAAAGCTGAGGCGGTTCTGCTCCTGGCGCTTACGCGGGGGAACTGCGGCGGCCTAAACCAATGTCGTCCAGGGCTAAGTACTCTACAACAGTTGACGATGATGGAGCTAACTCATAGTGACTACGACTAAAGGACTTTACCTTCACAATCCCGTGGGTTATCAGACTGTCCTGCTCGTTGAGGTTCACGCGCTGGTTGTCCGCGAAGTGAAGTACCTCGATCGGATACCAGAGAACGACCTGCTGCCGGCCCTGACGCCTTCGCGACTGAACCAGCGGCGCATCGGGATGCCTAAAGTCGAAAGTCGTCTACACCGTAATAGGACGACACTCACATCAAATCTATACCGTAGACCAGGCGGTAGAAGGCGGTGATGGAGATCTCAACGCCGTCTCGGCTAATCCTCTCGCTGTTGGCAGTCTTGGTCTGCGAGATCTCGAAGATCTTGAACGCCTTCGCTGGGGCACGGTGGATCGCGATGACTTGCTTGCCTAAACAAGAGCCAGGTGGTGGGACTGCTTGACCTGCATGAAGGTCGTACGGGTGAAGAGACGTCGGATCTTGTCGAAGTCCTCCGCGCGCATCTCCCGGATGTTGTTCACCGCTCCGCGAGTGACGTGGTCGCACTTGTCGTAGAAGTTTCCCGGTGCGTAGTAGGGCGCTCTGCGGGCTGCAACAAAATCTCCGTAGCGCCGTGTCTTGTTGAGCACTCACTCTCGATGATGACGCCGATGGAACCTTGCGATGCACGCATGCGGCTGCCTTCGATGAACTTGACGACCGAACGAGCGCCCACTGCTAGGTAGATATCGCCGGCGCTGACCTCAGCGAAGGATTTGAACTGCGGGCTGAGCCAGAAGCAGTCGCTTGAGTTGAATCCGCTTGCGAGCGGGTCGACCAGGTAAGTGGTGCCACTTGGGCCGATGACGTGCTCCTCCCTGAAGGCTTGCACGTAAAGTAGTGCAGGATACGAACATAGAAAAAACAGGATATAATGAACGTCATAAATAGCTTAGTAACTTACGGGTGAAAGTACGCGTACTGGTGCATGAGAATCTCGAGGAACTGCGCCAGCGACTGGTCCATCAGGTCGAGGTTACGCGTGAGGGCACCGCTGAAGTCGTCCGTGCGAATGTGCGCCTCCGTAGGGTGTCCCGCCTTCTGAAGCCGAACGCAGATGCTGGTAAGACCACGGAGGTTGCCAATATGTTCAACGTCTTCGGGGACGATGTCTTCGAACACCACCTCCTGCAATAGGAAAAAAGAGCTCAGTCAACGCGTATAAATACAACGCTTACCTGGCTAGCGAGCGGCTGCAGGGTGTAGAGCAGGGACTGGAGGTCGTAGAAGCAGGCAGGCAACTCGTTGCCGTGTTTGCGGGTCAGCGCCTTGAAGACCTCTCGGCAGCAGTCTTTGCGACCCACCTTGAGAGCACTGAAAAGATACATGCACTTGCTTACGGTGGGCCCACAAAAGTAAGATTGGCTGTAAAGGGGAAACTTACTCGTTGCTTACGCCACTGATGAGAACTCGCCTTCCGTCCGTCGTGATGCCCTCGATGTTCGCGTGGTAGAGGTAGACGGTGTGGCCGGTGGTCGAGACGCCCCACATGTTGGTCGAGAGGATGGTCTGCTTCCCAATGACGCCCGGGATCACTTTCGGAGTGACCATAGGAGCCATGGGCACGAGCTGAAAGCGTGCTCCTTCATTACGATGGACTGTACAGTGCGCGACAAGCTAAGCGCAACTTACGCCATTCTCGTTGAAGAGATCGTCCGCTGCACGGTGACGGATTGTTGCTAGACGTTCAGCCATGATGAAGAAGAAGGGGTCGGGAAAGAGATAGAGGTAGAAGTTTTTGAAACAAAACTAAAACAACAATCGTTATGTCCGAACAATAGTTGTAAGGAGGTTGAAGAGTCGCGGTCACGCATTGCGACTTGCCACCAAGTAAAGGCTCAACTTTGAAACGATCGAAGGCTTACGCAGTACGGACTGATTAGATGTGACTGAGCAATATCCATGGAAAGAACCAACTACGCCAAGCAAAGAAGCACAATCGAAGCAACCGACTGCGGTTGTGTGCGCGCGTGCGTAAGCTGCGTCAGACCGCGAGGCAAACGATGCAGAAGCGCGGGCAGAGAGCAGTGTTGTGAAAGTCTTGCCGTGCAGCGCTCAGATAGGGCACTAGATTTGAGTGAAACGAAATAGAAAAACAAACCACTAAGTCGTCGCGGTCGCCGTTCACCGCTATGGTTTGCAACATTAACTTTAAATGCGCATCCATGGATCGCCAGCAAAGTTAATCGCAAGCAAAAAAAGCACTTTCGGACTCGTTGGAGGCACAGAAGCGAGAGAAGAGAGAAGTGAAGACAGGAAAAATGCATCCAATTCCGGGAAGGAAAGGAAGTTCAGGAACCTCTGAGCCAGCGTCCAACTTCTTGGTCGCGAATGAGTATGAGTGGTTCGAAACGACGCTTTATGCGGACGCCAGCGTATTGCGAAAGGGACGAAAATAGGCCTCCGTTCCATCGGTGGCAGCGTTTTGAATAGGAACATCCGCGTCCGTGGTCAATGCGTAAGCCCAGGACGTCTGAGTGAACACGAGAAAAACAGCATTTGTTCCGTCATAAGGAATGTCACATTTTATATGTACCGTATCTTGCAATGACCCATAGACGTCGGTCTATTTCGTGAAAAGGACTGATCGCGGAATGGGCTCATACGGAAGCCGCGGACAGCCCTGAAAGGGAGGAAAATTTTTGAGACCGTCCAGGAGGCAAAGTACCCTGCAAACGGAGCCTAGCACTAGCCGATACGACGGCGCAATGGTGGAATGGCGCATAGTGCAGCAGAGGTTTTGAGGTTAAAATCGACGCGTATCGGTCCTACCGTCATCATTTTGGTGAATGGGGCTGATAGCGAAAAAGGAACATCATGCATCAGCTGCGGGAAGAATTCAAAAGGAAGTGGAGAATTGCACACCGGCGGAGCCAAAAGCAAAAGTTTTCTGGAAACACCTGCTGGCACATGCTGCTACGCTGGTTCCGATTGGAATAACGTTCCTCTATATAAGAGAAGGAAGCGGAGACGAATAGGGACACATGACAATACGTGATTTCGGAATGTGCAAACCTGTGGGAAATACTGCGAAACCTTGCGAACTTTGCAAGTAGTGTAAAGAGGTTTGACGTAAAAAGTGTTGGCGAGCAAGTTTGCCAATCGGACAGCGTATCCTTGTATTCCTCCTGGCTTTACCGCATGTTCATACTGCTCGAAAACAATCACCGAGGCAATTACCGGCGGTATAAGCAATTAGGTAGTTGACGCCGGATTCCGCGACATTCTTCGTGCCACCGTAGACAGCGTCCACATGGCGACAGGTTTCTGTCGCGCGCGCGGCAATAAACGTCAATCAGTCGGATTAATAACCATCAAAATGGCGATCCAGCGAGACCGTAGAATGACCCCATATCCGGTTACAACGAAAAAAAACATCCTTGCCATGCGGAAGAGCACCTCACAGAATGAGTTGCCAGCGTATCAGACGAGGCGGAAAGTTTAACTTCTAGTTAGCGCTTAACTGTTTACTAAAGCATGCTATGCTGAATGGCTCAAGCGAACGGAATTCCTCACCGATCCATGCTGAACATCTTGGATTGCAGGTGGTGTTGGTTGGAAACTGAAGATGTACATGCTTGCTTCAGCTGGAATCGGTTATTTAAAACAATTCCGTACACGTTAGCGTTGACAGATCAGTTTCCTCTTACTTTTCGATGTTAGTTGTCGAAATTTCCGTTTCCTTCAGCCATTGTCCCAGTTGGCTGCTGGCGCCGTTTGGCTGCACGCCTTGTCTCTTTCGCGCCACCTCCCTCCGCCGAGACTGCACCCGATTTAGTGCGGGAGGCGGGAGTGACCGCTGCGACCGCCCAAAATCCCGCGGTTGCGATAGGTCACCGCTGGACACTCGGGAGCGGTCAGCGCTTGCGTGGGTTTCACGGCCATTCCGCATTTGTGCTGCCGCGCGGCCCGGTGCTTGCTGGTTCTCGCTTGGTCACTTTATTGTCCCTATCGCTCAGTGCGTGTTGCGTACTGACGCGCACTCGTAGGTACCAGTTGGTTTTTGTGTTTTTTTCGGCCCTATTTCGTTCGCGTTGCTGAAAGCTTATTCAAGTTATCCATTCGCGAAGTACACTCCCCCTAACGAATGAGCTTTTAGATGTTCGTGCTCATCTCTGAAGCCTTCAAGCATTCCTCGTCGCTGCCAAACTTGACTTACATCGACTCGTCGTCCCTTCTTGACGCTCGCCCCGTCCCGACAACCTGCTCGAATGGAGACTGGCCCCTTTCTGACGCTGATTGGTACAGCTGCTGCTCTCAAGCCTCCGTCCACGCCACGAACGAGGACACTGCTGTCAGGAGCACGTCCGAGTCGGCTACGCAGACCGAAGTTACTGGTAAGCACTTTGCATCCTGCACTTCCGCAATGAGCTATTTCTGAAGTTCTGTCGTTGGACACCATTGATCTCGTATGTCTTAGAGCCTGAATGGCGAGAATACTGCCGGCAGACCGCGGATGCTCTCTTCGACATGACCGCGAAGTTCGAGTACGAGACCAAGTCGAAGCGACGAGCCTCGTCGAAATGGCCTTATTCCATGAAACTCTTCTTCTCATGTTTTGTTTGGCGTAAGAATGTCCACTAGTGCCAATGTCTACTTCTACTCGTGCCTCAATAAACTGCATATATCTTGCAACTTTGAATTACTTTCATGGGTTCTGGAGTAATTTTTTGTTTGTACCTACCTACCTGCAGGAAGCGTACTTCTACTGCAAAACCGCTTTACTTCATGGGACGTTGAGCTTAAGACGCTTAGGCTGGGCCAATTGAGGCTCCTTCTTCGGCGTACGTATTGCTGTTCAGGTCCTGTTGCGCTGTAGCGTTGTTAATCATGACACAATGAGATGCGTTATCTTTCCCCAAGCGCTTTCTTCAATGGCTAAACTTTGCAGGAACATAATCATGTTTGAAACCTTCTGCCCGCCATGCAGCCACAAAACCATTCGACCCGACATTTGCTCTGTTTGCTCGGTGCCGAATGACACAATGAGACAGACAACTGGAAACAGTTGCTGCGAGAGAGGATTGCGCCTTGCGATGCCGCTGTGTTAGCGAACACGCGGCGTGCCGTCCTTGACAGTGCGCGAGAACCGCGCTAAGCACTCGCAAGAGGCTTCGGAAGCGCTTTGATTTCCGAGTGAGGACATGCGTTGTTGGCAAACAAAGTGTGGGAAAGATGGCACAGCAGCCGATGGAAGCATATTATGTGCCAAAACCACTGATTCCTTTGCACTTGACTCAGCAGCAGCAATATTTGGACGGCTAACATGACCCTATGCTTATGCATGCATTGCCCATCATGGAAAAAGGTAATTCCAAGCGGACAATGCTTGACGGAATTCGCGACTCCACTTGCGTTTTTGTTACCTTTTGGTCTTGACCACCCAAGAGGGCGCCGCAAAGAACTTCCGGGTCAATGACGTGAGCGGGATGTCGTAATTTGCATAACGGAGTCGCCAATGTTTTGCGACAAAGGTTCCGACAGTCGTAAGGGGATTAGGCAAAGTTCGATTACTACTTGACCCTTTAGATGCAAAGTTCCTGGAAAGATTAATAAACCGGTCCGTGTACGGCTGGACCCAAAACGTTGCTAAAAATTCGCTTTTAAGTGAGTCACTCATATTGGAACTGACTCTGGTACGCTTTCAAGCCATCGATCATTACGCGCGAAAATGAATGACGGATAACCAAAAATTGTTAGGCGCATTCCATCGCGGCTTTTAGCGGCGGGTCGTTCCATCACAGTGAGACTTGTGAACCCGACCTTGAACCGACCTCACCTGTCTTACAAGCAGACTATCAGTCAATGTCGTTGGGAAATAAGAGGGTTCCGCGAAAAGACAGGGATGATCGCAATTTCGATTGATGTTACCTAACCTGATATGCTGTGCATTGACCTCACTTAAACCAGTATGTTGCAAGCGTACTGCAGAAATCTATGTCCTGCGCGAAACGAGTCATTGTCCGATGCTCTATGAAGAAGGTGGCCACTGCCCGGAAGCAGCTGCCGTTGGCGTGAGCATGGGTGGTCCTGGAGGGGGCCATTGAGACGCCGGATTTCGCGCAATATTTCCCCTCGCTAACGAGGTTAAGCACTTCCGTATGAACGGTCGTGTCGCGTGGTCATTAGCGGGCACGCAATCCGATTAGCGCATGAATTGACCCTGAGCTGCTAGTTGGTCGAGCTGCTAGGTTAGCACTGGAAGCTTTCAATGCAGGTCAAAAGCCCATACAGTTGTTCCTTGTTGGGATTGCCCTGACAGCTACGCGTGGCTGGCTTAGCCCGAAAGATGCGTTTGATGCTATAGGAGCGCAGCCCACTTCCCATACTGTCCCCTCAAATCTCGGTCCTCTAAGCCACATCCATTGTCCATCGGTCGGTTTCAGTTTCGCCCGAGAAAACATGTGGCGACGCATTTGTAATTTTAATAAACACACGGGCCTGCAAGGTGAACAGCAGGCCACGAATGAAAAGCCTCGACGGCTCATGCAGCGACACGTTTGTTTGATTGCGGAATGTTTATTTTTAGCGTCTCCAAAAGGTGAATTGTCTTGACGCCATTTCCCTGCGGATAAAGCGGCAACCTCCAAGAAAAGAGAATCGTGTTTCAGACGAAACGGTGAGAAACGATTAGGTAATTTTCCAAACAATGCAAGCAAGTGTATTGGGCCAGGTTTATTGTTGCAATAGCTCAAGATCTTCCGAAGCGCGCGATGGGAGAATCACGCTTTCGTATAAACTCGACCGAGCTCCATGCCGGCGGATTTAGAAAGCCCAGTGTCTTAGCGGTGTCTTTGAGGTATCAAACGGGCCTAATCAACTATGCGGTCGGCGCTGCGTTGCGCAATTTTGATCGCGCCTGTAGCCTCTCTGAAGCCTCCCTTCTGTCCTCTCTGGTTCTCCTGACCGTCGGCATTTCGCACGAAACGTGGACGGCATCTTCCCGCAAAGAAAAAAGACAGGGAAGCCTTTTCGCGAAAGACGCGCGACAGTTTCCGCGCCATTGCGTGTTGTCGAATAAACACTTCGTTGAAATAAGTGCTGGCGTAACCCCATCAAATACCGTCAAACGCGGCACTATGTGCTCGGCCGCGTGCGCTGGACTGACGAGATCCAAATAGAAAACGCAGCTAAACAAACGAAGCGTGATCGACGGCGGACATGATTTGGAATGTCTTACGTAACGAAACGCCCTTTGGATGACTCCGGTGTGTATGCTTTACGGGTCCTTGGCTGAAACTTTGCGTTTTGCGAGCTGAACCGACCAAGCCAAACGATGTTCGGTCGCATTCTGTAAGTCCATGCTTCATTTACTTGCATACCGTCATTACGTAAAAAGAATCGAATTTATTCTGTCACGGGTCTTTTCACGACGTATAAGAGTTCATCGTCTGTTCGGCTGAATTTGCTAAATAGCTCATAGCGCTTTTGGACATTATTCAGCGCGCTAAGGATAAACATCACATGAATTTTGTCTCGCTAGATAATGCAAGCACACAATGGCCGCGCGACTTTTTAATAAACGGTGCCCGCTGCGCGTATTTCTTTCGCGCCCACTGAATTTAGGCGCCATGAAATGGCAGTGTTATTGCTTCGATGCCGCGTGCGGGCCTCCTTGCGCGGAACCTTTTCGGTCGTCCTCTCGGCAGCGGTCAGTGGGCGGGAGTGACCGCTGCGCACCTCCGCGCAATCGCTCGAGAGCGCGGTCGTGAACGCGCTTACGGATTTGACGGTGATTCGACGGGACCGCGTTACGTCCCGGCGGGACGTGCAACAATTTGTCGGTGCTTAGCAGCTGTTTTTGTTTGCCCCTGTTGTCGCATCATTGCCGTGAAAATGGCGTAGCTATTGATGTGATATTAAGCTTAACGTTTATCCATGCTCGTACCACTTGCTTGTAGATGTTCGTGCTTTCCGCTGACACCCTCGCTTGCACGACGTCGATGCCCGAACTGTATTGCGAGACTTTTGTCGAAGGATGCTGCCATTCTCCCGCACGGTGCACTGCTAGTGAGCCAGCGATCGCTACCAACGACTGGCACAGAGGCAGGTCTCCACTCCAACATTCCTCCCTTCGGAATCTTGCGAAATACCGCGCTGATCAGACTACACAAACGGACGACTTCGTTACGAACGATACGGACATGACAGGTTAATGACGCCTAAGAGTGCGCGAATGTGATGACTCGCAGAACCTAAGCTAACATCACAGGCGACGAGTAGTTCCGTAATTTCCCCAGCTTCGAATTCACTGGTCATGGGAGGGGGCAGCAGTAGGTCGCTGGTTCGAGTCCGTATTGTGACCAAGCTTTTCTTTTGAATTTCGTGTTTTTTCATGCTAGAGGTCGAAGGTGGGAATCCGTCCGGAAGTTGCGATCGACTTGTTTAAGCATAATCATTTTTGACGTAGGGACTTTAGACTCATGCTACCGCTTCTACTGCCGCGAACTCGCCTTTTCACTGTGGTCGATGTCCGAGGACTTCGAGCGAGATGCGACATCGAGACAGCCGAAGTGGCTAGCATCGTTCTATCACTTCTTTGGATCTATCTTTTGATGGTATTATATTGTGCCTGGAGCATAAATTGTAACTCTACGAATCTTAAAGCTCCTTCCAAGAAAAGAACTTGTGTTGGCCGCTGGTCTTCTGCCACAGCGAAATGGGTAGACGTTTTTATGATCAAGCTAAATATTTCAAAGTTTGACAGATTAGCCCTCGGCCTAGAGTCGTCATGCTTTTCGCGTGTTTCGCAATCTAGTCTGTTGCAAGGAAACGGTGTATTTTATGCAGCCCAGGGAAACTGAACCTGTTGGCCCTTTGACACACAACACTGCCAAATGTATTCGTGTCCTGTAAAGGCCGTAATGTCATTAACCTGCTTGCCGCCTTTAGCGGTAAGCGACACTGTCCCAGTGGCACGCTTAATTATGCAATGAGCCAAACACAAAAGACGCCGAACCCGTTAACCAGCGCTCCGCATAAGTGACCCGGCACTAAAGCACTTAACTGTTCGGCTGGGCCGACCCTTACGTCATAGAAGTCGGCTAACTTGCAAAAAGATGAAGAAGAAATCTATCCAGCGCTTCTTGACGCCATTTACAATTAATTTGGCAAACTTTCTCGTGCACGGATGGTCCGATGGCCGGCAACCGGAAGCAGCTGCGCAGCATGGTTTTTTCGCGCAATATTGCACCTTCCCGCGATAAGCTTTCGCATTTCCTTAAGAAGACAGATCCGTCAACAAGTGATTAGCACTGCCTCGCACGCGCTCCCGCGGGGTAGTCACCCAATAAGGAAGTGGTGATTGTTGCATTCACGCTTGCACGGCGCAAATTAGGGAAATCGGAAACGCGCTCGACCAGGTCAGACGGCTCATTTTACCCAAACAGGTACACCTCATCGTTGCGCAAGGTGAGAACGTGAGGGAAACCTGCTTTGCTAACTGTCACGTGTTGGGCACACCGTAACCAGTGGGATCCCGGCCACTACGTGTCAGATTCCTTTTAGTGGACGACGACCTCGCGCAAAACTTAACGAAAGAGAATGCTTAATATATTGTCCTGTGATTGTATGTTACCCAACGTTCGGCCAACTTGGAAAGTGCCTTCAAATCTGTCTTCCTCCTGGGAAGGATTAGGGAATAGCTAAGGCAGCTTGGATGGGGTGTGATACACAAATGGCATGAACAATCTTAGTTGTCCAGGTTGCCGTCTTTTGTAGCCATTCGCGTTAAAAGGTTGTTGCCACAGGTGTGTTTGCTTAACCGGAAATGAAGTGCTTAATCGCTCTTCGCGGATGCATTTCGCGCGTTGCTCGCTCGACAGTCATTAGCCGTTGCCCGCATTGTGCAAACTCCCGGCTGCTTCGTGTACCTACGCAAATTCCTGACAAACGGCCGATCCGGGTCGCGCAAATCCGACAAACACGTGTCTCCGGATGGTATCGGGTTACGCGCCGGGGTCAGCGGTGGTCAGCGATTGTCCCGTCAGCTGTTGCTTCGCGTGTGCCTGCGATAGAATATGCAGCAATCGGATTCGGTTATTAATTACTGGCGTCATTCTTGCGCGAAGCAGTTAGTTATGTCGCGTGGCCATTAAAGCACGCGCAATGCGATTAGCACACTGAGTCAAGCTCGTTTCCTTTGGCTCCACTAAATGCGAGAGCCCGTTAACAAGTGGCTTAATCGCGCAAGCTAGTGGAATAAATATTGCCTGTGTTGCATGGCCTACGGTGTTAGCGAAGGTCACAGACCTCTGATGAAGCTCTCCGAACTGCGTGCCCCACAATCGAGTTGGGCAGCCAATTCGAACCACGCGGAATCCGTTATCTCTTGCGCACATCAGCATGAGCTAAGGTGAGGATCTCATGAGCCAGAAGTTTTGAGTAGAACTTGTGCAACGCCGCAGTGAGAGAGGGTTTCTCGGATTCTTAGCTACGATCGAAGTCAATAAAACGTTTTAAAAGGCAAACCATGCGATAATTAAACTTTACGAAAATGTCTGCAGCGTACCGTGCCTCTGAGATGCATACGTGCAGTCACGCAAACGGAGATGTACCCCATTTTGACTACAAAGCGGTATGCAGAAGCATGCCATTGTGCGAAAAATGAATCTGCTTGATTCTCATCCAGGTATGGTGTCAAATATTCAGGCACGTGCTCGAATGCTTGCCGCTTTACCATGCCTGGTAGGCGTGGATGAGCGTGCGCGTCCTAAGCGTACCATGCGTAACTGTAAAAAGTTGTCAAAAATAATTCCGTTGACTTTAGGTCAAGGCCATGACCGGACAAAATTCAAATGAAACCCCGCTGCGTCGCTGCGTGTGTGGGCGCGTGCGAGATGCTAGCTGTTAATTATGACTGTTCAAACACCCACGGCCGGGTCAGATGGTCGGTTTACGTGTTTTCAACATGTTGCGTAATGCGATAATACGTATGCTGAATGGCACCCGATGGTTGCTACCTGCGACTTGCCGGTTTCATGTTTCCGCGAATCTTTGTAGAATTCATTGAGGGTTGAGGGTGATGGGGTACGATTCCCATAATTGAACGATTGCCCTCGTCCTACCATCCTGTTGTTCGAGCGCGCGGCCAATTAGGTGGCAGGTGAACGCGGTAATTTACACGCCGTTCATTGTGTGACCTGTCAAGCTTATTAGCCAAGGTAATCCAACGCTTCGCGAAGCGAGGAACATTGTGCTTAACGCAGAAACACTCATTAGAATACTGTGAGCAAAACGCACGCAATAGTTCCTGAATAATTCTTGTGTTGGGAAAAGCTTACAAAACTGCTCACTAAGAAGATCGGTGCTACGCCTTTCTTCTCCCATCATCATGCCACAAAAACTGGCAGACGCAGGCAGCAGTTTAAGGCAAGGAAATGTTGTCCCAGCGAATTCCCGTCCCTTTCGGTCAACGTGCTAATTACAGGAGCGGAGGAGCCCATAAAACGATAGCAAAGCGGTAGACGTAGAAAGCTGACCATCTCCGCTCGTCCCAAGGCGATAATCTCTTCAGAATGAACACACGGCTTCCCTTTGTCCCAGTCAGTTTACCGCATTAATGGTCGCTGACGATCGCAAGTCGTAATTAACGCTAGCCAAATATTTACGAGAGGTTGCCGAACATTGTCATAGCCACGAGCACACGAGTGTCGACGAGAAGCATGCATAAGAAGACAAAAGCAACTGCGCGTTAGTGCAAAGTTCTTGTCGAATAGCGCGGAGAAGCAGACTCAAGCGCCTGAGCTCACAAAACGATTGCTGACACCGGCTTGGATGGATCAAGACTGAATTCCGACTCAGCCCAAAAAACGCTACTTCCGTCATGCCTACCGCAGCGTGCGGACATAAGTTGTTTAAGAGACCCTGCTTCTTCCCGAGGTGACATGCATTTCTGGCAAATAATTCTGGACACTTTTAGCGATTAATAACTGGGCCATTAATCCATCGACGCATTGATGACGCATCCATCGACTACTAATCCCCCGTAGCGCCATTTGCATGATACTGACCAGAGTCCATCGCTTAAGCAAATGTTCCACAGTGCTGCAGGAGGGCGTCCGATTTTAGCGCGAGTATATTGCCGCTTTGGCGACCTGTACGCAAGAAGGAAAGCGTTTGTTTTCGCTACGCCTCCATCCTGAGTGCACTGCGTAAACACGGATAATTCATCAACTGTATTTTCCTGAAGTCCATAAAAATGAGCATCGAAATTATTTTACAATTGTTTATTTTAGGATCAAGCTACAAATTTTTGAAGAACAAATTTGTCTCCAGCGTAAAATGTACAGGATGCTGTGTTTCCTGAAATAATTAGTTACCAAGCATTCTTTAGTAGACGTTTAGCGGCATTATGACGACCGTGCTAGTTGAATCCGTGCGGAAGATACACGAACTAGAGCTATTCGACGACTTAGTACTCTTCGCAGAGCTGAACAGCATTCAAGCGGAAAGTGCGCTGAAATTGGCAGAGGAGGAGCAGGCGTTTGTCCTTATGTGCATCGGCAACGCGCACTTCGAGCTTACCGCTTATGCGACTTGCATTCGTGTGAGTTACTTTTATCTCGTTAAGCACGAATTTACATTATATTGTTTAGTACTACGAGAGAGCGCAGAAGGCGTTAACCACTCAATGCGTCTCGAAGGCTTCGTCAGCTGTGGTCGACTTAACCGAACTGCGCTTCAAGCTCCACCGCGCCTACCTGAAGGAGAACCGTGTGGAGGACGCGATCAAGTGCCTCGAAAGCGTTCCGGAGAAGGACTCGGTGCCAAAGGTCCGCTACGCACTGGCGAAGTTGCTACTGCAGAACCGATCAACGAAGGTAGCCGACGTGCCACCGAAAGTGAACCACCTGTTCGGGTACGTCGAAGCATGTATACCTCTGGAAGCTTAAACTCGCGACGTTGAATGATATAGGTCAATCGTGAAGGACGTACCGGAAGCGATCGTCTGCCGCTCGTCCTTGGTCAGCAACAACGTCCCGCACGACGCGCTTCCGGATGACGCGAGCGAAGAATGTCGTGCTTGGCTGACGGCGCAGGAAGCGGCCGCGCAACACAACTACGCCGAGGCCGCGTCGATCCTTAGCCGAACTCCTTGCATCAGCGGAAGGTGCGTTTCCACCTATCTCCATGCGAAACTACGGCATTTAGGTACCTGCTGGAAATGGCCCGCTTCTACGACCTCTCTGGAGACCGCGACAATGCCGTGGCGAGCTACCAACGTGCGCATGCCTTGGACGCTACGAATCCCGCGGGCATGGACAGGCTCGCACTTCTCTACTACTACTATAAGGTTTTTGTTTTGCTGTTGATCTTGATCCACGGTAAACTTATTAGGGGGACCGGCACAAGGAGTTGGAGACGCTGGCTGGCAGCTTGTCATCGCATGGGCCTTCCTGCTTGGAGATGTTCGTGGCATTCGGCTACTTGGCCTGTCTTCATCACCGCGCGAAGGAAGCACTCCAGTTTGCGCACAAGGCGGCCGAGCTAGCAACCGCGGGACAACAGCGCTCGTCGGCGATGCTCCTGAAAGCGGAGGTGTTGTTCTTGACGAAGCGCCATAAAGAGGCCGAGCCGCACTTCCAAGAAGCTCTGAGCCACGATCGCCGCAACGTCGACGCTTACGAAGGATTCGCGCGTTTGAGGATCATGCAGGTATTGCAAGCATGCTTAGTCAGCACGATCAGTCAGAACTCTCGCGTTTAGGCCAACGAGCGGCAGGCTAGCTTGGTTCTGCACCAGGCAGAGCATTTCCTGGGCCCGAAGAATCCCCGCGTTCAGCTCATCGCGGCGCATGTGCTAACCAAGTGTTCTCCTACATTTGACCGCATTCAAGCGAACCGGGCGAAAGCGATCGCTATTCTCGAGGAGGTGACTGCGAAGGCGCCGTACTTACTCGATGCGGTTCTTCTGCTTGCCAAGCAGTACGAGCGCGAGTCGTCTTACGACAAGGCCGTGAAGCTGCTACAAATTCATGCCGAGGTTTGCTGCATTCAGTTCGTTCATTTCATCTCATAGTTTATAGAAATCTGACAACGGCCAACTGCACCGTCTCTTGGGCGACTTCCTCTCAAAAGTCAACCGACCGATTGATGCGTGCGAGCAGTATCGACAGGCGTTAACTGCGCCTGTGCCTGATCCGAAGGCGCTGGAGGCGCTCTCGAACATGGACGCGACGCCGTCGCTCGCCACGCCTGAGACGAGCATCGCCAGGTCGTTCACGCCCCCGCCGGCTCCGCGTCGCGTGCGTCACGCCGTTCGTCAGCATTCCTCGTCGACTCGTCGTCAGCCCGCACATACTCCGCTTTGATGCCACTTTTATTTGCGCTGAAATTGTTGTATTGCATTGTCCTGAAAGGATGCGTTTATGGGTCGTATAAAGGGTGCGACTTCATTGGCAATAGGCTGCAAGCAGGTAAAGTCATCGCTAGCACATAGGTACACGGTCAAAGTCTCCAAAAAGACATTGTGGTGCAACGAATAGAAGTCCTCCTCCTACTGAGAAAAAATAGATAGTAGCCAACAACTGGTAGGACACGGGAAAGTAGAAGACGTTTGTTTCAACAAAAAAACGGTATGTCGGATGAACCGTCAAAAAGCTGGGCCTATCCCGATCCTCCTAGTAGAGGGTGGAATTTTCGAACGTTTCTTTGCCATCATGCATAGCTATGGTTCATTAGGACGTTAGTCGCATCCCAAATGTGATTCGCTTATCAATAACGCTTGACTGTGAGCCAACGGTTGCATCAGAGGAGTTGAAGCTTAAAC
Organism: Aphelenchus avenae; assembly: GCA_020875895.1. Lineage (NCBI taxonomy): Eukaryota > Metazoa > Nematoda > Chromadorea > Rhabditida > Aphelenchidae > Aphelenchus > Aphelenchus avenae. Next base: position 405,352 of record JNEY01000013.1, read on the forward strand.
ATTCAATATGGCAACGGGTAAAGCGACATCGCAATGATATTTATTTCGGCTAAGAACACGGAGCAGTTAGCATGTACAAGATGGAGCCAACTGTTTGTACAAGTACAAAGGTACAGCAATGAGCAACGCGGCAGTGAGGGCCACCTTTCCAGCGAGATGAACGCTTTCCGGCGACACATCGACAATGTTCTTCAGGGACGCAAGGACATTGCGATCCTAAGGACGAAATGGTAATAAGAATACCTATGTGAGCAAAGAAAACATACTCTCTTAGGCCGAGCTTCCGCTTGATCGTATCGCAGCCTTAGCTGGTGGAAATGCTGCGCGTTGTCCTCGTAGAACCTCGCGAAAAGTTCCGCGTTCCGCTTCGGGTGGGGAAGATGGAAGGCGTCTGCAGCTCTCAGGGATTCTTTGGCAGATGCCAATCGGTGCATCAGGAGCTCGGCGAGATTCTAAAGATGGCGTTGTGAATAAGTCCTAGCATGTAAGGTTCACCCGAATCACATCCTTCTCGGGCATTAGATTATGGACGATGTACGCGTGGACGATCGGGTGCACTCGGTAAGCGCTTCCGATGCCGTCTACTTCCTCTATGATGTGATTGCCGGTTTGAGAGAACAATGTCTCCTTGTGGTCCAGTAAAGAGCGCTGCTCGAATGAACGGAGATTTGCGATGATTTCCACCTTCTCAAGTCCTTCGGAGCTGCATCCGCACTCGTCCACAGGCCAGATGAGCGAGACGACCTGCAAAAGCAGCAGTCAATCAAGGTTCAGCCGGAGTGAGTTCTACCTCCAGCGGCGTCCACGTGTTCGCCTTGAAGACTGCGAGATTCTCGTACTTCGCCGTCAAATCAGGGTCTACCTGAAACCTTGAGTGTTACGCCTAGAACTAGCGGAAGTCGGTCTTATTCATATCAAACATGTTTAGTGCGATGTTCACTGCGATATTCGCGTACCATGGAGAAGCACAGTCTCAGAGGTGCTTCCAAGTCGGGATGCTGGTATGCGCTGGTGCACGAGATCTTTCGCAGTGGATCGTTTTCGATCCAACGGCACAGCAGGTCCCGCCTAAATTATGCATTCTTTTTGTTTCAATGCTTACAATATTGACCTACATTTTTCCGTTCTCCGGCTCGCTCTTCATCTGCGACGCGAGCTTGCACACCTTCTCGATCAACGCCAGGTTGCTTCCGGTGGACTTCATCAGCAGGTGCAGGTCTTCCTCGGCCTGCGAGATCCCGTAGCTGGCGGCCAACTGACGGACTTCCCAATGGAGGACGCTGTCGCAGGAGACGCGGAAGAGGCAGACGCTTTCTTCTTCGAGCAGCGAGAATACCTCAGCGTTCGTCGTGGTCGCGATGAAGGAGCACTGTGTGTTAGGTGTTGGTGTAGCGTAAACGTAAGCTACAAGCTAATACCTTGAGGCCATCGAAGTATCGGACCGTCTTCTCCAGCCAAACGTCATCCAAAACGATGAGGCAACGGTCTCCGCATTCGAGTTCCGTTTCTAGTCGTATGCGTAGTGTCACGTCGGACGTCGGAGCTTCTGCTTGCAAAATGACTTGCGAGTTCAGTAGCGCCAGAGCGTCCTTTGCAACGTTAATGACGCCGGAATGGTCCATGTTTCCGTCTGTTACCCTAAAAAACCAACCCAGCTTCTTGAAGTGGTGGCATTCCACTTACCAAATGATCCGCTTGAAGTGGTGGCCCTCGATCTCGGGATAGTTCCAGAGAAGTTCGCTGACGAGCGACGTCTTCCCGCTTCCGGGCATGCCGTGCACGACGAGCCACTTGGCGTCTGAACAGCACAATAGGGAAGCCAATAAGCGTTGTGTGCTTACCGCCATCAATGAGTGCTGATTTGAACGCTTCATAGAGAGTCTTTGTGAGGCTTCGTTTTACGTCGCGTTTGCGCCGAGAGGGGATGCGAGCTTTACGAAACTTCGCTTTTACGTAGGCTGACGATGCGACAGTCATTGTTGTCCAGAAGCTGAATGAAAGCAGGAACCTTATTGTTTTGAATACGACACAAAGCACATGGAAACGAACGGGTTAGTCTCATTTGACCTGAGAAGCGGATAAGTGACAAAAAAAATCGCTATGAGTACCCGAATTAGCGCACCAATGCGCCCAAGCTGTTGCGCGTTTGTATTGCGCGCCGCGCATTGCGGATCAGGGAAAGGTCACTCGCTGGCCAAAGAGAATCGTCTTTCCGTATGGACGCCATCCGAGATGCGCCCTCCGCGAATAGATCACATGACCGAAATTCGACAAATGAACGCACGCTTGCACTCATGACTACAGTGCGTAAAATGTATAACCTAGAAAAAGTCAGAGCTGTCAAAGTCTTCTGCAGTTGAGCGTGGAAGTGACGGTTTCTGTTATAATAATGGAAGCTCATTGACACAATGCGGCACGTCGGTAAAAACAGTGGCCGCGCCAGCGTGCTTGTGCGTGAGGTACCGCTTTGTTAGCGAACACTCCGATTGTCGTCCTTGAGAGAGCGAGAGAATGGCGCTAGGCATTTTCAGAGCCCGTCGGAAACGCTTTGATTTTTTTGCTGAGGACATGCGTTGTTGGCAAACATAGCATGTAATCTCTTGACAGATGGGCAAGAAGCTCAAAGGTGAGCCGCTGACCTGACGCGACTACCGGGTAGAAAGTATCCTTTACGAAACAAACTGCTACGTGTTAGTTACGCAAAAAGGTGTTACGCAGTGCATAAGAGCGACGGTTCATCTGGATAGGTTTACTGATTGCTCCAGCTTCATTCCTCCATCGTAACGGTCCATGCAATTTTGTTTGTGAGTCCATACAGTGTTCTGTGCTAGGTCCGCAAACCTTAGCAAAAGCGTGGCCTACAAGAAGTTAACAGTGGCATTGTCGTGCCCGGCAAAAGTGCAACGGGCGAGTGTTCATCCTTGACTCGCGACAATTTCCACACCATTGCATATCGCTGAATAAACACCTCGTCGAAATAAGTGCCGGCATAACCCCATAAAGGACGCCAAAAAGAGCATTATGCACGCGGCCGTTTGCGCCACCGCGTGCGGGATCGCTTACAAAGCAATGGAGCGTTATTAAAAACGCATACGACCAAGAACTCGCTACGGCGAAAATGCCCATCTTTATGTTTTTTTTTCCATAACTGGTGATTACGCAGTTCCGAATGACCTCGAAATCCCGGCTGGCATGCAATTCAAGGTCAAAACTATCCATCGAAACGGTTCTTTTGTTCAAAGGATTAACGCTAGCTTAGCGATTTATCGCCCTCGGCAGCAGTCTTTTGCCAATTTGCTCCGCGTTAGGGATTTATTTATGTCCACTGACCATGCGCCAAAGAGCTGCGCCCGCATGACACACGAATTAGATCAAACGAGGAATATGTCATTGTCTCATTGCTGCGAGCAGCTTTTTTGGGAAGTCAAATTACAAAAGTCCCGACGCCGGCTTTTTAGGTTGAACGCATGGGTATCAAAAAGCTAGGCGTACTAGCAAGACATTGGAACAATGCAGTCCCATAAACATGCTGGGAGATGGACTGTCACCATTCGTGCTACGGCTATGCCAACCATTCCTTGCCGTCACCAGTCGGACGGTCCAACAGACCACTGGCTCCGGCGCTGCCTCGAGCTCTTCAACATAATATGACGTAATTGGCGACAGTCACTGAGGGCCGCTCCGCCACGTCGGCGGCACGTCGGAAACAAAGGACGGACGTCTTCGTATTTCACTTTATGACAGCTGCGAGAACCCACGCCGTTGGAGCCATTGCCGCTGTTGGCGCAACTCAGCGCTAGATAATCGCTGGTGAGTGGCCGTCGATGCTGGCCACTCCGCCGTGGAACGTCATTAGTCTGATAGCAAAACAGTGATCACCGCAATGCTTGAAGGACACTGATCGGAACACCCCGAGATTTACCCGCGTAGCGTTAAATGAAAGACGCACTTATTATAAAAGATCTTCGGATCAGTGTTGGTGGCTTGCATAGTGGAGCAGGGATTATCGCCCAGCTCCATTGGCCACCATATGTCGCCATCTTTGCGGTTCGTTAACGGCAATAAACGTCAACCTGGGCGGATTAATGTCCGTCGGATTAGGGACATATCTGGTTGCAACAACTGGTGGGTACGTCCTCAGATTTGATGCGCCGAATTAGTGCAGACGCGGACATGTTTGGCTTTGGAGGCGGAACTCATTGAAGGCGGTAATTGGCTTAGGTGACGCGAATCCGCTTACAATTCGTTGTGCAACTATCTTCAAGATGCTTAAGCCACATGGGCAAGCGGAAGGCCAAAGACAGGTACCTGAATACCTGCATTTTGTTCCAAAACATAAAACTGAGACATGCACGCACCGATCGCCTATCCAGACTCCTACTTTAAACCCAGCATTCATGCTCCTTTGAAGGGACACATCAACAGCGAAACATCAAAGCAGTCAAAAAGCAACTGGTGGAGTGCTCCACTTCGATGCCCGAACTTTTCATCGATTCCTCCTTGGACTTCAGTTAGTTAATAGCTAGTCTGTTGGTACAGACAGTTCAGCAGTCTCTGGAACAACCGGAAAAGCGTGCAAAAATTATGTTTTCTTGAGGTCTGGGACATACTTCTTCGCAGTAACGACGATGGCATGCAATTCTTCTGTTCAAGTAGTATCAATCGGCTCACTTAATCATGCGACGACCCAGAGGACCAAAAGCCGCCGCACCATTTTCGTGTGGGCCCTCTTATAGTGACCCGTCCATAAAGGGCATAAAGAGCATAACTCCAAGTGTTCCCTTTGAGTTGCGTCAAGATGAACGCAACAATTTTAAAGATCACAAGTGTTTCAAGATTTTCCGTCGTGCCCGTTAACACCATAGCTTGGGGGTCTATGACGCGAATGCAACTTTCAACGGCTTTAACATAAGGTGCACCAAGCGACTTTCTTACTCGCATACTATTTGCAGTAACACGCTCCTCAAGAAGTACGCCTGTTACTTCTGACGACGACAGCTCCATAGTTCTCGGTTTAAGCTAATAACTTGCTACGCAAGGTGAGAACGTGCTCACATCGTGGACGGTTAATTGCTTGGTACTCGGTACTTGTGACGGTCAAAACCTTTCTTCTGCGTTGTTTTGTTTTCTTGGACCGTTTGCGTTAAATCGTTGCAGTACGATGTCACATCGAATGGCATGGAACAGGGCAACTCCGAAGGATTGCACCGGCATGCTGCGCTCCGTGCCGACGCTATACAGGCAGGTTCATCTCGCAAAACACAGCTGATCCACGTGTAGTAGCAGAAATTACAGCCACCTACCTAGGGACAGCTTTATATGCCGCAAGCGCTAACTGTTTGTGCTTGTTGAAGGTGCTGTCTCCAGCATCCCTTCCTTGCTCACGTGTAGGCAATTGTCACGGGTGTGTTTGCTTAACCGGAAATGAAGTGCTTAATCGGCCTGTCCCTGGATGAGTTTCGCGCACTGCTCACTCGCCACCCATTAGCTCTTGCCAACAGCCATCGCTGTGCAAACACGAGAGTCATTTGCGTGCACAAATTTCTGCCAACAACCGAATCCGGCCAGTGCAAATCCTGCGACAAGTGTCGCCCGGAGGTGTCGGGTTGCGAGCAGGGGTCAGCGAAGGTGAGACCATTGTCCGCCAGCTGTTGCATCTTCGCAAGGATGCGCGGAACAAAATGCGACGGGTAATTTGGCTGATCGTATTCGCTCATTAATTAACGGGCGATTACGGTGGGCAGTAATCACAACCACGTGACGTGTCAAGCTATGGAATTCGATACCTACAAATTGGCGCTTCGTGATCAACTTCCGTTCTCGATACGAACATGTAGAATAAAAAGCTATCATGTCCTGCGTGGACTTTCGCTGATCCATACCCCAATTCGTTCGTAAGGCAAATCTTTTCAGAGCAGATGTGTTGAGCTGTGCGCCGGAACAAGCTGTTTCGCGCAATATTTGTGCAGCCAGATTTCGAGGCTAAGCCACTCATTTACGCATGGATTGTCTCGCGCGAGGACAATTAAGCAACGCCCCTTAATTGGGGAGACGCAAGGAACGCAGCGGTATTTGCTTGAATCGGTCTGTCGGGACTGAGGGAAACCGAAGAGACAAAAGTAAGCAACAGGAACAGGGGAAACACCTGAAAACACAAGTTGTGCTCTTGCTGGCAGCTTACGCCATCCCCGCATCCAATGAAAAGTATCATACAGCTTGAATCGGGCAGCCGCGATGGACGGAAAACCGAAGAGACAATGCTACCCAGTAAGTAAGCCGAAGGCACAGAGGAAATACACGAAAGCACACGTTGGGCTCTGGCAGGAAGCACGCGCCATCACACATCCAATGATGCGAGACTTCAGACGGTGATGCGAGGCTTCATGATGTAGCTTTGATCTTACTTCAGCCAAATGCCGAGTTCCGATTCATAAGATGCGAATACGCTAGTGGCAGGTAGCTATCGCCACACGTAAATGCTCGCTTGCAACATCGCGGCCATATGGCGGCACCTCTCGATTCCGGCGTAGCAATAATCGGCAACCAGTCGGATTAATAGCCATCAAATGACGCGTCATTGAGACCCTATCGCGTTGCAAGTGTACTCGAGAAAAATGCCTTCCAGTTGAGCTTGGTAATACGTAGCGTAGGAACTGTGGAGCTGAGATAAGACATATCATGTCCGAATTATGAGACTGGAATCCTCCTAAGAATTGAATGGGTTTGCCAACGGACCATGCCACGCTGCAGAAGGGTCACGTAATCAGTCACTCGCGGTACCGGGCAATGACCGATTGTACATTTCTTGTCGCGCGTAGCTAGTCAGCGTTTCGGGCCCGCTTTCCTGAAAGAATTCGACGGATTTTGAAGTACACGAGGCACCTGCAGAAGTGCGAAACTACGTCATCCGTATGTTGGCCTTGGCCGGGTCGCTGGGTATTCGACAATCACCGGATGCAGCTGCCGTTGGCGTGAGCATGGGTGGTCCTGGAGGGGCCATTGAGACGCCGGATTTCGCGCAATATTTCCCCTAGCTAACGAGGTTAAGCACTTCCGTTGAACGGTCGTGTCGCGTGGCCATTAGCGGGCACGCAATCCGATTATCACATGCGCGCACGCTCGTTTTCAGTTAATTCGACTTAAGGGATTGAACATCCATTAACAAGTGGCTTAAGATCGTATCTATCGGAAGAAATATTTGCGTGCACTGGATGGCTTACGGTGTTGCGTGTAGCCAAGGGGATAATGGCACCCCCATGCGCTAAATCCGAGCTATTCGTCGAGAAAGGTATAACCACTAACCCATCAAAACACTAAGGAAGCTCAGTAATGAACACCAGTTACCAAATGATCCGCTAGTCGCCCTGAGGTAACCGAGTTAAGCGGTGCCCAAGCGATAATTACAGGAGCCGTAGAAAGCCGTAAAACGATGGAAAAGCGGCAGACCTTGAAAGCTGGCCACCGGTGCTCACCCCTAGGCGATAATCTCCTCCCAGTTAACTCAAGGCTTCTCTGTCTTTCCGGCCTGCTTACCGCATAACGGGCCGCGATGACCGCAAATCATTATTCTTGGCGGGAAATTAACGCTTTGCAGAAATTTAGCGGAAAGCAGTCGATATATCGTTTCATGCGTCGCCATGTGGCGTCAGATTATTGGCCTCATAGCGCCAATATCTGACGCTATGCAAATTACTAGCCACTGGTAGCTTTTGTAGTCGTTTAGTCTTTTTGGTGCAGAAAAGTCTCTGGAAAAGTCTCAAAAACATCCGCTTTTTTGGGAATAGAGGACGCTGCAGTACGTTCAGCGTCAGTGTTTGTTTGCTCACTCCAAGTTGACACGACAGACTGCGGTAAGCACAAAGAAACAGTTGCGGCCGACCACGATTGTCTCTACGACGCGTCGCGACTTCCGCTTTGTCATCGAACACTCCGGCTGTCGCACTTGAGAGTGCGCGAAGACGACGAGAAGCACGCGCAAGAGGTCGTCGTCGGAAGCGCTTTGATTGCGCGCTCTCGGCATGTACTTGTCAAACAATGCGTGGGAATCGCTTCCACTTGGCCTAACAACGGCTGATTATCCAGTTCGGTCGTTTTGTAATCCGAGTTTCCTTTCCCTATAATTTTCTTCTTGTCCATCCTTCCGATTGGCTTCCGCATGTTCTGGAGGTTGAGCCGCTGAGGAAAAAGCCTGATGTGATCACTCGACTCGTTTCGCTTCATTATTTCGCACCCAGGACAATCGACATCCACCGAACAAACCATTAAGCTCCAGCTTTTTGTAGTGGGGATTAATAGCACCTTAAGTGCATTGATATGACGGCTAAGCCACCTTGGCGCCATATGCATGCCACTCGTGACGGGGTTAATCGCTTCAGCAAACATTCATGATCCGGAAGTCACAATGAGCTCTGCCGAAAGGCTATGGCTCACTTCTCGATTTATGCAGAAGAGCGGTTAAGCCAACGGGTAACAGTTGTCGGACAGACAAAGACCGTTGCATAACTCCAAAAGTGTTTCCTCGCCGGTCACTTGGCCACCGATGCCAAAAGACTGCCGCAAAGAAGCATGCGCGACACCTTCGGTAATTGACCGTCGTAATTTGCATAACTCAGGTGCGTGACCGGTAACGTCACAAAGGGCTGCGACAGTCGTAAGTGGATTAGGCAAACTTTACCGGTTCACTCCCCTCTTAGTACTTAGGACACCTGGACCACTGGGTCAGTACTTGGCCCACTAGATAGATGATGGGAGAGGCGTCATTGTCAAATCAGCCAAAAAAATCACTAGAGATCAAAAGATCAGAGGTCTTGCATGAGGTCAGCTCTTTGGAGACCATGCTAGATCGAGAAAAAGTGGACTCTAACAAGTCTAACTGACCTTAAACGAGTAGTTCGCGAAATCAGTCCGCTGTTCGGTGTCAAAAGGCTTCGAATAACCTAGTTTAATTGAGCACCGCCACGCTCGAGCTGAAGTGACGAATAGCCGTTCGCGCATGACCGTTCATTATCTCTTTGGTGGTGAGAGTCACCGCATCTGCAACGAGGACATGCATCGCCGGACCACACCGCGTACGTATGCTGAAATCCGTCTCAGAAAGGTGCGTGGTGTCATCTGTCTCTTAGCACACCTTTTCATTGGCAGGAAAGTTCAATCAAGGTGATGTGTGTCCCAAAGGTATCGAGCTACATTGGCAGACATAGCCATCACTTCGGATGGATAGGCATTGCGCATGCTTCCTTCTCCCTAAAGAGCGCTGGCTTGGCTCGACTGCTATCGATTGTCGAGAGCCAATCGCTATGGACTTAGGTTTGCGACTCCTTCGCCGCGCCAGCCCTCGCCTGGTTTCTCGACACCAAAAGCCGCTCCCGACTTCGCTGCCGCGCGCCCTTTACCGGACACTGCTGGTGGGCGGTTCACTTGGCAGTCGGTAGCGCTGGCTGCCGAAATCGGCGAGACATTCCCGACCGGGTCATCCAGTGTCACCGCACTGTTCCTGGCGGACGCGTAACTAATCTCCCCGCCAAGTTATCAGGCGCCCATCACGAGCGCGCAATACGCTTAGCGCTTCTTGATTTCAATACGTTATCACCATCGATTTTTAAGTTATGAAGCTTAATTGTTTATCCGCTTCCTCTCTTTGATTAGTGATACTTTTTACTGGTTACCTGCAACTTCCGGAGAAATTTTACCGGTCCGTTACTTGTGTACTCCAATTTCATAAATTCTGTCTAGATGCTCGTGCTGCCTTCGATGCCCTACTCTCCGTACGCGTCGGTCTCTGCGCCCGAGCTGCACTTCCAATCCACTTCGTCGCTGTCCTCCGCATGCGCTCTCAGCGCTTTCGCGCCGCGGACTTCCGACCACCGTATCCAGCGCCAGCGGCTGACGAAATCTACCGCCGACAAGTGGACGCAAACGGATGGACCCTGCGGGGATTATGAAATGCGAGGTAAGCTTGGATTCACTAGGATTCATGGATTCACTATTTACAAAAACGGTTGAAACACAACACAATAGGATAAGTTAGCCCATTCGAAAGTTACATAACTAATCTTAGATTCGAAATAGTCGACACCTGCTATTGTGTTTCGATGACTGTTTGACCAGCATGTATCCGTTTATATAACATTAGGTTTTTGCGTTTCGTGTATTTCACAAACGTATTAGGCCTTTTCTGGCATCAATTAGTTACTGTAAGAGGAGTTTGACATTGCGGTTTAGAGTGCGACTGGCGTCAACACTGCCGCTCACTAGCGAACGCCCTCTACGCGATGTCCGAGGAACTCGAGCGAGAAGCAGCGGTCAAGCGGGTCAGGAGGAATTCGATTGCCGAATGTGCACTCTTTTACCTTTTATCGGCCTTTCTCTGACTGTACCTACTCGATGGCGGTTTGGTACTGCAGATAAATGACGCAAATGCGTGAACTCATGCGAAATGACTCGTTTTTCTCTAGGTTCTTTGTGTAGCTGTTAGTTGTGTAGTAGTTGCGGTCTCCGACTAGAAGGAGTTTTCACTGCGTGTAAACTTGGGTCCATAAGTTTCACCATTACATTTTTTGAATTGTCGCCTCTAGGGCTCTTAGCGGCGTACACCATTCTTCCGCACGAGGTGTTGTTCTCCATACAGCCGTCATCGACTGAGATAATTGCACTTCCGATGTGCGACGCGGCCTACCGCCGCTAGTTCCGATAGCCGTCGCGCCGTTATCGCGGCTTGCATAAACCATAAGCAGTCGGTCGGCGCGGGCCAATTGTGGTCAAGGACAAGAGCCGGTGCCAGCCGGCAAATCGGTTGGGAAATGCCGTCGAACAGCGGCGCAAGACGCGCGCATCCAAGGTTATTCGGCATCGGACGACAATAAGGAGAGTGCAATGAACTGTCAAAACAATGACCGATGGCCGCCTGATTGACATAACCGAAAATTCGGGTAATGCACGGAAACAGTCCGATCCCGTTAGCGCGGCCACGATGGTCGACCACTGACTCATTTGTCGCCAGGTATGCGGAAGAGGCAGTAGAACTACACAATATAAAGTGCCATCGTCACTTCAGTGCGCGAACGTTCCGCTTCAGCATAGTGTGCAGGAAGGTGCCCTGCGGTACAAAGCATTGTGCCTGTCGGCTTTGTTCCACTACCGCTGCACAGGGCCGCTGGCAATCGGCATCTAACGTACATCCTTTTGACGTTCTTTCCGCGAATCATTCCTCCGTCCTTTCGGGAACTGTTACTGGCCAGATTCGTCCATGACACCACTCCACTAAATGGCAGTAAAAATGGTGCAACAAATATGCAAATCGGACCGACCCATTTGTCTGCTATCCTTTTGCGGCAAATCGCTAGCGACAGTCACCGCAAGGATTTATCGTTGCGGATCCGCTTGCGCACCATCAAAGTGCCGTTTAGCCTAATGATTTATTGATGCGCCCAAAACAGGGCTTCAAAATCGGCTCGAATGCGGGAATCCTTTGCGGCCTACGACCGCAATTAGCGGGCCATGAAGCGCATCCGACCGCGAGGTGCTTTGCAAACGGAAGGCAGGTAAATGCGAAGAAGATAATCCGCTAGTCGGCCGCGCTTTCTTTTGTAATGTACCCATTTGGACACCGCCATTGTTTGCAGACGGACAGCGAATGCGTCAGTATTGATAGCTTCATTATTCCTAGCTAGGGAGGACGTGATGCTGATTTGAAATGGCAGTTTTCATGGAAACTGAGTAATGCGAATGTGCATTCGAAAAAGCAAATCATTGCTGTCTTGCGGAACTCATGTGGAAAGCGAGCAAGTTGCTCTGCAGAGAGCTAGCTGACGGGAAGAGCCGTCGCGCTAACATGTTACTACACCAAGCTATGCAGTAACAATGGGACGCTGCTCGTCACTGCTGCGCACAGACGCGTTGTAGTTCTGAGTTATCTCCCCACCAAGAGAAATTAGTGAATGGAATTTTTTCAGCCATTGAATGATATTAACTGCAACCAAATCGGATCAAGACGCATCCATGAAACTGACGGGTCCTAAAAATCTCGCTTCCGTAACGAGAATGTTGCGTGGCAATTACTCATGCAATACCCAATTAGTTCCGCCATGAGCTAACAAGCATTAACAAGTGGCTTAAGCTGCGAGCCCGGTTGCGCAGCCAAGCTTACGGTGTTAGCGACGCTCGGACATCTGCCCCGCTCGCAAGCGGGAGCTCTCAGCTTGCGTGTCCACAATGAGGTCGCGCAGTATGGAAGCAATTAGGAAACGCGCGAAATCCGGTCGCCTATTAAGCGTAATCGTGGGCAAACAAACATTTGTTTGCTTACGTATAATTAGAGGGCCTGCTAACAAGACTCGGAAGAGATAGTGCCAATAGCATGTGATAAAACTGTGCGGCATAACCGACCCTTGTACTCTGTTGTTTTCAGGGAACCTCAGTACTCTATGGAGCGTTTTCGGGTTAGCCAAGGGGTAGCATGTTAAGGGTGAACCAATCACACGTGCCTTAAGCTCTTCTAGAAGTGCGTTCCGAAAAGATTTCTCCAGCTGCTCTTCGGTAGAGAGCCAGCAGTCAACCAGCATCTAGGCCTAGCGTTGACAATTAATTAGCGTCGGCGACTAGCATCATTCTCTGCATCAGAGGCTGAGACCCAATGGAGGAACGACAGCATTCCTTTCACGACACTGAAATACTCCTTTTAGGCTACATACGAGCATATCGAGGCTAAACGCCCTATCCTCGTTGCGCAGGCGCATTTCTGATCGACCAGGGCTGTTAACGGGTCGACCCTGTGCGGGTATACCCGACCCGACCCGACCCGACCCGAGGGTCGGGCGGGTCGGGGTTCGTCGACCCGCAGGGGGTCGACCCGCGGGCGGGTCGGCTCCGTATTCACCGGGTCGGGTATACCCGCGGGCGGGTCGGGTATACCCGGTTGACCCCATGAAAGAAAATTGGTTACATTTTTCCCAAAATCGACCTAAATCGACGAAAAATTCATCAAAAAATTGACAAATTTGGTGAAGAATGGCGAGTATCCCAGCGAGTTCTACGTGTTTTAAAACATTTAATAGCAGCGATCCCCTGATTTACCATTTCTGTGACATGCCACCAGCACCACTCACCCATATCCATACCCATACCCATATCCGACCACCCAAGCGTTCCCCTTCTGTTCACTTTAATTTGTAATGCAACACTTAAAAATTATTCTGGCACTAAGGTCTATCTCAGAATGTTCCCCGTGCTCTAAAACATGAGAAAACAAGTTTTCTTGGTATGGCAAATTTTTAGGCATTTATTGTAATTTTGCGTGCTACTAATCCGAGAAATGCAGGAGGGTCTGGTTGAATATGACTTTAAGGCCTTTCTTGTTTACATACGACATCCTACTGGATCATTTACTCAAAATGACGATCAATAAACTCATGCTTTACTCGTTAATTCGAAAATTAGCAATTATGAGAAAACCCCGCGGGTATACCCGACCCGGGGTCGGGTCGAGGTTTTTGACCCGTAGCGGGTCGCGGGCGGGTCGATTTTTTCGAAACCCGGAGGGGGTCGGGTCGGAACACCCCGACCCGCCCGCGGGCGGGTCGCGGGTCGACTTTTTCGACCCGTTAACAGCCCTGTGATCGACGGCTTGGTGATACAAACACTTTTCGCGCATTCACTTTGTGCGTTCTACCGCATCCCTGTTTTGCCGTGCCACGTTCCCTTCGGTGATCGGTGAACTTTCCGTCCGTCCGTTCCTGGGTAATGCGGTAAGACGCATCTGTGTTTACCGCCTATTGCCTTTACCAGAATAGCCCGCTTTCTCTGTTCGCCCGGTACTTCTTATGTAAATGGAACATTCCTGAATGGAGCGGCCGGCGTTTTCAGTTTATCAAACGGAATCTAAACGTGTTTCCACCAAAACTTTTTGTCCGTTCGGACACGCGTTGCAGCTGCAATAGCGTGATGTTTTCGAGGAGTTCCATTGTACAGACTGGAACCGATTGGTCCAATGCATACGGTGGCACTGGAATGTACGTATCCCAAGCTTCCATTCACAAGAATGATCTCTGCAGCTGCACTTTTCACGCGCATCGGAAAACATTTACATTGAACACGATGGCACCGATAGGGCTGGATACCAGCTGACATCTTCCCCAAAATAAACCCGATCGGTCTGCCTTCTCCCGTTTTCGACGGCCGTCCTATGGGTGTCAGGCGGTGCCGCTTAGAAGCATGAGTTGAAGTTAGGCAGACTGGAAGTTTCCGTTTACTTGAACGATGCTCGCGACGCGCATCTAGGATGTTTTCGCAGATGTCTGGGGTCAACATATTTATACGGTAGAGGCGGGGAACACTGTCCTTCTTCTCGTAGGTATAAATACAGCGCACTTCTTGTCACTCTAAGGTATCAAAGCTTAGAGACAGCAATATAGCGGTACCGGAGCGGATCTCTAGGGCTAGGCCGTGTCCGGTAAAGTGCAAACTCATTGCCTTTCGTCCTCCGTCCTCTGACTCTCTCTAGCTCTGAGCTATAGTCTGACTTCTGCGAATAAGCAAAAACTTGGATATTGCAACACCGCGTTAATTTACACATCATTGCCGTCGTCGTTCAAGTTTCGCTTGCAAATATTCGAGCGTACCCCGCGCTTTTGTGCGCCCTCAAAGGCACCCGACATTGACGACCTAATTCAGATTTCTCAGCCAGATTTCTACTCCTCCCGTCTGTCATCTCCACCGTCGACTACTATCTACCACTAACATGGCCGAAAGCGTCGGTCGTCTAACCACAGTGCGTCAGCAGTCCGCCGTGGCACTCCTCGAGATCAATGGCGTAAGTTTGCTTACTCGTTGCTATCCTTCGAAGTGTAAACATAGTCGCGTTGATTTTAGGTCCAGCAGAATCCGCCGCTCCTCGCTCCGAAGGTGAGCCCGGGAGACGTCGGGAAGCCGATCACCGTCTCTACCAATCTGTGGGGCGTCGTGATCCCTCCACTTTCGGTGCACCTCTACCACGTCACCATCGAGGGCGTCTACCCAAATGGCCGCCAAGTTGCCATCAGCGGACGCTACCGTGATGAGTAAGTTGCGCTTAAATCTGGGAACGCTTTGCTTACGTGACACGTTCAAGGCATTAACATGTGGCACATTTAGCGCTCTCGAAGTCGGCCGCAAAGACCGATGCCGTGCAGTCTTCCACGCGCTGCTCAGAAAGCACGCCGGGGTCCTGCCAAGCACTAACGCGTGCTTCTATGACCTGCAATCTTTCCTCTTCACCTTACAACCGCTCAAAACGACGGTTAGTCTTTACGCCATGGAAATGTACTTTGTTTTGCCGCGAGCTGCACTTTTTTCTAGGAATGGAAGTGTGCAGACATCATGCCAGAAGACCTCGAAGGCGTCGATGACGTCAACGGCTTCGCTCGTTTCGAAGTCCACTTGCGGAAAGCAGGCTCCACACCGGATCCGCACTGCAACACCGACGACCTCAGTGGCGTACTCGCTCAGAATCTCGACGATCTGAACACCTCGCTGACGCAGTTCCTCGAGATCCTCCTCCACCAGTACGCGCTCTTCAATCCGTAAGTGCTCCTCCTCCGAATGTTGACTTGATTCGATTAACTAAGCCAACTTGCTTCTTTAGGCAGGAGCACGTCTGCTACGAGGGCGCCACCACGTACCGCATGGATCCCGTCGCGTGCGGCTTCGACCCGCGAGACTGCTTCTACCTCTTGCCGCAGTTCAAGTCGTTCGCTGAGACGGACGTTGGCGATGTCTACTTGGCAGTGGGCAATCGCGCAGTCGTCAAGTTCATCGAAGGCCCACGCATGCGCAAGTCTATGGGTTCCATCGGCGTCATCATCGAGAGTGCGCTATCGCTAGTGCAGACCTCTCGAATCAAAGCGCTTTTTAGCCCGCAAGTCGCCGTTCTACGCTGTTGGCAACTTCTACGAGAAGTGCGATCGAGTGACGCGCGGAGCGGTGCACGACATTCGTGGCATGACCGAGGAGGACTTCGACGCGATCCGTCGCCTCTTTACAGGTATGATTGGTGGCTTCGTAGAGTGCTACTTGTGGTATTACATGACACAAGTTCAGGCAAGCAAGTCTTCGCGACCCACCGTCCCATGAAGGCCAAGCCGTTCAAAATCTACTCCATCTCGCAGAACATGACTGCCAACAGCGAAATGATTGCACGGGATGGCGCCCAGATTAGCATCAGTCGCTACTACCGTTTGATCTACGGCATCCAGCTGGAGTAAGTGTCGTCCGAGTAAACGCTCGGTGAACTTGGACTTTAGGCATCCCGATGCTCCACTGGTGGAGTCGCGCATCCGCCGAGGCCGCGACATGGCGGTGCTGTGGTACCCGATCGAGGTGCTTCAGTTCATGGACAACCAGCGCGTCAAGTTCAACGAGCAGGATCCTCGCATGGTCCGCGGTATCTTGAAGGTAAGCGTGTGGACCTCGCTGTTATGCACCCTAAGTGTACCTGCTCCACTTCTTCGCTTAGGGGTCGGCCGTTCTCCCGGTGAAGCGCCAGGAGCAGAACCGTCTCAATGTCGAGTCCCACCACCTTAATGACCGCGTGCGCAATCCGTACATGGCGGCGGCGAGCGCCTCGGTCACTACCAAGCCGCTCGAGGTACCCGTTCAATACGCGGCGTCATTTAATCGGACTCGCTATTTTAGGTCCCTGCACGCATCCTTCCGGCACCAGCGGTCCAGTTCGCGAGCGGACGTCTGATCGCGGTGGAGGACGCTGACGGATGCACGTGGAAGCATCCGCGCAACGATCTCTACCTCCGTCCGGCAATCTTCCCCGACACGTGGGGCGTGCTCTTCATCAGCGTGGGCGCAGCGGACGACCTCACTCTTGAACAAGTCGAGTACGTTTTTGAGGATGTTCACATTGCTAACGTTTCATCGACTAGGCTCTTCGTTACGAAGCACTTTCTGCCCGCATGCGGTGCACGGGGCATGCAGACTCGCCAGCAGTCCTTCCTGCACATTGTCGGCACCAACGAGGCCGCCTTCGTCGCGGACCTCCGCGCGTTGAAGGAGGAATATCCTACACTGGAGTTCCTCTTCGTCATTCACACGAACCATGAGACCGCAGCATGTCACAGTAAGCACCTTCGTCTGTCTTGTTTGTAGCACAGTATTTCTGCGAACGCGCATCGATTCAAAACATTGTGCAGGAAACCATCCTTTAGCAAGGCTACACGTCAATTGGGTAAACGTCAATTGGGTAAACGTCAATTGGGTAAAACTAATTGGGTAAACGTCAATTGGGCAAACGACAATTGGGTAAACGCCAATTGGGTAAACGACAATTGGGTAAATAAACTGGGAAAACGACAATTGGGTAAAAGGCAGTAAAAACCGTTAAAGTGCAACAATAGCTCTTACCTAAAGTCAATGCAACTTTAATTGAACTAACTCAGTTAATGCAACCTCGTTAACGTTCAGTGCAACCAAGGTTTATCTTATAGAATGCTGCATTAAATTAAATAGCTTACAAGACATGTGGAAACAGGTGGAACAAAGAAGCAATTGTGGCTAAGCCAACTACACAGGCACGATGGGTGACCAATTACGCGGACGGATGGAACAGGATGCGGGGAAGGAAGAGGAAAAAAGGAAGACAAGGTAGGGGACGAAAAAAGACAGGCATAAGGGATTTTTAATGAACGTTTCTACTTACGGAATGTTGATTTTTCCATTTATTTTTTACATAATTGTCGTTTACCCAATTGTCGTTTACCCAGTTTATTTACCCAATTGTCGTTTACCCAGTTGACG
>JNEY01000013.1:464068-543926 GCA_020875895.1 Aphelenchus avenae
TGCGCATAATTTTTGCGAGTTACCAGGGAGGAAGTCGTCTGAGGAAGCATGCAGTAGCAGATGTTACAGCTGGAACATTCTGTCCCGAACTGCCTCACTACGTGCAAAACTTTCTGGTTAATATTTTAAGACTACGCGGCAAAAAAGCGTTTTAGCGAGCGCTAAATAGTCGCTATGAGAACTTGAGCTCGAACAAAATTCGTATTTTGTTAAACGTCCGTTACCGACTGCCTGAAGTGATTTCAAAATGCAAGCGCCAAACTAAATGGAAATCTTGCCAAGCTAATTCCAGACGCTCATGTCAGCTGCTCGAAAAAAGGACACCTCAAAAGCAATAAGCACTTTGCTTGGTTTCGTTACACCACCCTCTAGACGCGAACCTTGAGAAATTACGAAGCCGCCGAGATTTGCCGCCTTTCACCCGCTCGTCATTTCTTCCCACTAGCCCCGCAGTCATCTAAATTGGAAGCGGCACGCGTCCAGCAGGCAGCTCTTTATCGCGTCCAACACGCATTCACTCTTCCGCACACCGCTTAGAGAGGCTCATTAAAATTGGCGTAGGCGCGCAGAGAGACCTAGGTCCAGAAGGGGCCGTCTGCTTCAAAGAGGGATACAGGAATTTGTGAAAAATTACCAAACCCTGGGATAGCACCGATTCCTTCTCTGATGTCTAAACCGAACAGTGAGAGCGCACAGGAATTACACTAGGTATGTTGAACGTTAGTAAAGCACTAGTCAAGCACCACGCACGCGATGGTTGCTTTGGACCACATGGCAACTTATGGACGCGAGACTTCGCTTTACGCCCCGATGAGTGCCGAGCGCGAAGGACGACACTCATTTCCGCGGCCAAGTGACGCCTGCTCGACCTTCCTTGCTGGCCGCTTCCGCCGTTCGTCTAGCCAAGCCTCGAGGGTACGTCAGCTGAGAGCCACGCGGGAGAGAGGCTCTTCGCTCTCGTTCGCCAGTAAGTGCGTCAACGGACGCTAATATGATGCAAAAAAACTTCGTGAAAGCGGAGCATCCCACATGGCGAAAGGCGCTGAAGTGCTGTCCGCATGTCTCAGGCGTTTTTCTGGGGGTCAACCTTCATGGATTCGCGACAATTGGTAAATCAAACTGCTAGTTAAAGCAAAAGGGCGGTGCAGCACGGAGCGAAACATGCTACTGGGAATATATCGCTTGGAGGCGGCGACGGAATCCTTACCTACTTGCTGTTGCTAGTCGCGTCTTGAACTCTTTCGGCTACTATTGTTACTTCTGCATTTCGTCATGACAGCGAAGTGGCTCCTATATCGAGTTCATGTTCTAGCAGCAGCAACGTAGTTAAAGGTACAACTTCAGGTATTATCACATACTACTTCTCTGTGAATCCTTAACCCTTGCCGCAACTCGTGATCTTACGTCCTTGGCTGAGTTTCCTCCAGTGAACAAATAAACGAAGAAGGCTGCCGCATTGTACAATCAATGTGCCCGAGGACGCTTTGTATCGTCAAAAGGACATGTCAGTAGCGTTGTGCAGATACAGACTTGGCGTTGCGGTCAAGGAAGACATGCAAATCCGATCAAACGTGCTTTATGTAAAGATGAGCGGCCGAATCTCGCTTCGTTCCTACATTTCATTGCTTTCAGGTATATGTCCCTGTTTGTGTCAGCTGTATTAAGCAGTTTAACACGACTAGCTTTAAGCCACACGATGGTGAAACTACGAATCCACTTGCAGTCGGGAGCAGCTGCGTTCCTGGCGGGTGAGCAAGTCAGCGGTGAAGTCATCGCGCAAGTGGACGAGCCCACGAAAGCACGTCGAATG
This sequence comes from Aphelenchus avenae, assembly GCA_020875895.1. Classification (NCBI taxonomy): domain Eukaryota; kingdom Metazoa; phylum Nematoda; class Chromadorea; order Rhabditida; family Aphelenchidae; genus Aphelenchus; species Aphelenchus avenae. Next base: position 465,879 of record JNEY01000013.1, read on the forward strand.
TGCCTCGAAGTCTTCGGTCATGCGTTTAACAGATGGCACGAACGTCACGGAAAAAGCACCTACATCTACAAAGCGGAAGTGCAGTTCATTAATGTGATCGTTCTGCTGTGGAAACCACCATCGGGCGACGTCGGCGTCCTCGCATCAGGCGACTACTGCTTTCCGTTCAGCTTCGTCATTCCGCCAAACGCCCTTCCCAACCATCGAAGTGAGCAACTCTGTATGACTGCGAACTACCCTCATTTCGTTAGGCCGTTATGGAGCAATCGACTACTGGTGCAAGGCAAAGGTAGACCGTCCATGGCGCACCGACGACGAAGTCTCATTCCCGTTCTATGTTGCCGCGATCGTCGATCTGAATACGATGGACAAAGCAGCGAATCCAGTCCGGTGTAACCTCCAACAAGAGCTTGGATGCTGTGGCGGTAGCGGAGTGCTCAGTGTGCAGGTATCTGCCCTAGTAGTATAACCCGTGGTGTGTTCGACTCTAGGCATCGCTGGACAAGTTCGGCTACACTGGCGGTGAGCAGATGGTGCTGAGCCTCGACATCAACAACGAGTCCAACGAACACGTCACCGCGGTGAGCATTCGCGTTACGGAGGGCTGGAACTACCAAGCATCGTGCGCGTCCCTATTCGGCTCCTTCAACAACTCGCGGTGCTTCTCGCGAGACCTGCTTTCGCTTAGTGAAACCCTCGACGTGCCGCCTCGTGAAGCGGATCGTTACGAACGTCGCATCAAACTACCCAACCTTCAGCCCTCCTACGGATGCCAAATCACCTCACACAGCTTCTACATGAGTGTACGGAGAGCGCTAGAAGGAAGTAATTCTACGGACGCTTTTTAGATTTGTATTTCCACCAGCGACTCGTGTAGCAGCTCACTAAGTGGTGAACTACCCTTCTACGTCGGCACCGTTCCTATCGGCGGTCCACGTGCAATTAGTCCAAGCGGCAGTGTCGCTGTGCTTACGCCGGAGGCAAGGGACGAGGCAATTCGGAACGTCGTCATGGACGAGACCGTCGACACCGGCTGCTGCTAGCGCCTGCTAGAGCAACATTCTCTGTTGTTATAAACACGAATACAACGATTTCGTACGTCCAGTCGACCTACATTCTTTTATGTTCGTTCCGCTGCCGGCGGCTTACTAGGGCTTGCTCGACTATGCTTATGCTAAAGTTTGAGTGCACACGTTTGCGACACAAGCAGTCCGATAGGTTGCATGGATGTTCCTCAGAGATGCCGCAATGATGCATCACTGTGTGACCGTATCCCAAAATACTTCTCAAGGGACCGCATTTTTTGTTGGTATGCCTAACAATGAAGAGGATCGACAGCTAAAGGACTGACACTTTGTAAATCTTCACCGTGTTGTATCAGTTAAGTACACGTTCGGAGACTGCCAGTTTTGCGACATGCTTGTAAAAAAAGCCGCTTAAGATTAACTAGCCTCTCGCGTGCGCTAACCGCATGCAGCGACGCTACCGGGATTTCACAAGAATTTTTCCACGGACATGAAAGTTCTTCCAGTCGGGTTGTCTGAAGCCTGGATGTGGCATGCGCGTATGCCACATTGCCAACGCGCTATGCATGCATGCACATTGCATTCCTCTCGACTGGTATGTATGTGCATGCCCTCCGTGCATGCGCGATGTTCCATGCTTCATCGAACATCTTCTCTAACGTACATCTACGTTGTATCCAATGTTCCATGCTTCGCATGTGACTTCATGCGCAGGCATCGTATAACCTACCCGCATGGCATGCACGTACACGCGAACGCTGCATAGGAAAGCAGGAAGCATCCGAGCACGTTCGTACATTCGTGCACACCAGTGTGCCGTAATTTTCATCCTGCGAAATGCATCTTCTGCATGCGGTAGCGCTTAGTACGCATGAGTGGACGCCTACGTTATACTTAGACACGACACCCCCGTACCGTACTCCGTACCGTACTGACCCTCCCCGTACCGTACTCCGTACCGTAAAGTACGGTACGGAATACGGTACGGCCGTAGTAAGGCCGTACCGTACTGCCGTACTAGTGCATTTTTAGCGAGAATATCATGCCGTACCGTACTCCGTACTGGACTTAACCCCCCGTACCGCACTCCGTACCGTAGAATACGGTACGCAGTACGGTACGGCCCGTATTACGGTACGGCCGTCTAAGTATAGCCTACGTGCTCACAACTTGGCACACTGCAAGCATGTTATTAACTGTACCTAGTACATCATTGTTTCATGACACGAATTTTGGAATTCCTGAGTTCCCAGCAGGGCACTGCATGCGGTACCGCTTGGTATGCTAGACTGCACGCAAGCATGCTTCCGCATGCCGTACTGCTTAGTACGCATAAAGTGCATACAGCACGGAGTGTGCACGAAGCTTCCTAGAAGGGAGGGGTAAGGCATGGCAAAATGTCGTATGCATTAGAATCTTTGCATCGCTGCATAAGTGCTGTAGATACCATCAAATAATTGCTTAGCAATGTACGACCAAAGTGGCCGGTGATTCTTTGGCTAAGGGCATCTCGGTTGCGCTTTGCAAAGGCTTTAAGGTTGCTGTCAAGGAAGGTACGCAAATGTTTAACCATCTGCGGCATAAAAAGCAGAAGCTGGGTTTCTCGTTATTCCCACATTCGATTGCTTTCAGGTATGTGCACCTCTTCCTCACCAATATTAAGTCGCTTTACGCAGTTTTATTTTAGACCACGCTATGGTGAAACTACGAATCCGCGTGCAGTCCGGATCAGCAGCATTCCTGGCGGGCGAGCAAGTCAGTGGCGACGTCATCGCGCAAGTGGATGAGCCCACGAAAGCGCGTCGCATGTGCCTCGAAGTCTTCGGTCACGCGTACAACCGTTGGAGCGAAAGTTCCGGAGAACATAGCGTCACCTACCAAGCGGAAGTGCAGTTCATTAACGTGATCCTGCTTCTCTGGAAACCACCATCGGGCGACGTTGGCGTCCTTGCACCGGGCAACTACTGCTTTCCGTTCAGCTTCGTCATTCCGCCAAACGCCCTTCCCAACCATCGAAGTGAGTTGCTTTGGATGTCCATTAGCAAGCCAGCTTACAGGTTGGTATGGAACGATCGACTACTGGTGCAAGGCGAAAGTGGACCGTCCATGGCACACCGACGACATATTTGTATTCCCGTTCTACGTTGCTAGGATCGTCGACCTGAATACGATGGACAGAGCAGCGAATCCAGTCCGATGCAACGTCCAAAAAGAGCTCGGATGCTTTGGCGGTAGCGGAGTACTCAGTGTGCAGGTATCTTGCGCTAGTAGCACAACCGGGGCCAAGTCGCATTTAGGCATCCCTGGACAAGTTCGGCTACACAGGCGGTGAGCAGATGGTGCTGAGCCTCGACATCAACAACGAGTCCAACGAACGCGTCACTGCGGTGAACGTGCGACTTACGGAAGCCTGGAACTACCAAGCAGCGTGCGCGTCTCTGTTCGGGCCCCAAGTACATTCACGGTGCTTCTCACGCGACCTGCTGTCGTTTGCTGAGGCCTTCGATGTGCCGCCTCGTGAAGCGGATTGTTACGAACGTCGCATCAGACTGCCCAACCTGCAGCCCTCCTACGGATGCCAAATCACTTCACACATCTTCTACATTAGTGTACGTACGGCTCTGGAAGGAAGTAATTTTACGAACGTTTAGATCCATGTTTCAACTAGCGGATCCTGTAGCAGCTCGCTAGGTGGTCAACTACCCTTCTACGTCGGCACCATTCCTATCGGCGGTCCACGGGCGATCAGTCCCAGCGGTAGTGTTCCTGTGATTACGACGGAGGCAAGGAAAGAGGCAATCCGCAACGTCGTTATGGACGAGACTGTCGACACCCGCTGCTGCTAGTGTGTGCTATAGCAACTGTCTTTATAATACAAACTAGCATTAAANTTTCGGGGCGGGGCGGACGGGCGGGGCGGCCGCTCCAAAAACGAACCCTATAGGTTTGTAGCGCCCTCACAGATAGACCCGCCTGCGAAAAAATTAGAACTCTACATGCACGGGCGACCGAGAAAACGAAATTATCCGCATCAGTGTAACATTTCGGGAGTTACTGAATTAAGGGTGTTTAATAAACTGTTGTCTTGCGTACAGTCGACCTACATCGCTTTAGTGACCGTTCCACTGGGGGTGTCTAACGCTCATTCCACTACAGTAAATATTCTAGTAAAATCCCGGGGCGTTTTTGGTGAACCCGATTTGGAAAATCTGCTAATTTTGATTGCCCTGCTCATCGCTGTGACTACTTATGCGATAACTAAAGAATTTACAGCAGTTTAATAGCTTGTAAGCATCTTGCATTATGCGCAGGATCGAAGAGATCCAGCTTCTGACCGAGCTTAGCGAGCCGGACTTCGCCGTAGCTTGTCATCAATCTCCTAGGTACAGACCGCACGTCCAAACCAGTTGATTAACCGGCCGAAGGCTACACCAGTGAGCGGTCAAAAAGGGCAAATATGCTTAATATTCGTGTCAGCAATTGTGCAAGTGAGCTTAAGCGCGTCTGCGCGGAAGTATTGGACTAGTGCACTCCGCTTCACAATGTTGAGTCGGAAAATAGCAGTGGCACCACAAGCAGATCTCTAAGAGTAGCATGTCCTGACACCTCATACAGAATTTGTTACTATGACATGAAGAGGGATCCCAGCGTTTTTGTGTACAGCTAAGCTCAAGCTCTGTAAAGACATAGCAGAACATCGAATACATTAGAAAACTTTGCATTGCTTGAAAACATGCTGCCTTCATTTCAGGCTCAGCTCGCTTCTAACAGTTCGAATCTAAACGCCGTCACTTATTACGAGTCGTGGCCCGACCTTCCTTCTTATCCTCCGCGTCTCACATCCCTGGGTTTGTTGTCCATTTGCAAAATGATCGATGAGCGTTCGAGACCGGCCCGACGGATGTTCTCACTGTAACTCACAAATGACGCCCAATTAAACAGCGAATTCGTTGATGGGCCAATTCCAACAATGGATCTTGAAGGACACGAGGAGAAAAAACAAGACAGAATCGTTCAAGGGTCGTACAGGTTGTCAGCAGCCTTCCTCATAGCGCTTTTCAAAATCAAAGATGGCACTTCGGCTGAACACCTTCTGTCATCTCGGTCTACTTCACTTCTGTATCTTATGGTCTTCTTCTCACTGTGCTTCGGACAAGTGGGTTCCATTCGCCACCATGATGAAGCACAGCGGCGATGCCAAGAACTTGGATGATGGGGAAATGCGGCAAGGTTACAGCAAGTGCGACACTGGCTTGCATGAATGCTCTCCATATGCTCATTGTATTGGATCATCGGTGAGCAAAATTTTACTGGCATCGCCCTGTTTGAAGCTCAGTCTGAAGAGCGGCACGTTTCTCTACGCTAGATTGGTACGAAATTCGGGGTCGTTTAGGAATACTCATACCGCTGCGAATGCTTCGACGGCTTCATGGACTTCTCGGCCGGCAGTGCCATCCCCGGGAGTACCTGCCTGCCTAACATCTGCGCCAATCGGAACTTCTGTCCCAGCAATAGCACGTGCACGCTGCGACGAGGGCACGTTGACTGCCAATGCCTGCCGGGATACGTCGACCTGCGATACCGCTACCACCTATTGGCGAAGTCAGACAGCTTTTGCATAAGCGAAGCTGATCTTTCCAGACTGTAGATTCTTGTTTGTCCTGAACGCTGCACTTTGAACGAATAAACCTGCTCGATAAAGGTCAAATAGCATTTGTTTTGGGTGAACGGACACCCTGAAGGAACAGCTGGCTTGTTTATCGGTGCTTCGCTACGTGCAACCTGTGCCCGGTTTGACGAATTGGCGGGAGCTTACCGCACGTTAATCGTGCTCAACAACGCGATCATACTTGCCGGCAGGAAAAAGCATTCGCTTTCCGGACGAGTAGTGATCGCTGATAACTTTTTTGGAATGACTTCCATTTGATTTGGACCAAAAATGACATTGATTATGCCGTTTTTATGCGAACAGGCCTCCACTCTAATGTTTCAGCGGTAGCTCAATATACTGACTCTCGCTTGCTACTATCATGGCCGGCTCTCTGCGGCTAACGTTTCGCGAAAAAGTTGCCATACTCGCGGACTTGTTTCATTTCAATCACGACATCATAAGGGTAAGTGGCGCCATCACGCTTGGAGATCCAGTGACAGTGCATAAATGGTGGGGAACGGTTCAGATCGGCACGTTCAAGCAGCCGAATCCGAAGAACGGCAAAGATGTTGAAGGAATGGCAGGCACGATTCTCACCCCGCTGGGAGACGTGGTGAAATTTTACGCTGTAAGTCGTGTCCTGCGAACTGCTCGATTCACGTAGCTGTTAATATTCCAGGTTGAGCATAAGAATTCTGCCATGTGGCACTTCGAAGAGGGCCCTACGACACTGTTGACACTTCTAAAATGTGAAGTTGGAACCCGTCCACTCGGCGATTGCATTCTACTCCAGACACATCACGTGATTAGCCGCTGCTGCTCATACTACAAACTCAAGCCGCCCCACGAATTAGCGGTAATCGAGGTAACCCTTCTTAAGTCCGACTCTTCCAATCTTGCGGTTTTAGCCAACCTCTGCACAAAAGTACGCCGCTATGCAAGACGTAAGTACGAGCGCCGCTTTGTTTAAGCTTCCCATTCATCGTGCAGCTCCTTAATGACCGCTTTAGGGGTTGCAAGAAGTCGCTAGTGCCCAGGGCTCTCCCTGTGACTGTGAAGTTAGCCGGTTGGACGGACAGATCAAAGAGACAAATCTGCTACTGCGCGAGCTCTGCGAGACGATTCGAACAGAAGTCTCGAATCCAAACACGTTTTGATGGTCAATACCTCGTTAATGATTAAACCACTACTTGCTTTCCCTCAAAAATAACTTGCCCTAGCCTTATAGCCTCATGGCTCTAAGACTAGGGCAAACATCAACTAATTACACTACCAATTAATGAACTGTCCGAAAAGATGTTCGCGGCCACCGCTTCCGGAAAACGGTTGTGGCTCTCGCGGTGGCTGAGCGCGGGGTTAGTCACACTTACCCTAAATCCACTGTTGATAACTTTATGGACGCTGATTTCTTCCACTAAGTCACGGTCGAAACAATCGTGGCTGTCTTATTCTCGCCTTTCGTGCTTCCGCTTGCGACCAGTTGGATTCTCGCAGGAACCTGTGACATGAACAGCAGCGCCAGTTCAAGCTTGGCTGCGAAAATACGCCCATGCAACAAGTGTATTTTGTGATTGTGAGCAACGGAAATGTAATGGCGGCGGAAACTTCATTGCGGCATATGCTATATAATAACCAAGAAAGTAACTTTGCCGTAGCTTAGCGCTGCTTTCCACTCGGTCGGGCACAAAGCACAAATGTGCTTCCTGCTCGACTCTGCTTGTTCCTGCCCTAAGTCAGCAAACGACCGGATTCGAGCGGGCAGAACCAAGGCAAAGATATAAAAGCAAGCGGGTTAAGAGGCAATGTCACGTTAACCTGAGTAGCTTTTCCCATCTCGAGGGTTCACGTCTGCTTGCTTCCACCCTTGACACTGCCACCCTTGTTCTTCTACTCGTTTTTAGACAAGAAGTTATATTCAATCATGACCGGCGAAACCAAACCAGCGCCTCGTCGCAGGTCCACGTCAAAGAACGGCAAACGCTCAACAACAAGCACCACAACCAGTAGCGCCTCAAGCGCAAAGTCAGATAGCTCTACAAACGGTTTCTTCAGCCCGTCCACTCCTGTGATCGCCACTAAGCGCTTCGAGGGAAAGGTCGTTATCATCACTGGTAAGCGGGTGGTATATAATCAGGAGACAGGCAACTCGTCTAGGATCAAGCGCTGGAATCGGTCGTCAAGCAGCCATCGAATTCGCACAGGAAGGCGCTTCATTGACCATCCACGGTCAATCGGTGCAACGCCTCAAGGACGCTCAGAAAGCGGTCCAAGATGCTGGTATCCCAGCGGATCGTATTCTGGCGGTCCGCGGCCCCATAGAGGAGGAAGAGACACAACGAGCTATCGTCGAGAAAACCGTTGAGCGCTTTGGACGCATTGACGCGCTGGTAAGTCCTGCTAGCGCCAACAAAGTACAAACCCTATGTTGGCGCTTAGATCAACAACGCTGGCATCATGAAGCCGGAAAGTCTGGGAATGGAAGACATGGACGCCATCGAATGCTACGACTACATCTTTGCCGTCAACGTCCGAAGGCATGGCCAAATTATAAACGTGGTATTTTCACATTGTCCAATTTAGCATTATCCAACTGACGAAGATGGCCGCACCACACCTCGAGAAGACCAGCGGATGCGTCATAAACGTCAGTAGCATTGCAGCGCAACGTCACGTAAGTTTGTAGCGCTTAAGAGCCAGGGGTGCTTTAGAAATCGCGACTTTTCCGTTTTAGACTGCAGTCTGGCCTTACTACTCAATGAGCAAGGCCGCACTGAACCACTACAGCAAGGACGCAGCGATCAAGTACGCACATATGGGCGTTCGGGTGAACATTATCAGGTGCGTTTGTGTCGTATCAAGTCGTTATTCTGAAGGTGCTTGCTTTAGCCCTGGCCCCATCTCGACCGAGTTCCTTTCGCGGCACGTGTCCCAGGAAACCACCGACGCGATGGCATCCGCCTTCGCCAAGAAGACTCTCATGAAGCGATTCGGGGTTCCGCACGAAGTCACCGCGATGATGCGCACGCTGTGCAGCGATGAGGCTTCTTACATAACGGGTGCCGAGCTGGTCATCGACGGCGGTTCGGTGATCAGTCCGGTATAAGAATGTTCCCCACAAAATGGCAACGATATACGGATCTGTCACACATGCGTTGTCCATCTTAGAGACGAGTAACGAAATAAATTTCTTTGGGATCATGTGGTTGCCAAACTGAGCTATCATGTGCTTGCAGTGTTCGTCCCTATTCGTCGCTCAATGTCCATTCAGGTCCATTAGTACGGGCTGCCATACCTATCCGGCTTCCGTTGGTACCTGTTGGCATGCGTCGAAGAGTAATGACATTGCAAAGCCAACAATTATCGGATGCGACATTGCTGTGATGCGGAAACATCAGCTATAGAGAGACTTCATGAAGAGAACTTCCATACTCGAATTCGTTACTCTTGAAAAGCTCAATAGCTTTTCCATTGTTCACTTTTCAATGCAACATGCAATCTCGCAGAGCATTCAACTTTACAGCTAAGACAATAAGTGGCATTTTATCATAACTAATCAACCATCAGAATGTACAGGCTTCCCGATGTGTCTTCCTCAAATGAGTGAAGCAGTGGGGGAAATAAAAGCGACCCACGCGATAAAATAGGTCCTCCTAGGGGTATGGAGCTATATCGAGGGCGAAGTCGGTCAGCGTTACGTGAAGGACGGAGATTATTGCTCGAAGAGATGCGATTAGACAGGGAAGCCATCGCGTGGAGTGAGAATCCATAAACGTGGTAGGAAGAACTTTGGCCCACTTGGATCGCCTATTGCGTGTCGAGACGGATATCTACTGACGGAATGCGGCCCTCCTGCGTGCCATGAGCATGGAAGCTAGGCGCATGAAGTCCTTCCTCCTTGCTCGGTTCAGACGGTCAGCAATGCCTCGAGGCGGCTTAATGCCAGGCATACCGACGGGACTGCCGTTCGACGACGGTGCAATGGAGCGGAAGCTTCGGGCGATTGCAGGTCCGATGGGTCCTAGAATGTGAGGCTCTGGTTTGCCAGTCGGCGTAATGACGTAATTCCGAACGTAGTTCGGAGGGCGAACTATTCCCTGCAAATACTCACCTCTCGGTCCGAGACCCACGTGGTGGTTCCGAAAATCTCTAAACAGAAGACTTCATTCTTATCCACCGAATAAACTGTCTTACGCCAATGAATTCATGCCCCGGAATGTTCCTCTTTGAGCGAATACACAGCTGACCAGAAGAAGAAGCAAAAGCACTGTCTTCGTAGAGTCCATAGTCTTCCTAGCAGCGTTGTGTAGGTATTAGCGAAAACTGTGTAGGGTAACGAAAAGAATAACCGCCAAGCCTATAAGACTGTACGTGTAGGGCAGAAGCAACCTGAGCATGAAAACCTATGAACCGTCTTCCACAGTTTAATTCACGGAATAAACTCCTCCGCGAGCACGCTTGCAGGTAACTCGTTTTAAGGGATTCTCGTGGCGATTGTAGTCGCGGAACACCGGCCCGCGCGTTGGTAGCAACCTCGCTGTAAACCCTTGAACCGTGCGCGTTTTAAACCATTTCAAATCAGCTGTGTGTTTTCACGAGTTCTCGCGCTTGAATGAGCAGGTGCGTGTCCAATAAAAGGGTTTGAAACCCAAATGTCCTATTGACGCATTAGGTCAGGTAAATTCGGTCCTTCGACGCTTGGAACCACATGGGCGAATCTTCGAGAACTCAGATTTTTTAGCTCTAATTCGACCTTACTTAAACTCTCGGACTCTAAAACACTGAAAGTACACACGGGTGAAAATGAGAATATTAAAAGGTGAAGAAAGAGAACCAAGTAGGTGGGATTACATCCGTGCTAGGGAAGTGTTTACTATCGCTGGTGATCAGTGTGGCTTCCTTTCTTCGATGGTAGCAAAATGCTAGTCGCCCTGGCGTAAATCAGACGAAGCAATACAGACAACTTGCTTTGGATTCCGTGGCATGTGCTGGCTGCAGTAGTAAGCCTGTAACACTGCCAAGGATACTATGTATTTTCGATGCGTTCAGTACTTCAGAAGTGCAAAACTTTGTTACTTTTGGTAATCGTCGACGGGAGTACTAAGTTTTTCTTAGAAGTCTCAGAGCTGCCTTTGTATGTAGTTACCGTCGACATCATAATGGACGTTGACTCTAACTAACTTAAGTCAGGGTTTACTTAGCCCGTCTGAATAGTGTCCTCGCTTGCATAGCATTGCGCATCTTGACTCTGGGCCCGGTACGGGAGTGTACGACCACCGTGAAGATAGGACGCAGCTTCAGGCGACCGACCGTAGGCGGTACTTATATTGACGTGCATTCCTAAACTTAACGCTAGGGATCGCCGCCCGGGCCGTAATTCCGGTCCGGCTCATGCCGATTCCTTCTTAACGCCGGGTCCCGGTGACTACCAAGCGCTAGAAAGCACATAATACGATACCTACGCAATGCCCTTGTACCTTCGTTCGGAGGCTTTTATCCGCCTAAGCGTCGCTTAAGACCCGCTACGATATCCAATTTACGCATTCGGTGTTAAGCCAGTTATTTTCTTAGTCATACCCGTGGAAGAACCCCGATACATACTATCGCATTGCGTAGACCCCGATCCTGAATAGGCCATTTTGGACTCTCAGATTAGTTCCGTGCGTATAATCTTATCCAATACAGGTGGATACAATCCACTGGAGTTGTTTGCTAGCGCTCAGTGTCGCCTACAACGTCATCCAATTCATTAGCTCGCGCTCACGTGTCGTTCTTGGATCCCTAAATTGTGGCGCGAGGATATTAGATGGAAAAGTGTCTATGGGATGAAGAAGATGAGTGGGATCATTAAAGAATGATCGGTGGGTGAAAGCGTCGCGGATCCAGCGAGCCTGTCTTGCCTACCCGCGAACCAACCTTACCAGTTCTTGCTAAATCGTGTTTACTCAAACGATTTACGCATCAAGGTACGGAACCACCAAGGATTCGATAAAGACTGAGAGCCGTATGTTCATGAGAAAATCTATTCTCTTTATTACCGTGGCTAAGGAAAGCTCAAAGGATTTATGGATACACATACTATGCGTTAGCAAATTGGTACAGAAATCTCTGTGCTAGGCAGTTTTCACCTTCTGGTACATCACACTTGACCAGTGCTAGCTGAACAGTTCTGATATTGTCCCTCACCCTGTAGCTACTTCATGGAACGCAGATTAAAGCAATGCTGCTCTCGACGAAGCCGGACACGCACATGTATATTGAGATGGTGGAGGTGGCGGAAGAGATTAGCTCTAAACGAGCGAACCAAAGGGAACCCCCACTTTCGTGGGGGTCCAAATATTTTCGTCCCGCCGTAATGAGAAAGGCATCATCCGTCCGAGGAAGCCGTTTGGGAGCGTCCAGAAATTGTGTTATCATAACAGGGGGGGGGGGGGGGGGGTCAGCCCCTTGATTACATTTGTTTACAGGGGGGAGGGGGGTCAAGGGCCTTGATAACGTTATCAGCACTAGGTAAAATGGACCGCCGCTAGGCGCCGCCCAGAGCAAAATTTGACTATATACTGCAAATTTCCACCTAAAATTTCGTTGGTATCGCCTGCGGCGGGCCTTTTTTAACTCAATTTTTGAACGTATTAGGACCAGATTTGCCCATTTTTCGCCGAAAGTTTGATCGGTTTCGCCTGCGGCGGGCTTTTTCTCACCCAATTTGGCCTGTTTTTGGGCGACTTTTAACCAAAATTTTTCATTCGAAAGTTTACAAAAATGGCCGAATTTTGGTCGAATTTTCGCTATTAGCGGGCCCTTTTTACGCGGGCGGCGCCTGGCGGCGGTACATTACCACAAAAATTACCACATACGCTGTATAAAATTACCACATTCGCTCTATCCTACGCCTAAACCCGACCTCCGGATTAATGTGATCCGGTAGGCAGACCATGCTTTCCTGAAATTTCTCCATACTCCGACCTGCTCCGCTCCACGTGCGCCGAATCCGACCTCCGTTCTAAGGTAGCCTAGTTGCTTGCCCATTCCGAAAAATCCATTTCCCTAATTCCTCCAAACTCCGACCTTATGCGCAATCCGTCCTGTGCCGGGATCCGACTTCCGAGCTCAGGCGGTCCGATAGGTTGCCCACTCCGAAAAAAACATTCCTGAAATTTCTCCGAAATCCGACCTTCTCCGCACTCCGACCTGCTCCGGACTCCGACCTCCGACCTCAAGCCGTCCGATAGGCTGCCCGCTCCGTATGCACCGTTACTGTACCGGACGCGCCGTTTCGCTTGGTTCCGCTATTACAGTACTTAACTGTAACAGGTACTGTAAGAGCATAGAAGGGACGGAAGGTGCGCGCCCCTTCCCTCGGTTCTGCTATTACAGTACTTTACTGTAACAAGTACTGTAATAGCATGGAAGGGATGGAAGGCGCGCGCCTATTCCCTTAGTTCCGTTGTTACAGTATTATACTGTAATATGTACTGTAATTCCATGGAAGTAACATGGAAGGTTTTTATTCTGAAACGCAATTGTACGTTAAGGGAAGGCTGCTGAATTAGTAGTATTAATTTGTCTTGAAAATTAATGTTAATTGTCTGGGAAACACTGTTTTACAAACACTGAGAAGTGCTCAAAAGCAACAAAGCTTTCCGGCCAAGCTCAGTTATGGCGCGAAACGGGACCGTTTGCGCATAAGCGATTTCGTGCCGCACAATAATCTGTCCGATGTATACCCATACTAGTGACAATAGCGAAATGTCATTACCGTAAATCCTCTAATTAGAGCCCTCCCTCTAATTGCCGCCCTCCCTCCAATTAGGGCCCCCTTTGCACCCGAGCAAAATAATTAGGGCCCTNGGAAGACTTCATTCTTATCCACCGAATAAACTGTCTTACGCCAATGAATTCATGCCCCGGAACGTTCCTATTTGCGCGAGTACACAGCTAACAAGAAGAAGAAGCAAAAGCGCTGTCTTCGTAGCGTCCATGTTCTTCCTAGCAGCGTAGTGTAGTTGTCAGCGTAAACCGTGTAGGGCCGACGGAAAGAATAACCGCCAAGCCTAGAAGACTGTACGTGTAGGGGGCAGGAGCAACCTGAAAAAAATGAACCTATGAACCGTCTTCCAGAGTTTAATTCACGGAATAAACTCCTGCGCAAGCACGCTTGCAGGTAACTCGTTTTAAGGGATTCTCGTGGCGATTGTAGTCGCGGAACACCGGCCCGCGCGTTGGTTGCAACCTCGCTGTAAACCTTTTAACGTGCGCGTTTTAAACCGTTTCAAATCAGCTGTGTGTTTTCACGAGTTCTCGCGCTTGACTGAGCAGTTTCGTGTCCAATAAAAGGGTTTGACACCCAAATGCCCTATTGACGCATTAAGTCAGGTACATTTGGCCCTATGTCGCGTGGAACCACACGGGCGAATCTTCGAGAGTTCAGGTTTTTTTAAACTCTAATTCGACATTACTTAAACTTTTGGACTCGAATACCTAAAAGTACACACGGGTGTAAATGAGAATGCTAGAAGATGTAGAAGGCCAGACGAAGTAAATGGCATGACATGTGTGCTAGGGAAGTGTTTACTATCGCTGGTGAACGGTATGTCTTCTTTTCTTCGAAGGTAGCAAATGCTGGTCGCTCTGGCGTAAATCCGGCGGAGCCATACAGACAACTTGCTTTGGATTCCTTAACATGAGCTCTGTGCAAAAGTAATGTTGTCCTCATATTACTCATGTAACACTTCCAAGGATACTCTATGTATTTCGAACCGTTTGGTACTTTAGAAGTGCAATGGGAGGGCTATGTACGTTCTTCTCTGAAGTCTGGGAGCTGCTTCAAGCATACCTTTCGGGGCAATGCAAAGAAATTTGCGTTTCCACTGCGACAATTCTCTACCAGTTTCGTGATAGCCAAATTTATAGAGTAATTAAAGGATTTCTGCTCCTCACGAGTTGTTAGGAATTTATCTGATGACACTCAGTGCTGACACGAGGAAATCGAAGGTCTAAGCATAAGCTGAAGGAGATGGGTCATGCCCATTTATACTGAACGCCTTAACGCTTAACTATCAAGCACTAGAAATTACGTAAGGCATTACCTACGCAATGCCCTTGTACCTTCGTTTCGAGGCTTTTATCCGCCTAAGCGTCGCTTAAGACCCGCTACGATATCCAGTTTACGCATTCGGTGTTAAGCCAGTTATTTTCTTAGTCATACCCGTGGAAGAACCCCGCTACAAACTATCGCATTGCGTAGACCCCGATCCTGAATAGGCCATTTTGGACTCTCAGATTAGTTCCGTGCGTATAATCTTATCCAATACAGGTGGATACAATCCACTGGAGTTGTTTGCTAGCGCTCTGTGTCGCCTACAACGTCATCCAATTCATTAGCTCGCGCTCACGTGTCGTTCTTGGATCCCGTAATTGCGGCGCGAGGATATTAGAAGGTAAAGTGTTTATGGGATGAAGAAGATGAGAAGCAGGAAGATGGATAATGGTATTCAGGAATGAACGGTGGGTGAAAGCATGGCGGATCCAGCGAACTATCAGAACATGTGTCGCCACTCTAACGGCAACTGGTAATACAGTCCCTCTTTTGTCTTCTCTTAGTACATACGTTAGCAAATTGGTACAGAAATCTCTGTGCTAGGCAGTTGTCACCTTCTGGTACATCACACTTTTACCAGTGCTAGCTGAACATTTCTGGTATTGTCCCTCACCCTGTACCTACTTCATGGAACGCAGATTAAGGCAATGGTGCTCTCGACGAAGGCGGCCACGCACATGTATACTGAGATGGTGGAGGTGGCGGAAGGATTAACGCTATATTTGGCTTGAAAATTAATGTTAATTGTCTGGGAACACTCTTTTTACAAACACTGAGAAGTGCTCAAAAGCAACAAAGCTTTCCGGCAAAGCTCAGTTATGGCGCGAAAAGAGGCGTTTGCGAACACGCGGTTCCGTACTGCACAAAATCTGTCAAATGTATATACTAGTGCCAATAGCGAAATGCCAATAGCGAATCCGAACACCAAATCCGAACACACCGAACAACAACACCAACTCCAACACCAACAAATTATTTGCAACATGCAACTGCACGCTCACTTGTCGAAGTGGCTAACGATGACTGCGATACGGGATTACCTCCTTCGAACACATAATGTCACATACAGTTATCACAAGTTGTTTCCACCTGTTGTCTCGGTAGGGTGCCAATAATCGTCGACTTAATCCCACCGCCACCATCTGATTAAGCGGTCCCACTTCAAAACAGGATTAGCGTTGCTTTACTGGCACCGCTGCCGTCAGCGGCGTGCGACCGACGTGAGCCCGTATGGCCCCACCTTAATAACCATGAAGCAAGCAGAAGATGGTAGCGGGAAGTCGGGGTATTGTGTGGCGGCTCGGAAATCATCTCGCTCTCTCTTTCCACAAAAGTCTTCTTTTCACCATTGGCAAATAAATGCAGCGGCTTTCTTAGAATGTGGACACGGCGATGAGAGTCCGTTAGGGGCACGCATTGCCTGTCATTAGCGATACACTAATACAGAGATGGATTCCGTGTCGTTCATTTCGTACACGGTATACACTGGACGCTTTGCATTGTTCTGCTTGAAAGTGCACGCATTCCTTTTTTACTGCATTGACTGTTCTTGCAGTTAAGACAGCGAGCCTGATGGAAAAAGTCGAGGGAGGTTGCATTCAGCATAGCTACTTCACGCGCTTTGATGAAAACATGTAAACACGCTTTCTGTTCCACCTCTTTATAATCTGAAAACTCGAATTCTACATCTGTGTTCGACGGTCGGTTGCATGGATGCCGGCTGATGACTGAGACCCAGACAGGCTCGTCGATGCGTAGGACCCCCTTGTGTGTACCAAAAATGCATTGCTATAACGGGATCGGCATGCACCGAGCATTTGCAGACAGGGTTGAATAAACCACTTCGTTGGCACAGCGATCAATTGAATGTAAGACCTACAAGGCATACATTTGTTATGCAGCCTACTCTTGACCATTTTGAGCCGATGAAGGCGCGGTTCGATTTTTCAGCGTCTCCTCCAGTCAGAATTGTATTTTCTAAACAAAATATGCCTTATAACCTTGTTTATCCTAAGCATAATCTTCTCACGTAATCAGCGTAATTAATCCGCGTTCCATAAGGACCCTCTTAATCGCCGTCACCCGCGGCTCGTGTCCTAATGCGTCAATAAGGAATCATACGGCGAGAATGGGATTAACTAACTCAGTCACTACATGCGATTATGTTATCTCCCTTCGTATAAGCACTCTTCATCGACGCGCTATGCGCATCGTCTGGTCCACCGATTGCATTGTGCATCAGTCTTCGTAGCTGCCTGGTTTCAAGCTGCCTTTGCCATTAAGGTATCCGCTTAGACAGTTTTGTATACCGCGGTGGTCTACTGGGCTACAGTCAGCACTTTGTTAAGTGCTCCAACGTACTCACAGTTACTGTTTATTTTACTCTAGGACGATGCCGGAATGACATCGAAATTTTTCATTTTCACAAAGTCGGCAGCAACGATGTGAAATGCGTTCATGGCGCGAGGAAGTTTGTTCTGTGTTTGGAGTTCCTCCTAGCTTTCGCAACAATGCGAAACCATGCGACTAGACGCTTAGACATCCTATACCTTTCAATATCGCCCCTTGCGATTGCTTCAGCGCATGCGTACGTTTGATCCTCGTCAAGGCAAACTACTTCGTATAGGTAATCTGAATTGGGCGCATGTGATGCCAAACTCGGCTGTAGGATCGAAGATAAAATTCCTTTTAAATGTTTCCTATCCAAACCCAATGGCGCAGGAAGTCTGACAGGGACTTGCTATGCAACGCGGTCGTTGGTCAGCTTTCAGTCTGTATAACAGTTTGCTAGAAATTCATTTAACCTAATGCTTCTTTGGACCTTTGTCGGCATTTGTAACTCAAGACGAGTCTATGCCAAAATAAGCAGCTTTTAAGACAACTAGCCTGTGTCACAATGATGATCTTCGTTGGCCGTGTATCCGTCAGACAGGGATTTGTTTGGCGCTTACCGCTATCGGTGCCCACAAACAACGTGCCGTGCACATGTTCTCTGACAGTCCGGTGAGCAAGAAAACGCGGGTTTTTACAGGACGCTCACTTAGCTGAATTGAGGATTAACCATGCGGATTAGCCGGCTTGGTTGGAGCGGTTTCTCAAAGTCGACGAAGAACCCGCTGGAGGAGGCTGTTTGGCATGCCCTACGATTCGAAAACAACGCAAATCTCGCCAATATTATTTGGGATTATAGCGAAACCATCACTGGTCCGCCGACAAATAGCAAACAGTTTTCCCCGCGACGTGCATAAGAGGTAATTGGATGGTCGGAAATCATACCAGCTCCTTTATACGCTCCACTCCGTCAAATCTTTCGGGCTCCGTAGGCAGGTCCTCAAGGTCTATCTTTCTTCTTGTGACGCGGATGCCTTAAAGCTACGGGGGATATCCCACGCTAATACATCAGTTGTGGGCTTCGGCTATTGCCCCCCCAATGGGTTCAATTGAACTCTGTCGCACAATGGCTTCGTGCCAATCTACAATTTATCGTTTCGTGCGGACAATACCACTTAGCAAGTTGTCCAAAATCTGTTTCGTAGCTATAATACCAATCATTTGTAAATACCTACCTGACTCGCAAATGTCCGTAGGCACAATAGTGTGCCGCTGTCGTGCACGCAATTCACTTGCGTCGAGCGTTAGTGAGCAGCGTTCACGTAAGTTATTCAGCTCGTGACGAAGACTCTTAAGCCCTATCTTCGTACAGTTCAACTATGATTGTGCGCGCATTGGCATATGTGCTCGCATTGCGTCAGGTATCCTTGGCCTGCACTTCGAAACTTAGCACAGACCTTTGGACAGACCGTTGTTGATATTCCGTAGCTCTACCAGTCTCTAAACTATTTGTTTTGCCCCAGTTCTGTACACGGTAACACCCTCACGAATCACTTAGGTATTAACTCCTGCGACAAGCTGCCAGTACCGCTGGTGACCGAGTCCAACTCCAACAGAACCCGCTACGGATCACGACACTTAAGTGTGTCCGTTGCGAGCTCATTAGCGTTGCCACTTTTGGAATTAGCGTCTTATCTTGTTTGCCTCGCCTTTTGATTACATTTCAGTCCGTCTTTTACGCACTTCGCCGCTCGTTAGGGCTTCACGCATGGCTTGACATCATCGCTGCCGTGTTACCTGCGCGACATGTCGGTACAAAACCGACGCCAGCAACACATTTGGAGACTTTTTCTTGGCCATGCGTACCGTATCCGTATGGCTAACGAGCGTCTCGAAAACATGCCACGTTGCGTTTCGACGGACTCAACGAAATGCCGCGACTGATTAGGCGCGAGCTCATTAGCGTCGGTACCTCGGTGAATTGTGCCAATCAAACCGAAAAGTGCGGCCAAGACCCCTACGCACGCATTTTCCGGTAAGTCTCGCGTGCGCAGGAAAACACCGCGCAGCAGTGTGCGATGCCGGCGATCTGCGGTGCTAGCGGAAGCAGGAAATCAGCCCTTAATTTGGCAGAATTTCAGCATAAGCTGACACAAATACGGCCGCCTTCGAAGACCAGCGATGGTTGGCGCTGCCTCGCTGCCATGCTGACAGCGATGAAACCGTCTCAAAGGGCTCCAGGAAATGAGCGATTACAACGTTAGACTTTCTGGAAATTGGCACATCACGTAAGCGCAAGGTGTTATGCACGAAACGCGACAATGGCATCGTCCCGCGAAGCACTTTGTCGCGCGCTCGCGCGGCAAACATCCGGCAATTTTCGGCGCGAGAATCCGGCCACGATTAGAAGGGATTAGTGGAATTTGTGGGCTCTGAAAAGCGGAAGTATGCCCGACAAGGGCCTGAATTGCTGCAAATAGCTGAACAGGTCGGTGAAAGAGGTACGGGCAATGGACGTGAAGAGTCGGACGTTAGCCTGGTAACCAGTAACGAGGCAGTCTGCAGTACGGTGTAGCAGTGTCAATTGCAGATTGCTGTTCAGTAGTTCTTGAAAGAATGTTCAGAGGATATTACTGCATCAGGAAAAGTCTTACTAAGGATCATGGCAGCGAACTTGACCACAATGACTGTAAGACGAAAAAAACGAAGTCCGCTAGAGGGCAAAACAAGAGGCACTTTCACACCTTGGCATGGGGGCCACAGGTGCGCTGTCTGCCCCTGTTTGTGATACTTACGTCCTAGACATGCGTTTGTTACCCTACATCTGGTGTTGAATCATGGCGAGGCACCATTATATCTTTGTGGAACGGTAAGACTCTAATAACGAAACAGCATCACTAAATTTCTCTCCGGATATAAATACCTTCACTATTTTCACGGGGTGGCCGAAAAACAGGTACGGGTTTCCCTATGAAACTCTGCGGAATTCGGAATTCGTATGCGCCATAGAGCGTTTTCCATTCCGGTTTAGCGTTTTTTCAAAGGAAAGGCCGAATCAAGATCGCCACAGGCACTTCCAGCGATTTTCCATAAGGGGATCTATGACAGCTAGGTAGGTTCGTATCCGTAGAGCCTTAGCACAGACTGAAACGACCTTGCTACTGCTGGCAGCTTTTGTAACCCCGATTCTGGGCCGCTTTTGGAGTCTCTCAGGAACTATAAAGCCCAATTGTCCTCTACTTTTTGGGCACTGCGTGTATTCGTGCCACGTCTTATGGATACGACCCGCATTGTCCGCTACATTTCGATTGAATTCGTGGATTCGTACGCGGCGCGACAAATCCGTAATGTACTGGCGGCGCACAAATCCTTCTCGCTGCGACAATTTCATTATGAGCCACTGTGAGGGTGTGTGGACGTCTGCGTGCAAGGGCAAGTCCAGCGTCTGGAGATTGCTGGACAGGATTAAGTGACCAGCCGGACATTCCGCGACAGGTGCTAATCCTTGCGATGCCATGTGGCTTGCTGCTTTCACTTATTTACACGAGGCAAACTAGAGCATAAAAGTCTTTTAGGCAATATAAGCTTGTGACTTCGACTTACAAGTGCAGTCTGCTTTGGGTTTACTCTCCCGCTTTACGTAGGGCCACTGAAGCTTGATGGCACATTGCTCTAACTGCTCCACACTCTTCTCTTCTTCGTCTTCTGTCCGCTGCGTTAAAAAGCCGACACGCTACTTTCAGCGTTGTTCAGAGAAACACAAAAGCCAATCTTGAGTGGTTATTCAGTGGCGATCACCTTGAATATGCAGCGCGCTAGCTGGCTTGATCTCCAGTTCATCTACTTGTGGCCTTGGCCATCTTCTTTCCATTTTACCAATTGTTGCGTTCGCGGGATCACTGTTCGACATCACTTCCTCTCTTTTTGCATATTTCATTCAAGGTAGCGATATCAGTGCCATGCCTTGTGTTGCCCAGGTAACCCCACCATTCCTGGATTACCACACGTCGCCCGCCAAATTCCTCGACAATTAGCGCCCGGATTCCCACGCCGTCGAGGCTTAGTGAATGTCGTGGTTCCGGCGAAGTCGCGCCATTGTTTGCCGCGCTTGATCTGTGAGAAAGTTCGGTTGTCAGCAAGGGGCTAGTTTACCCCACAAGGTGTCTACTTCGGCATCACGTCTGTGGTTGATTCATTTAAGTCCGGGATCCTGAGAGATGTTATCAGTATGTTAAGCCAGACCATGTTGTCCAGGTTTGAGGGAATCGCGTCATCAAACATTCATTCCAAGCAGGAAGCGATTTGGCTTACTTTCGGTAGTTAGCAATAAAATCCTAGAAGTCCATATTGCGCTACAGGAAGGTTGCAGCCAGATGATTCAGTTCGTTCATCACGGCTGTTGTAGCCAAACTTGCCTTGGAACTAATACTTAATCACTGCAAGGACGTGCTTAAATTTAGTTGCGTGATTTAGCTCTACCTTATGGTCTCGCGGAAAACTTTGTCCATGTTCGTTTACATTTCCTCATAACCAGCTTTTTCAGGCCCACGTCAGTGAAGAACATAATCAGTTCTCCAGTGCTTCGGAAGAAAACATACCACTAGCACCAACGCAGGAACGAACGGCGCAAGTGCTTCCTGGCTTCATCGGCGAACAAAATGCTACAAAACGAGCTGAAGACCGTGACAAGTGAGTCGCTTACAAATTCACGATTGTAGTCAGCATGATCCAGAAACTCAAGCACATAGAGGAAGCTCGAGTATTTGGAGTACAAACAACACTTGACGTTCGTCAAACTGACTAAGCGCTGGTAGCAAACGTGTCGTAACAGAACGGAAGAGACTAACATTTTCCCTAGTTTAACCGCAAAATCCGTGCAGCAGCAGGATGCTTGCTAAGAAAAATTTGACATATAAATTCCTAGTTGCAGATTAAACCGGCAACTGCAAGCCGAGATGCAAGTTCACGGTGCAGGATACTTTAAGAGCGAGGAGGGGTTTAAGCCAATGCCGTCTGTAGGGACTGGTCAGCTACTGTGCAGCAAGTTTCAGCAATGTTAAAGTTGGATTTGAAAGCGTTACGATCCTCAAAACCGTTTCCAAGGTCCTTTCACACAGCTGATCCACGCCTGAACTTTTCATAATTCCTTGCTAAAATCGGCTTCCATTTTGAGCTCTCTTTACTCATTCTTTCGATAACGAGTAACATAGGTAGGAAATCGACTCATTAGGCAGGATCTCCGCCTCTTCGTTTCACATACGCTTCAGTTCACCCGGCATACCGTATGCCCCTACCCATCTTCGAGACTTACCGCCTGATAGCCAGCTTACCGACAGCCGCCGCTCATTAGCCACGGGAAGGATGCCATCTCCGCCCTTCTTCCCAATTATCGCTCCCGACACGGGTGCGGGAAATTGTTGAGCGCGGCCGCGGTTGGCCCATCGCCGCCCGATTGAAAGGGATCGGAGGGAGGCGGATAAGCCAGCGCGGGTTCGAAACGGCAGGAAGTGCCGCAAAGATAATTGTCAGCGGCACACGCGCGAGTCGCTTCCCTTCTTCCGCCGCGGGCACTTTGTGGTTTTATTCCCAAAACCCATCCGCCCCGACGACGACAGGTAATTTTGTTCTTCCCGCTAATCGCGGCCGCTTGCACCGCTTCATCCTGGAACCCGTACTTTCGGTACAAAACGGCATCGCGGTTAAGTGTCACCTGTCGTATAAAATTTCAGAAATTTATACAATCTAAGCTCTGAGAATGTTAAGCCCATGCTCCGGTAGTCGGCCCTAAGTGGGACAACACCTAGGGCCACGAGCAACCAAAGCTTACAAAGTATGCGAGCAGGTCTATCATCAGCTGACCGTGCTCAATCCGGACCGTAGAGCACCGAAAACCGTAGAGGCGCACTGTGGTTATGTTCAGCAGGCCTCTGCGTGACGTCGACGAAGACGCAGTAGCGCGAAACCACTTTGTCTTTGGCAAAACTCCTCGGCAGTGTGGTAGCAACAATCAACCCCGAGTACGTAGGTACTTTGCAAAGCTCTTTTTGAACGACGGAAATATGAAACGTCGAAAGAGGCATAAGACAATTGGACGAGTTTGCCGTTACTCTTAATCGGATGGTTACGTGTTCAAAATTCCTGGTCATTTTGATGCGAATTACGGAACATGGTTTCCTTTGTCTTTCGTTGCGAGCACAATTGTTGCTACCGTTATTACAAAATGCCGCACTACATTCCTTAACTTCCACTAATAAGTTTTTGACAAAGTGCTGCGGCTTACGCAAGCTAGCGCAAGGTCACGCACCCGGGTCACGTTCCCAAGTCAGTCGCATGCCTCATGTGAGCTGGATCACGCTAGTTTTGTCCATCCGAACAATGGTTGTTTACAACCACTGAAACACGCAAATTCGCCGGAAGGCACGTGCCGAAAAGTGCGAGGTTTTTTTGGCCGATGCGCGAAACACGGAATTGCTTCCAGGAATGAACGCGCACGACTTCACGGACTTCTGGCCCGGCCCAGCGCCCGGCTTCTTCTACGGTGGCGCAGCTGCCGCAGCAGCGACGGTCGGCGATCCGCTCCCATTCGGCACACCGCAATCGGCGACGCACGCTCCACGCTTCAACCTCGGGTATGTTCTTCGTGGTTGTAGTCGAGGGGTAATTGCGTCGTACTCATGCAGCGTGTGCGTGAGTGACTCAGTCGAGTTTGACGCAAGCTGTCGACGTACCCGTTGGCATTTGAATGCCTGCGTTGTAATCGACAGAGAGTTCTGACGCTTTCATTTAAAAATAAGGTTAGTCTGCAACGTAGCTGTGCGAAGTGTTCGCGTTTCTCTACGCTGCGCTACTCTGACACCATAGGCCCCCATCGAGGGTAGAGCAAGGCAAATGCCGATTCGACATTACCACGTGTGCTACCGAGGACATTGTTTAAGCGTAGTTTGTCGTTTCTGTTATTTTACTCTCTCTTACATATTAGCTTTTCAGTGGTGGTGCGCATAACGCGGCTGCGACGAACGGTATGGGCGACTTCTCGGCCACCGCGCCCCAGTCGGCGTTCCAGAACTTCTCCCACCTGGCGTTTCCCGGTCACTTCGCCGCGAACTTCGGCATGCCAGCGGCGAACTTCCACCACTCGCCAGTGAAGACGTCCGCGACGACGGCTGCTGCGAACTTTCTGTTCTCAGCAGGCATGGATGCGCAGGTGAGGAGGGGACTTCATAGCGTTTTACTTATTCGTCGTGTAGCGTGCCAACACAGCGCAGCAGTTGCAGCAACAAAACCAACGACAGCTGAGCCTGCACGGAGCCGCGCAACAGCAGCATCAACAGTCGCCAAATCAGCAACATGCGAACGCGTCGACGATGTTCGACCTGGACGCGGCCAGAGCCATCGCTGCGAGCGGTGGGAACAGTGTCGAAGCGCAGCAGCAACGCGCACAGCAGGTCCTCACAGCGAGGGTGAACATCTCCCCGCCAAGGCTGACACCGATGAATGGACCGACAAAGATTCACTCTGAGTAAGTTTGTACGTTACGGAATGTGACACGAATGCCGGCGGGTCTAGCTGTCTGCAGTATGTAGCTCAGGAAGGAGTCGCATGCATGTGTTTGAAGGCTGGTCGAGAAAACTACGTGTCCGTTGTTGACTAAAGAGCTGTCGCATGTGCGTAAGTGCAAAGTTGCTACATAGTTGACCTGAGAGCAATGCTGCTTGACTGTGTTGCGCATTAGATCGACGTACTATAAGTCCCAAATCCGTTCTTCGGAAACAAAAAGTTACGAATTTCTTGAAGTCAGAAGTATTCGACGCTGCTTGTTCGACACTGTTATGCGCATGCGATACCGCTACCGCATGCGCTAGGCGCACGAAAGTGGTGCATGTCTGTCCGTCTCAAAACTCAACTAGAATTGCATTATTTAGACCAAGTGTCATACCCATGGTAGTGTAAAATAAAAAAGGTAGCTTTTTTTCGTCCACCTAAGCCCTACCGGTTGCCAGTACACATTTGCTTCGGTCGCCAGCACGCCCCGAGACTTCTTGGTATCATCGTTATGGTCAAAGCTTACTCAGGTGTTGACATACCCAGAATGCACCGTTTTTGATCATACACATGGTATTCTTAATATGCCGTCCGTGTGCTAGTTTTTCGAAAGAGAGCGAAGGAATGCCGCAGTGACGACAATAATAGACAGAGTTAAGCCATAGAGCCGGCTAAGCACATCATCATACCCGCTTAGAACGCACAGACGCCTTCTAATCTTGGCATTAGCCACACCTGTTTTTGTGCACTTCAAAATACACTACCATCAAATATAGTGCCCCTTTCCAGGACAGCGGTCATTCCCGCCGAGAAGCCGGACGCTAACGGCAACGGAAACGTCTCTTCGTCCTCGATGGCGCCAACTATGTGCCACGTCTGCTACTCGGCCCCATCCAATGGACTCCATTTCGGAGCGAGGACATGCGCAGCCTGTGCAGCTTTGTAAGTCACGTCTTTTTAACATTGGTATCTTATTCTGCGCCTGCATTGACCTTTGGCTGACCAATGATGTTTAGCTTCCGTCGAAGCATTAGCGACAACAAGAAGTACGTCTGCAAGCGGTCGCAGCGCTGTACCGTTCGCGTCAGCGATTGTGAGTTATCACTGCAATTGTCCAAAACTTACAGCTAGTTTTAGCGCAAGGCTACCGAAAGATTTGCCGGAACTGTCGCATGAAGCGATGCCTCGAAATCGGAATGCTTCCTGAGAGTAAGTTCATGCGTCGCATGCCAACGCTTGTTTGCGAACAGTGAACCCTATCCGAACTAGCAAGAACGATTCTCTCTCTATTCACTGTAAAAAACGTCCTGGATTAACACTCCCAGTTGCAGACGTCCAGCACAAGCGCCATCGTCGCGACTTCTACGACAACAGTAACGTCGGTACGCCTGCACCCGCTCCCGCGCAGAACCATCCGCTCTCGAACCAAGCTCTCAAGAGCGCCTCTTCGCTCCTCTCGAGCCTTCCCAGTGGCACGTCGGCCAATGTCGCCAGCTCGGCGCTGCCCAGCCTGGCGACGGTGGCCTCGAGCGCTGCCAGTAATTACTCGTCGGCGGCGGCAACCAACGGGCTTGCGCGACTCAATCCCGCAGCCGCGGCCGCCTTCTCATCGTGGCTCTTTCAGCCGCCGCTCACCAGTCCGCCGGTAACCACGCACGCGACGACGGCGCTGCAGCAACAGACGCAGGAGCAGCAGCAACAGCAAGCACGGCAACAACAGCAGCAGCAGAACGAAGCACAACAACAGGCTCTGCAGCAGATGCAGCAGCAAGCAACGCCACCGCAGCTCTTGTCGGCTCAGGGCAACTGAGTCGAGTACGACATAGTTGGCCTATTGGCCTACTATCACAGTTTTTTTCGTCCGTGTTTCGGTGCCAAGACATTCGCCACGCTGCTTTCGCAGTACGAACGCAAAACGCTAAGTATTATCCTGGTCTCGACCTCGTCTGATTTCGGATCTCAACCTTTATCCACATATCATGATCTCATCAAAGCCTTTGTGATCTCATATAACCGAAGATTTACGAGCATATGTTCTATTCAGTATTTTCCGGTGTTTGAACAAGCTTATAATTTTCAATAAAAACCAAGATAGGTAGTGTTTCCAGCGCAGTGCATAAGCAGTTGCGAAGGTTAATTCGATGAGCTCCGCATCACTGACAAAGCAATATGTAACGAAAGTTGTGTGGTAGACTTATCACCAATACATAAGCAAGAGCACCGCCGTTCCGAGCCTCAGCTACCAGTGTCGCGTTAAGATCCGCTCCTGCCCTCCTCCGTCTCAGCTGCTCGACGATCGCTTATTTGACGAGCCGAGCTTCGCCGCTCTGAAGACCATAAAAAGGTAGTAGGCAGGCTTTAGTTCGCAGGACCTTAAGGTTTGACAGTTGGAAACGTGCTATTCCTAAATACCCTTAGGTAGTTAGAAACGAAAAAAGGGGCTGGCAACGAACGGACGAGCTATGTGAAATAGGTATGCCGTCACCGAACCTCTTCCGAAAAAAATAACTAGCTCAAGGCCGTAAAAACCCGCTAACATCTTGTTGCCTTATTATCCTTGAAGGCTCAACAATCACCGACTAACCTTTCGTCAATAGTACGCGATGATTCACACGTTCTTGTGTGTGACTAAGAATAGCTTAGCAAGCACGCAAGAGGTTGGCGTGGAAGTAAATATGAATGTTGGTGATTGCCTAAGGTATTAACTGCGCTTCCGCACTGGCGTGGGTTGGCTCCAGGTTCAAAAGTCGGCTGTTTCTGGTCGTCGAACACTCGTGATTGATGTCACAATTAATGATGTGGGTATTCGCAATATCCGTACTCATTTATTCCGCAGGTACGTGTTAACTGAGACGCTGCATTTCTTCTTTTTAATGACAAAAAAACGCCTTCGCATTGGCATAGAATATGCTTTGTGAGCCTTCTTCTTAACCATACAAATTACTTTCTCGTTCAGCTCTCTCTAAGTTTTGCTTGTTTAGTCACATCTGCCTAGGCCTCATGGCTATCCAGGACTAGGCGACAAGCCAACCAATTCCAACTAAACGGACGCGTATCCGTCTTCACGGGTACCGCCTACGAGAACCAGGACCTTCCGTTCCCTCGGCAGGAGAACACTATCCCGATGTACGCCGGCGTGAGCAACGACGCAGTCGGGAATGGATTCGGCTTCAACAACGGCCTACTCAACAACGGAGGCCTCGGAAACGACTTGGCTACGGACAATGGATTCCACCGTGACTTTACACACGGACTTTCGAGTGACGGATACGTCACGGACGTCGACACCAATGCGTTCAATAACGGACTCTCGCCGTTCCAAGTCCAGCAGGACCAACGGAACGCAGCTGCGCTAACGAACTTCAGAGGTAGTATGTAGTGATCTCCTGGATTGAGCGCTGACCCACTTGTAGACCCAGGATGCCAGGGGAACGACCCGTACTGGTGCGCTAGCTACGTGAGGCAGTTCATGACCGGTCAGCAGGGGAACTTCGGCGGACGACAGTACAACCCGTCCGGACCGATGCAACCGCCATCGCAGGTACATGCGAACCCTTGCTTTGCACATGTAGAGGGCGCAGCTCTAGAATAAATGCGCTCGATTCAGGGAAACTGTGCGTCACTCCAGCAGTCACTACTTCGAGCGGACCATCGGTGCTGTCATACAGTGAGCAACGCCGGATGCTAACCAATACATCGTTCAATTAATACCGTCTAGTCTGTTTGTAGCCGTGACAGGAAATCGGTGATTTGGACGACAACAAATTGAAAATTCTGCAGTTGCAAACCAAGCATTCTGCTCTCGTTTATTGTCTTGCGAACCCACGGAGCTGTGTAAGTTTGCTTAAAATAGCCAAGCGGAATTTGTAGATTCGCTTCGATAGTAGTGGAAATAAACAGATGGTGCTAGCAGACGTCGCATGCGTTACATCTCATAGCTTTAGCTCTTGAAAAAGTGTGCATTACCATGCACAACCCTTATCGGCTCAACTTGTAATCGCGGGATCCCAAAAAAGTTTCATGCTGGTAAAAAGGTCGTTAGTGTGATTGAGGAAACCGCTGGGCCGACGGCCGACATGGAACCGCTGGGTGATCGGTGAGCTATCCCGCTGACGGTTTATGTGCGTGCAACGGATACGTTTTCGGTACAATTAAAATAATTCCTCCGTGTTGACCGCACGAAATCGCCGGATGGCGGGGCGCGAAGAAACTGCCGCCCGTCGTTCCATGCGCGCATTCCTGCATAAGCCGAGCCTCGCGCAGCAAACCGCCGTCGCGTCTTGGATCGGCGCACGCGCACGCGGCCATCCGGCTTTCACTTTCGGCGCGTGCGGCGAAGCTCATTAGAAAAACGTTCGCCGCGCGAAAGGAAGAACACGTCGGACGGTCCGACGACGTCGCAGTGGACATTCACTGCGTGGTTCAGCATCCTCGAGGTTTCCACGCTTTCTCGTTGTTTTCCTCAGCAGACGATTTGGACGTTGCGCTTCTTTCCTTGCCCTGATGCACATTCGTCTCGTCATTAGCGCAGATTTGTGCAAAAAGTGTTGCGTACTGTGGAAAGAATTGATCGGCGAAAGTTTGTGTCAAGGTCTTGCTGGCCATTTTGTCCTAAAACTTGTAGTACGGTGCCTTCTCGTTGAACCGGGAGAAGACTTGTACGAAGGTACATCCTTGCGTCATTACGGACGAAAGGAAAAAAAGACAGGAAAATTAGATTCCTGAGCGCCGCTGACCGCATTAGCCACTCGATCGTCATAACGATGCCGCGGTATGTCGGTTGTGCGGAAAAACTGTAAACTCTGAGGGAGCAACATTATTTCAATCGGGGATTTGTACGCGACAATGTCTAGTCGAAGTTCTCATGTTCTCCTTTGGTTGCCGATGTTGCTGATTTGGATGATGCCTCACAATCACTGTTAAATCGTCTCTAAACCATTAAAAGGGCTAATTTTCACTGGATTTTTGCCAAATAAGCCCCTCGCTACAGCCCGTTTCGATTACGACCGCCTCTCGAATTCCTCCTAGAAGGGGTCCACCGCCTCCCTATTGATGGTTGGAGTTGGTATCCCTGCGCTAGCCACTCGTGCTGATCAAAGCCATACCCTTGTCCTGCACGCTTTCCTCCAATCCCCAAAAAGCGCCAATATCGTGACGCTAATGGCGGCATTGAGCGTCGCACATATCTGGCTTATGTGTAGCTTGTGATTGCGTCGAGCTATTCGTTGTTTGCGTTCAATGTTGGGCATATCCCGTCGGATACGCCAATCGCTGGAGGCGACGGGCTTATTGCCGACTTCCGAGTCATTCGACCGACGCGCGCTCGGACGTTTGGACCTAACAGGCGTGTTCTGCGATGCGTTCGCATATTTCCTTTGCTGACTTGCTCTTCGCGATTGCGCTTGGGATTTCTTGACAGGAGATTAATGTGCTTGCTTGTAGGTTTTTCTACTGCGACTCGGCTAAAAAGACCGGTCGGGAATCTTGTTTGAAGTTGCAAATCAACGTCCTTGCCTTCGGGAGGTATCGCGTAGTCATCTATGGTTAGCACTACAAACACAGACCGTGCTTGCTAGGGAAACCAAAGCATTGGGGTCCTGTCAGTCAGTGCGTATGTTTAAGTCAGCGGCCCTTCTCGAGTCACCTGATCAGATCGTCCTAAGGAGCAACTAGACATCTAACTGTTTGAAGTGGTCTACCTAGCCACGCCGTCACGTAGCTCGTCATCAGCTCACCTTGTGAAGCTGACGATGACGTATCTTCGCGACTGGCCTTGATCGTCCGTCCGACACCCGTTCGCTAAAAGTGAGTCAGCAACCTGTCGTAAGCTAATTGCTGCGCAACGCAAATCCGCTAACTAACTAGTCATACTCGGTACATCGAGGAGTCAGGGGTGAATCAGCGAAAGTCGCAAATTTCAAGGTATCCCACCAAAAGCCATGCCGTGTCATTTGTAGGATCCAACACACTTCCGCACGGTTGTCGTTGCAATGCTTCTTAAGCACGTTGTGATTTTTTCTGGCTCATGGATCTAAAATATGCCAGCGTATTGAGGCGTGTGTTCAACAATAGCGAGCGTTCATGTGCCGCGCGTGTTTTTCCGTGCGGTGTCCATTGTGCGTCCGATTGATCGCATAAGCGATCCGCACAAGCGTTGTGGACGAAGAGAAAGTGAAGATCGCCCCACGACGAGCAGCAGCACCGCCAGACGACGGCTACTTTTCAGGATAATACCACGAAAGGAAGCGGCGCGTCCGGCTGAAGGTCAAGTTCAGCGCCGCCGAGGGCTATTCACCCCACGCCACCACCACTTTTTACAATCTCCCGCTGCCATCTTCGTCAGTTGCAACATGAAAACATTAATTGTAAGTTTATGTAAACGGTTAGAACCCCTGCGGAGCTCGTTTGATTATCTAAAAAAAGTTAATCGTCAAAGCTGGACATCCGCAAAATCACGGAGTTCTATCTAACGCGCGGTATTTCATTAGCCGTTTCAGATTGTTTTGTGCCATTTCGCCCTTCTAGTCAATCCTCAGCGTCAAGTCAGTCATTTGGCCGCTACACAGTTGCACCATCCACTTGTCGCGGGTCCATCGTTGGTGCGAAGAGCAGTCGCGCACGGATGCACCACATGCCCGGGCAATCCACTTTCCGTCGGCCCACCCATCGATAGTTGTGCCATAGGCCCGGCGGACTGCTCCGGCGGATGTCCAGGGTATAAGCTTGTCGCCTTGGTGCCTGCGCACGTATGCAGCACGAAAATTTAGAGTCGACTTCAATCCACAGCTCTCAGGCGGATTCAGAGGCTATCCGGGCGTAAAAGCCCGTCTCAACCAGCGGGCATTTCAGTACGCCAGCACACTTTTGACGCCCATCCTTGACCAGCAGATCAGGACGGCCAGGCTNGGGTGATCGGTGAGCTATCCCGCTGACGGTTTATGTGCGTGCAACGGATACGTTTTCGGTACAATTAAAATAATTCCTCCGTGTTGACCGCACGAAATCGCCGGATGGCGGGGCGCGAAGAAACTGCCGCCCGTCGTTCCATGCGCGCATTCCTGCATAAGCCGAGCCTCGCGCAGCAGCAAACCGCCGTCGCGTCTTGGATCGGCGCACGCGCACGCGGCCATCCGGCTTTCACTTTCGGCGCGTGCGGCGAAGCTCATTAGAAAAACGTTCGCCGCGCGAAAGGAAGAACACGTCGGACGGTCCGACGACGTCGCAGTGGACATTCACTGCGTGGTTCAGCATCCTCGAGGTTTCCACGCTTTCTCGTTGTTTTCCTCAGCAGATGATTTGGACGTTGCGCTTCTTTCCCTGCCCTCGTGCACATTCGTCCCGTCATTAGCGCAGATTTGTGCAAAAAGTGTTGCGTACTGTGGAAAGAATTGATCGGCGAAAGTTTGTGTCAAGGTCTTGCTGGCCATTTTGTCCTAAAACTTGTAGTACGGTGCCTTCTCGTTGATCCGGAGGAAGACTTGTACGAAGGTACATCCTTGCGTCACAACGGACGAAAGGAAAAAGAAGACAGGAAAATTAGAATCCTGAGCGCCGTTGACCGCATTAGCCACTCGATCGTCATAACGATGCCGCGGTATGTCGGTTGTGCGGAAAAACTGTAAACTCTGAGGGAGCAACATTATTTCAATCGGGGATTTGTACGCGACAATGTCTAGTCGAAGTTCTCATGTTCTCCTTTGGTTGCCGATGTTGCTGATTTGGATGATGCCTCTCACGCATGCCTTCACCAAAATAAGTTTATGAATAACGTGGTAGAAATCTTTGCGCCCGTTTTCGGTTCTTCTTTATGATGGCATACTTCGCATAGTTCTTTGGACTGATCGTGAAACGCTAGCATGATTTCTATGCATCCATTCGTTCCGTGACACTGACCCGCCTCTCGATTCCTCCTAGAAGGGGTCCACTGCCTTCTTCTCGATGGTTGGAGTTGGGACCCTGCACTAACCATTCGTGCTAATCAAAGTCATCCCTTTGTCCTGCGCTCTTTCCTCCAATCTCCCAAAAGCCCCAATATCATGACGCTAATGGCGGCATTGGGCGTCGCATATATCTGGCTTATGCGTAGCTTGTGATTGCGTCGAGTTATTCGTTGTTTGCGTTTACTGTTGGGCATATCCCGTCGGATACGCCAATCGCTGGAGGCGACGGGCTTATTGCCGACTTCCGAGTCATCCGATCGAACGCGCGGTCGGGCGTTTGGACCTGACAGCCGCGTCCTGCGATGCGTTCGCATATTTCCTTTGATTGCTCTTGGCGGTTGTGCTTGGGATCGTTGACAGGAGATTAATGTCCTTTCTTGTAGTGGAAGTTTTTCTACTGCGACACGGCTAAAAAGACCGGTCGGGAATCTTGTTTGAAGTTGCAAACTTACTTCTTTACCATCGGGAGGTATCGCGTAGTCATCTCTTGTTAGCATTGCAAACACAGAACGTGCTTGCTAGGGAAACCAAATCATTAGGGTCCTGTCGGTCAGTGTGTATGTTTAAGTCAGCGGCCCTTCTCGAGTCACCTGATCAGATCGTCCTAAGGAGCAACTAGACATCTAACTGTTTAAAGTGGTCTACCTACCCACGCCGTCACGTAGCTCGTCATCAGCTCACCTTGTGAAGCTGACGATGACGTATCTTC
Organism: Aphelenchus avenae; assembly: GCA_020875895.1. NCBI lineage: Eukaryota > Metazoa > Nematoda > Chromadorea > Rhabditida > Aphelenchidae > Aphelenchus > Aphelenchus avenae. The sequence continues at coordinate 499,174 of JNEY01000013.1, forward strand.
GCGACTGGCCTTGATCGTCCGTCCGACACCCGTTGGCTAAAAGTGAGTCAGCAACCTGTCGTAAGCTAATTGCTGCGCAACACAAATCCGCTAACTAACTAGTCATACTCGGTATATCAAGGAGTCAGGGGTGACTCAGTGAAAGTCGCAAATTTCAAGGTATCCCACCAAAAGCCATGCCGTGTCATTTATAGGATCCAACACACTTCCGCACGGTTGTCGTTGCAGTGCTTCTTAAGCACGTTGTGGTTTTTTCTGGCTCATGGAGCTAAAATATGCCAGCGTATTGAGGCGTGTGTTCAACAATAGCCAGCGTTCATGTGCCGCGCGTGTTTTTCCGTGCGGTGTCCATTGTGCGTCCGATTGATCGCATAAGCGATCCGCACAAGCGTTGTGGACGAAGAGAAAGTGAAGATCGCCCCACGACGAACAGCAGCACCGCCAGACGACGGCTACTTTTCAGGATAATACCACGAAAGGAAGCGGCGCGTCCGGCTGAAGGTCAAGTTCAGAGCCGCCGAGGGCTATTCACCCCACGCCACCGCCACTTTTTACAATCTCCCGCTGCCATCTTCGCCAGTTGCAACATGAAAACATTAATTGTAAGTTTGTGTGAACGGTTTCAACCCCTGAGGAGCTCGCTTGATTGTAAAAAAATGATGAGATGATAAAAACTGGACATGCGCAAGATCGCCGAGTACTATCAATTGCGCTCTTTTCAGATTGTTTTGTGCCATTTCGCGCTTCTAGTCAATCCTCAGCGTCAAGTCAGTCATTTGGCGGCTACACAGTTGCACCATCCACTTGTCGCGGGTCCATCGTTGGTGCGAAGAGCAGTCGCGCACGGATGCACCACATGCCCCGGCAATCCGCTTTCCGTCGGCCCACCCATCGATAGTTGTGCCATAGGCCCGGCGGACTGCTCCGGCGGATGTCCAGGGTATAAGCTTGCCGCCTTGGTGCCTGCACACGTATGCAGCACGAAAGTTTAGAGTTGACTTCAATCCACAGCTCTCAGGCGGATTCAGAGGCTATCCGGGCGTAAAAGCCCGTCTCAACCAGCGAGCATTTCAGTATGCCAGCACACTCTTGACGCCCATCCTGGACCAGCAGATCAGGACGGCCAGGCTACCCACCATCAATCGGCCGCTTCCACCAGTGCGTTTCATGCGAACTGGCTATCGACAGACTGTCTCTTTAGCCCTTGATGGGATGCATTATCGTCACAAACGCCTACGTGTCGAGGTATTGTCCTCCGCGAAGGATTGTTCTCTACCCCGCATGCCCTAACCGAATTGTGCTAGCCATCGAGGGTCTCGATATCGGGTAAACGCACCCGGTCCACGAAAATATTTGATACGCGTTTCAGGGTTACAGGCAATCTCGGTGGGCAGATCAACATTCTCATCCCCATTAATCTGTTCGGAATTGTTCAGCTCAACATTCACCAGGTAAACTCATCGCCATTCTCTCCGTTGATATCGTACCTTTAGCTGTCCATAACCGTCGCTCTGGTGGTCGACAGAGGACCAACCGGTGCACCGTACCTGAGAGTAGACAGCTGCAACGTGCAGTTCGGATACCTGGACGTGTATATACAGAACGGCGGCTTTATTGGCGATCTTGCCAACACCATGTTCCGGGTAATCGTTCTGGCTGCACTTTGATGCGAAGCCCTTCTGTCTTCCAGGGCATGATCATCCAAATGGTGGGCAAGCAGATTCCGGAGCAGCTTTGTGGGCAGGTGCCTAGTCTCGTCAACGAGCGCATCAACAGCAAGCTGGGCGGAATTCCGCAGAGTATTTCGCTAACGCAAATCCTGCAAATTGCGTCAAGCTCCTTCGACTTGAACAGCCTGTTCAGCGGGCTCGGCAGCAGCGGCAGCGATAGCGGCGGGCAGGTAAGCAACTTTTGCACTATTCATGCCCATACTGGAGCTCCCTAGATGTCTTCGCATAGCAAGTTGTGCAAATATCGTAGATAGTATCACCCTAACATTTTACGCAGTCGTAGCGTTCAACAACTGTGTTTCTAATTCTTTGCTACGCATGAGAACGCAAGGATAAGAGACGTAGACGTTTGCATTTACCCAATAAGGGCGTATCGTTATTGGTTCGTGCTTTCCTTAAACGTTGGAAACAGCATCCCCATACCAAAGTGACTTCTGGTTAGCGTCTAGTTCCGTCCGTTTGGTCAACTTACAACTGAATTCCCCGCTTCGCGAAGGTGCGACAAATCATTAAGCGTTTCATGAGCATTCCTCGAAAGGCAATGCGTTTGAAACGACCACTTGTGGCCATTTGGTCAGCGAGTCGATTTTTGACGCCGCGCCTGCTGACCAGCACGAACCGGTTCAGCTAGGCGCATCGCGCGCGCTAGACAATGCCCGTTTGCCGCCGTGCGAATGCGTAATTTGTTTTGTCGTTGAATCATAGCCGTGCGCAAAACCGTGCGACGCTCAAAACTCGTCTCGGCTCGTTTTCAGTGCTCGTCCGCCGCGTGTCAACAACAGTGCGGCTCGTCCGCGCCATCGGCCAATGCGCTACCCGCGCCTCAGGCTAGCGCATACGCGCCACCTGTGGCGGCTCCGCCTCCGTCTGCACCTGTTGCGGCGCTTCCGCCGCCCGCCTCGGCCAGCTACGATCAAGCCCAGGTGAGCTTGATGTCAAACTACTGACTGCTAAAAGTGAAAACAACATACCAAGGGCTAAATATCTGCGAAATGATAGTTTTCTACAAACTTTATGTTTGCAAACAATGGGGTTGTTTCCGAAAACGGTGTTTCGTTCAATGGTGCTCAACAAATCAACCATGCATGATTCTTACATCTGCTTAGTAGCATTCCTTTCGAAAACGGCACTGCGGATCAGAACTATTCTGCGTTTAGCTTCCGGTAGCAGCTGCGCCACCGCCACCCCCGTTGGCGCAAGCACCGCCACCGGCATTGTACCAAGAAACCGTACCCGCCCAAGAGTCTCAGGCCCCGCATGCCGCGCCTCCTCCACCTCCCGATCCACCAGCACCCGAGTCTTATCAAGAGACGGCACATGTTGCCGAAGAACAGCAGGTTGCAACGCCTGTCAGCAGTGGTTCTAGCTACAGTGCGACTGGTACGAGACGAAGAGCGCTCGCTTCGAGCAGGTTCTACGTAAGATAACGACCTATAGAGCGCCACTACACTCAGATTTTTGCAGAAAACGGTTCTTCCCGTTCGAACATTTAACCGACACATCGGAGTGCTCTCGTACCGCGGCAAGCGCGAAGTGGTACATGCCGGCACCTCGAACAGAACCCGCCGTCAGTGCGGCAATGACTGCCCGACTGATGCGGCATCTGCGGGAATAAACATCGACAACGGGCCCGATCCGTGCGTTGGCTGTCCAAAGTGTCAGGGCAGTCCTGTGGGCATCCTGCAGTCGCTGCTTTCCTCACTGGACTTGGTAATGAGGGCCTACATAGCGCACTGACTTAGTGAAAACAAATGCGTTTAGAGCAAGCTCAGTAACATCTACCTCACCATCCAACTGCTCCAGTCGTACGCCACGTGCAACGACTACACGATTGAGCTGAACGGGGAGTTTTCGCCGTACGGTAGGGGTGGAACGCCATTCGGCGCATTCCCCATGTACTTCCCGTCACCGGTCGGGGACAAGATGGCTGAGGTTCTAGTCAGCGATTGGACCATCAACACGCTGTTCTACCACTTGCACAGGCATGTTTGAAACGACGCTATACTCGGAATGCTTAGTTTGTAAGATAGACAGCAGCGTACCTTCAGGTCGGGCTTCCTCGCTCTTCGACTGGGTCCCGAAACACCGACGATTGGACCACTATTAAAGACGACTTGCGGCGACGGCGATAGTGCTGGAGGTGGCGGTGCGGGCGGTGCATGTAGTGCTTCGAACTGCGTAATATCATGACATTGCCGACGGCTAGTAATTAAATACTCTTACAGAAGAAGAAGGCGAAAAGGAGCCGCCATAAGCGGCAGGACTGTTGCGCAGCAGGTGGCGCAGGAGGTGCTGGAGGAGCTCTCGGTGAACTCGGCATATGCCTCGGTGACGTCTTCCCTGGACTCTCGAAGTACCCTAACGAGCGACTGGTTCTCGTCATTCGAACGTCACGGGCGCCGTCGGTTCAACTGAGCGCCTGCAACGGAGGTCAGTAACCTTCGAAAGTTACCAACTCAACGTTGCTGTCCTAGGCCTCGCCAGCGGTGACATTGCCGCGAACGTGGACTTCTACTTGGAGTCTTCTAATCAACACATAGCAACAATCTCCATCTATGCGAGCTTCTTAGTTGCGCTTCGAGTTGGTGGTATGTCGTCATGAGCATGACGACCTAACCTCGTAACGGTCTTGCAGGCAGCAGGCTAGTTGGCAGCCTCACGATCACGCAGCTGAAGATTACCGAACCGACGAATTCGCTCGGTATTCAGCAAAAGACGCTCGACCAGTTCGGCGCGCTTGGCAAGGAACTGATTTCTAAGGTAATCGTTCGGCTGTATATCAGAATAATAAGCCAACTGTTAGGCGGGTAACGACTTCCTTGGCAAGGGCATCTCGCTGAAGATTCCGTCCGGCGTCGGTGGCCTACCCATCAACTTCGTCGACCCCGAAGTGCGCATCCTTGACCACGCGCTTTGGATCGGCTCCGACTTCACCGTCGATCCGTCCGCGCTCAACTCCTTAGGAGGTGGAGGTGGCGGTTGTGGCGGTGGCGGATGCGGAGGATGTAGGAAACTGTTTTACCGTGCTTAAAGCGTGTCATTTCCAGAGTCTGTACGCGTGTACGCAGGGTTGCGGTGTAAGCCAGTTACCTTGTTGGCCAAATTATTAGGGACGCGTACAGCCTCGATACCCAGCCTCATTGTTGCTCAAAAAGTCTACGCATAGGACTTCATCGCTCTAGACCGTGCTTACAAGCAGCTGCAACGAGTTGAAGCAATTTTAAGGGTCGCTCATTCGACGTTCAGGTTTTTAAACGATGTTGCAGTTGCTGCACTCAGTGCCAGCCGAAGGCCGACCACCCTCATAGGACGCTAGATGTTTCCCACCTTAATAGGACTACTTCAGTGATTGTTCATGCAATAAGCGTCTGTCTGTACATGTTGGCAATACGCGACGAGAGATGGTAATAAAAGTGTAATGACTAATTCTACTGATCCGGAAACGTACTCGTATAGATGACGGAATACGGCCATGATTTGGGCCCTGAAAACGGAAGCTAGGCGAACCGCGTCCTTACGTCCTTCCTCTCTGCTTCTTCGGAAAGAAAATATGTCGTGTTTACTTTCGACGATTCTTTGGCGATTGTCCGTAAGTCTTGAAAACGACTCTTTGTTGGGAACTCGGATTCAAGCTTTTTTACAGGCAGTACCTCGAATGCAAAAAAATGGGGGTCTCTTTAGAGCCTCAAAGTAGGCTAAAGCGGAACCCCGCGATTGGTCCATTTCCAGCGAGACAAGCAACGTTCTTAGATCGAAGTAAGCCAAACCGTAATAGGTGCTCTAGCGGGCAGGACATCTTAAACATGTCAGAGAGTCAATGCATGCTACTCTCTTAAAAAAACGTTGTATCCTACCGCAACATTCCCACTCTCTTCTGGTTGAAACACAACAAAGCATTTTTTCGCTGTTTTAGAATGGAATTCTGCAGAACGGCAAGGGAGCGGAACGTCTACAATGAGTCATTTCAGAACGGCCGGGAACAGAAAAACTTTAGGCTTTGACACCAATACTAACCTAAACGGCAAGATAACTTTACTCATCCATTGGTTCCCTTTCGAAAAGCAGGCTAGAGCAGCTGTCAGTTGACCTCCGCACTTGTCAACATTTATCTCAACTTGCACCCACGTCGTCGCGTTAAATGTAAATGAATTGCGTCCGCCGATCTACTTGTTTAATGTGAGGATCAATGGGTCATAAATATGCAAATGCACTTGCGACGAGACTGTACAGCTCATGGGCCCATTTATCGCTAGTTCCGGACGCGTCCGAAACATTCAGCTGAAACCCATCTGAATTTTGAGCGAATTCAGATCGTTCACAATGAGAGCATTCCAATTTAGCATGGGTAAGCCGATTCAAGCAGGAAGGCCGTCGCAAGGGTTCTTCTTCGCGCACAGGACCCGCTATGCCATCCTTCTGTATTAGCATGCGGTACCGTTTTGTGCGCATGCCTGCACGCATGCAAGTCCAAAGCATGCCTTGCATTATTCATTTGCCTTGTGGTAGTTTAATTACCGTCTCGCACAAGTTCTTGATGATGCTTTGGAACGCTGAAGCGACATAGGGGAACCTCGATCGAATTCCGTGCGTATAATCGAGCTAGGTATGTGGCATCCACCAGATTCCACCTCAGTGTCTATCTCGGATATCTTCGCGGCATACGGAGAACCTCATCCAAAGTTACCTAGCTCTCCGCACAATACATGGCCTTCCGAACGCACCTCCATTAATTTGCGATATATGGAAAATCTCGATGGAATTTCGTGCGGAGAATCAAGCCATGAGATGCACCCAACTTTATTGAGTTCTCCGCAGGATGCGTTGCCTGCCGAACTCAACTCCAGTAAGTTTCTACGGCGGTCTCGATGACACATCCGGAAATGTGGTCGTGGATATGGGGAAACCGAACGCTGTTGCACTATGGAAGTGTCCCCCACATTCTCTTGCAGTACCGTTGCATATCGCCGCTGTCCACCCTCGGCATGGACCAATAATGTGGACGCGTCCGCAACTGTTACCGTATTTTCTCTAATAAACCCCCCGGGGGGTCTAATTCTAAATCGATGAATTTCGGGAAATTTTAAAATTTTAAGTGCTCGTAACTTTTTCCTTTTGCATCCGCAGGACTCCCTCTTCGTTTTAAAATACTTAGTTCGTCGTTATCTATTCAAATATGGNCATCGGTTTATGCACATGTTAAACACTCGGCAAAGGCTACAATTCCTGCGCAAAACGGACTATGGAGTTGAGACACACGGTCCGGAGGTTACAGGCTTTGCATGGAATGCGGTACCAGTAAAACTGCGAAGTGACCTACTCAAACGAGCAAAATGCAAGGCACGAAGAAAGAGGTTAGTGAAAAGGCCGAGAGAGATCCGAACACGCAGAACGGATTGAAGGCTGATGGGTGGACCTTATCGACGCGACGGCATCACAGTGTCGTTTTGGGTGATCGTCTGCATCATCGTGTTCTCCGTCATGGTAGCGTCCGGGTCCAGGGTGCGGTCGGTGGCGCGGCTCAGACTGCGAGCACCCGAGATGGACGTAGAACGCGCACGGCTGTCCACCACCTAAAGTGTAAAAGTGGGTGAAATTGTATACCGACCGCCGCAAAGTGCTGTCCCGAGGAAGGCAACTCACGTTGACGACCGTCTGGCGCATGGCGTCCACAAACTCCTCGAAGTCGCAGAAGGTGACCGTGTCCTTGCCGTCGAACGCCGTCTCACCCTCGAAGTGCTCGTCGGTGAAGCTCGTCACGCGCGGGCCGTTGTCGAACACGCGGGCCGCTTGCTGCAGCGCTTCGCGCTTGATGTCAGCACTGCCGAAAAGCCTAAGCCATGTAAGGTTGAATCGCGAAAATCGAGTCGTCAAACTTCTTCAGGCGTTGACGATGTCGTTCCTCGCCCCAGTAGATGACGACGCGGAATGCACATCGGTCCATCGAGCTGGCCGTCGTAACGGTGGAGCGAGCCGATGCGATGCTCAAGCGGCGGTGGCCGTCCGTGGCATCGTCGATCGAGAAAGTTATTGCCTGCAAAACACCAATTTGTCTGTCTGAATCTTGCTTGCATTCTCGTGCCTTGGTCTCTTGCGACTGCTTCCGTACAATCACCCGCGATGGAGTAATTTCCGCACCGGGAACAGGCTCATTGTTGGCGTCAACGAGAGTGGCATACGCGAAGGCATCTCTGAATGGAAAATTGGGTGATGTCTAGTCGCCCACTATTTACCGAGCTCCGGTATTCAGCAGGCCCAGCGTGAACGCGCTCATGTAGGCGGGCGTAAGCACGTAGACGCCCGACTGAGAGAGCTTCATAGTCGTCGCGGTCGGCTCGAGCGCTGCGCGCCCACCCATGCCGGACATCGGAACCTGAACGAGTCGAAGCTAAGTCATTGGTGAGGCTTGATGGCATTCGTTACCTTGTACGTCCCCTTCATCCCGTTAGTACGTTCGATGACGAGCTTATTGACGAAGCCGGACTTGTCTCTTGGCTTGAACTCGACGCGAATCACGCTGTGTCCGCCCGGCAGGATCGAGTGACTCGACACATCTTTGATCTAAAAAGGCATGGCTCGCTATTTCTCAACATATCCGAATAAGGAAATTTTACAAGCCGCGGTGTTAGCTTTTGTGGATGTGTCTGTACGAAAGCAACTGTTAAATCGAGAAAGTATTGGTTAATCGGTGCCAAAGTCTGAAGATAATAGTCGCTTGCCTTGAAGTAGGTTCCGTGAGTCAGAAGCTTCACGTAAATCTGCATCGTCTCACGAGAGCGGTTTGTGAGGCGGAGTTCTTTTACGTTGCTCTGGCCCACCGGCACGAATCCGAAGAACAAGTAGTTGGTGTTGACGGCAAGGCCACTGTCACGACGCGAAGCCGTCCTAAATTCGTTTTCGTTAAAACGCCACCTTAACAGATTTGCTTACGACGCAGCGTCGGTTATGGCGGTATTGACGGTGGATGCCGAAGAAGTGGGCCGGCTGAGAGGTGGCTGAGCGTCCACGCGCTGCTGCTCGCGATCCGATGGAATGCTGACGAACGAGCTCTGTGCAGAAGCCGTGGGTGCGCCGCTAGTGGTAATCGTTGCGCGACTGAACGTGCTCTCATTCCTTAGGTATGACGTTTGCTGGTTCGGATGCTTCGTGGGTGGCGGCTGAAGATACATCGGTTGCTCATCTTCTTGCGTCGCTACTGGCGGTTGCTGATTTCTCTCCATCGTTGGTCGTGCACTCCGAGGTGGAAGCGGTGGCCGCTGCTGATCCACCTCCACCGTTGGCGGTGCACTCCGAGGCGGAAGCTGGTGCTCAGGAGGAACTTGTGAGGAATCTGCGGCACTGTGGGCTCGCTGCGTCTTGCGGCTGGGGTTCAGCGTCTTGTTGCGCGACAGCTTTGCCATAGCGAGGTCGAGCTTGCTGGGCCGAGCGGAGGAGGCAGTCGAGGAGGGGTAGTATGCCCCTGATTTCAGAGCAGACTCGCGACTCTTCTTCTCGAGCTCTTCCTTGAGGTAGCGCTGCATGTTCACGGTGTCGTCCGGAGCCGCCTGAAGGAATAACTCGTTCTGATAAGGTCATAGTCTGCGGTATGTTACCTCGGCAAGTCTGTTGACAAAGCCCGTGGAGATGGTGGTGATAGACCGTATCGAGTGGTTCATGTGGCCTCGTTCCGACGATTGCTTCGGCTTACGAGGAGTGGCGCCATTGCTCTTGATCGCAGACATGTTACAGAAGTCTTTCGTCAGGTCACTCTCTCGGTTGGTAACCGGTGTCGAGAACATCGGTCCCGAATCCTTGTTGGTGGCCACTGTCTCGTCGAAGTCGTCCATCGACGGTAGCAGGTCGTTGCGCGGAACTGGTTGCGTCTGCGGTTGGTCGTCGACAGTTGAGTCCTGTGTGTTTCGAGTAAACAGGGCCCGCTTCCTGCTTGACTCGGACTGCGCAGGCTCGCTAGGTGCGACAGAAGGAGCACGCTCGCTGCGGGCAACGTTGGAGTGATCCGTGCGTTCCGAACGAACGCTGACATTGTCAGCCACGTCTCCGACGCGCTCCGGCGGAACGCCGTTGACCGGTGACACCTGCAGCTTGTACAACGACGGTTCCCAGCTTCGATCCTTACGGCAGAGCTGCGACTCGTCGAAGTGACGAAATAGGTTTTCCTTGTCGAACTCCTCCTCGCCTTGAGCGAATAGGTCATTCACAGCGGCTAAAGTGGGCAAAGGTTGTATGCCGATAAGATTTGATGAACGCTAAAACGTACGTCCATGCTTGAAAGAGACGTTCTCGTCCTGAAGGCCAAACTTGATGGAGTTTGCGGTTGAGTTGAACATACACTGTGCACCTCCGTCCTCGTTGTTGTCTAAACTTATTGGTGATGAGAGACCTTATGCGAATATGCACTGCTAGGGCTCTACGGAAACCAAGAACTGAACACGTCGTACTTGCAGATCTTTGTTGACTTCGGTTGTGGTACGTCGATCGGAAGCGTTCGTTTGTGGTGGCAGGCAGCCCGGCATCTTCGCTACGGGGACCGGTATACAGCTGTGATGACGGTCCAGCGTTGTCCAGGAAACTGTCTGACGACGGCGCCCGGTGAATTGACTCCTCCGGGATGGTGCTGAGAGCTCGCTTGTCGGCGTACGTTGCGACGCTTCGAATTTCTGAGCGGCGTGAGTCTAGGTAAACACTTGTTTATTCCACCGTCGTACTCATAAGGCATACCTGCATCGTCGTCTTCGTCGTACTGAAACGAATCCTCCGCGGTGAACCGATCTTGCGTCTGGAAGTCCTCTGGATTCGCTAAAATAAACAAATTGCCTAGGAAAGGTGCGTAGGTACGTACATGAGTTCAATGCCATCTCTGCGCACCCGTGCACCGCAGTGAAAGTGCGCTGAATCCCGGTTGCCTTCCGCGTGTCGTCCCTCAGTTACGTGAAGAGCCGGTTTGAGAAGAACTAAGTGTGACTAAGACGCGTGTGACTTGCAGATAAATTCCTCTGCAGGCTTCCTCCCTACCGCGCCAACAATCGTTTCGGGATCATGCCGATTACGAACCGGTCTTTGAGGGCGCTCCCGCTGAGTGACCCACGTCATTTACGCACCCGGAAATTGCGCTAAACCTGAGGGTACCTTTACTCGCTAGCGTTACCTTTAAGTGGAGGAAATACGAAGAATGGCAGAGAGATACCCGAATGCGGAATATGAATGAAGCGAACAGTTAATGCGCCTAACTCCGCAGACACCGAACTGTTTACCAGTACAAGAAGTATCCTTTTGACAAAAACGCTGCATGACGATGGTTCATCGAGTCCGTCGTTTTGTGCGCAAGCATTCGAATAGCGCTTAGTTCACGTCATAGTTCCCACCTAGTTTCAAACTGCGCTAAGTTCCTTACTGGTCTGGTACAAAAGGTGTACGAGTACAACACCAGCTTCACGGACCACCGAATAACTTACCGGAAAGATCATTGTACGACTGCCAAAGTCCTTCCTCACGTCATGCGTGTGCGACGGGTAGGTCATTATTGGCGCGAAATTGCATTGTTACGTGCGATCCCAATTAAGCAGCCGAGATCACACATGTCCGACACAGCTTCTGCTACGAACTTTGGACAACTTTCACACCTTTAAAAAGTACCGGTGTAAGCTGATGTCAACATACACTAGCTTCTCCCATTCGCCCCCCCCCCCAACAACATCTGGTCGATCTTGTGTTTCCTTCCCCTATGGAAGCGTATTGGCCCAGGAGTAGAAAGGCTTCGGCCTTTTCTGGTTTTTGATCAATTGCACTGAGGCTGATGTGGACAAGTATTTTTGTGCTGCCAGTAAGATGGATATCAAGAAGTCTGAAAGGGCCTTGCAGGAACCTCATGGAGTTCAGGTAGGATGGTGGAAGCATGCGACGATCGCATCGAAAAGCATGCGCTGAGTTGGGCGATTAGGCCCCCTGTTTTAGGACGGATTCCATACGTACCGGACGCCGGTGCTAACCCAGCTACGAATGAGATGATGACCACAATGAAGTCGCGTGCTGCTAAGCAGCTATTTACGAAAAGATACGGATGATTGTCTTCCTGGTCTCCTAGCAGTTGTGCGATTTAGCTACGATTCTATTGTTTGCACATGGCTTATTAACCATGTGACTATTTGTAGACCCTTGCAAGAATATGGGCCTAACCCGCAACGAAGGATGCCACCATCTCAGCAAACAAGTGGGCGATGCCTCGCAACACATCAGAGACGAAGTTCCACATCGCTGGAGTAGTTCCTGGCGGTAGTGTAACGAAGTGCGCCATCGTTAAAGTACTCTCAAATCGCTTACGTATAAATGAGTTACAATCCGTCCCCACTTATTACAAGCGCTCGCAAGCTTTTCCGTGAAGAACGTGCATTGAACTTTATCAAGTGACCGCTGGTCACTCTTCAAGCATCAGTCATCCAAACAAGATACATTTGTGTTTGCATTTTGGCTTTTTTGGGATTCCAGGCGATTACGTGGTCGCGTTTCGAAACCACGCGCAGTGCGCTGAATCGCACCGCACTGCGTTTGCCGTCCCAGATGCCGCATATCTGTCGCGAGAGACGATGAAGCTGTGCAAACATTGCCCGGATGGACCGATGACGGATCGGGTGAGGGCGTCGGTGCGAAACGCATTGAGTCATTCCAGTCGTGCATGGATATACTTTGGAGCGGGGGCTTAGGGCAGCGACAGTAGCTTTTTCTGCCCACGTACACAGGTTATGTGCATAGAATGGTGTATGTTCATCTCTGTTGTTATCCTTCAAAAGCAGTTAATCGCGGTCTTTCTCATGTTTGGTCATGACTTCGCACTGTGCAGGTTCATCCAAAGCTCTTCTCTAGCCACGTTAGTCCAGACATTTCGTGTCTTCGAGCAATTATCGTGCGTGAATTCACGGCTTTTCTTCCAGCTACTACAATATGCCCATCGCTTCATGAGCTAGCGGATGTCAGTTGATGGTTCAGGACGATTTCGCAGAAGAGAAACCGAGTTCGATAACCGATGTAAGGCCTCTTGTACAACCCGCACAGTTAGTCCAAGCCTCCAAGTTTTTCAGCCCTTCACTCGAGTTTCGACGACAACCGTCACGTGAGCTATGAGCCGGGGTCTGGCGCGGAATACATGTATTCTTCTGGTTGGCACAACCGGGACCCGCACGGCAACACGCTTTCCCCTCGTGTAGAGAGCATAGCATTCGGTGAATCAGACGAGTAAGTCCGCTTGATCACCAAAGTGCGATGCGCGAAAATAATTCAGCAACAAGCTTGCCTACGTAGTACCCCTGGCGGTGGTTTCATGCGTGCTGGTAGTCCTTGTCATCGTCGTCATTGTACTTTTCGTTACTGGAGGTATGTTCGACTGCCTAACTGACGGTCCGACCCTACGCTACGACTTTTCAGTATTTATGGTTCGACCTGCCCAGCAGCCTTTCAACGTCTCTCAGCCACAGCCGTCCGTCCAAAATACACTGCCTCCTCGGACGGGTGTTACGCTGGATCGCTTAGTTAATCGGACTTTCCACTGCGAGATCTACATAAAGGATCAGGCAAACGCTGCGTACAATAATAGCAACTCGTTCGAATATCATCAAGCTATGCAGATTGTCCGCAATGCGGTACGTTCCACCTAGCTGATGACGGTATCATGTGGACATTGTCATCGTCTCGGATGCTTGCACATTGACTAAGTACCTTTAGCTTAATGCAATGGTGGTCCAGTCGACGCTTCGCGACATGTCGCCCGAAGTTACGCTGGACTTAATAGAAAACAGGTGAGCAACATGACGTTGTAGTCGGTACCTGTACACTGTTCACTGTTCGCGTTCGTCCACCAGTCGAAGGAAGCCGAACGAGTAGCCGTCGGTATGGGAAGCAGCATTCATAAACTTCGTTTTCAGAGGGGCTGATTTGCGAGTGCCCTTCAGCATAAGAATCGTTGTGCTGTCGCAGAGTCCCGTAAACGCCGCGTCCATTCGAAACCTGTTAATGAGCGAGATCTCAATCCTGGAGAACCTAATGAACAATACCACAGTGGATCGGAACAAAGTTAGCGTACGCATGGATGTCTGATTTTCCGTTGCTCATTGTTCTTGATCGTGAATAGTGCAAAAGGCATTAAAGTGCTTGCATGTAAACTGTAGTGTGATCCGTATGCAAACTACGCTACCCTCAGGCTACGCAGCGGAGAGTTTCCCATCTTTGTCTGGACATCATAGATCGTTCGGAAATGACAACCAGCGATCTTATCCGAGGGAGTTTATGACGGATATCACTGCTACCGTTTCGTTTACCCGCTGTGGCGGTATAGAATATTCCTGTTTGCGCGGCCATCTGACGCTAATACAAAGCAGCTCCAGTTCTTGGCAGAGCCAAGCTATGCCTAACGTATTCTTTTCGCTAGTTTTGACGGTGTCATGCTGCTTCAGTGTCATTTCAAGCACCGAAAATAATGAAACTACCACTGCCGTACCCGACAAGGTTGCTAACATTTGCTCTGCCTAGAGTTCTATTCTATTTACCTGTTCAGTTCCGCCTTTGCACTTGCAAACAAGTGGATCAGTGCGATGCCGAGCTTGACAGAAGTGCCGTGGTAAAGGACCGCTGCGTGGAAGAGTGCCAAACCACGCTCGACGACTATCAAAGCGAGATGGACCTTAGTTCCGCCGATCTAGGCTACATGCTCTACCCTCAGGTAACTCAGCTGACTTTGCTAACCACACACAATTCAGCTGAATTCGGCGATGAAGCCGTTCGAGACATGCGTGAGGAACAAAATCCGCGGATTGTAAGTTCTTGGTCGTGCATGACAAACTGTCCTGCATGTTCAAGTACCAGGTATGCTCTGGCTTTTAGCTGCCTCGACGGAGCGATCGAGGCATACGTGCATAGACCGAACATTACCAAATCGACGATCACATACGACGGTCGTAACGAGGAGTCGTCGCAACAAGGCCCGCTGGTCGACCGAGCTCGAGCCGTGTTCGTAAGCTTCCGACGGCTGGAGATGTGCTTTGCCAACTGTCGACGTCAGCAAGCGATGCTATGCTTCGAACGCAAGAAGTGAGTTTCGGTAGCATCCATTGCCAGTATCAAAGCAAAAAGCACATGTCTTATACAAGACAAGTTTCATAATACGTAATTCAATCACTACCATCAAGACGTCTCTTTCAGTTGTGCCGTCTACCTTCCACCAGCCGTTGAACTCCAACGAGCTGCTGGTGGCTGTCAAAATGCAAAGAAGAGTGTTTACGACAAGGCCCAGAGCTACTGCGATCGACTTGTGAAGCTTCAAGTTAGGTATGTAGCGGAAGTTGCGTTGGCGTTAGATTCGTCGTCGTATGTTTAGGTCCTTGATCGGCGTCTGCCCGCTACTGACGAACAAGTTCTACATGAGCCAATTGTAGACGAGCGACAATGCCCGTTGAAGCCAGCTATAGCCCTAGTTCTTACCACAAGACTAATGTAATTTGCGAAAGCGCTAATAAAGGTTATCGGAAGCGAGCCACGTTCCACTGCTAGAACGGAAGGAACTTCCGGTTCTGCTTGTTCAGCAAATCTCCTCGACACTTGAGTGTCCAGTGGGAACATATCTAAATATTGGCGGCGGGAAACTATCAGATGATAACGTACTCGGTACTTCTTTTGCGCGGAGTACAACGCAATGCCGCTTGGGCATCGATTTCCTCAACATTAGCCTTTAATGTGGCACTAATATTCCGCAGCTTTGCCTTCGCAGACACTAATAACTGACGCAATTAGCGGCCTTTTTCGCAACCGCACGTAGCGCGCTGTGCTCTTTCGTCTCTTCGTCTGAACTTTTCAATGTGCGCGTCATCGCACCCGCAAAAGTAGTGGTAAATTCCGCTGTCTGGTCGTTGCCGCGTACCCGGAAACGTGTGACTTTGCGAATGAGTGGTGCCCTATAAAAGGCCACAGTGATTCCAGTTGTCTGTCCGATGCGTTGTTCAACATGCCTGTAGCGACGATGAATTGCTACGATTGTAGCGGCACTTAATTTGTTGTCTGCGTGTTACTTTACTGACTGATTCATGTCGCCGTCTTACGTTAGCCAAGGATTTGATGTGGGAAGAACTGCTTTTTGGCAACTGCGCGGCCTGTCTCTTACCGCGCGTGCCTTCTGTTCATGTGGCAAAAGTGAAAGCATGTGATTAAAATTCCGCGAGGCTGGCATAGATTGCGGTGGGATGCTATGTAGGCCGACTGGAAGAGACCTCTCGTACAGTGGATTCAGAATTCGAAATATGTGTAGACGCGTAAGCCTGCTTAACTTGCAAATGTCCTGTTTTTGCTTAGCTCTTCGATAAGCTTTGATGCTTTGCTAAGCGTAGACCAAACACTCAAAGAAGACGGATATTTCGAAATGATTTACCTGAGTTTGACGCGAGCGTCCAAGGTTGCACATTTATTGAATCTCTGTACAGACTCACTTCACAATGTGTACACCCATTCCACGGCCATTGGAAGCTACTAAGGGCGTAGTATAGCACCAGTTCGTTCAGCTCGATGGGGGTACTCGTTGACCGTTTTTACGCATTTTCAGTTGTCTCTCGTTGCCTATACGAAGGTATTACGAATGCGGTTTTAGAACATGAAGCAGTTCACTCGCGAAGAAGTGATGGAGCACAGCTCAACGGACTCCTACTGGATCATCATCGGGAAGTACGTGTACGACATTACAAAGTTCCTCGAAGAGCATCCAGGCGGCAGCGAAGTCCTAATGGGCACTCCCGGCGAAGACAGATTGGACGACTTTGAAGCCATCGGACACTCGTCCGACGCGGTTGAGATGCGCGAGCAGTATTTAATCGGTGAATTGGTTGAATCCAAAGCGGATGATGCACCGCCGGAGAAGTGTCCTGTGGCAGCGGAGGCATAAAGGAATTCGCATGCGATGCATCTTCCCGGTGTCTCCAATAACTCAGCATTTTTGTGGTTTCACAATTTTTCATTGCTTTGCAGTACCGTTATTAAAATCCCTAGTACAGAGAAGAGCATACGTACGTGCAGATAAAGGGCAGGTTTTCGGATAGGCCCACCTTAACTCTAGATAAATCAGGAGACAAACCCGTACACAACACTGATTATGCATGAACTCAACAACAATATCTACGTCTACTTAGCTTAGCGGAAGTACCTAACGAGCAGCGAAGTCGAGCACACAGAGGAAGCGGAATTAGCGCAAGCTTCATCGTAAGGCAGGAAGAACATTTGTAAGCCACCACCCAGCCAAGTCTGCAACCCTAAGCCAAAAGATAAGCGTCGTTCATAATCATGTTCGAAGCGAACAGTGTGAGCGGACGTAGCCAGCACGTGCCTCTGCCACAGGGTTTCAGTTCACTTTCGCCTACTGAAGTTTAGTCGATCAACTGACTCTTACCTGTATACAATCGACAGAATTAACTTTATTTATTAAATTCCGGGAACCAGTGTGATGCCAAAAGAGGGACACACACAACAACAAAATGAATGCAGCAAATAGCAAATACGCAGGAGCAACTGGAACACAGTATTTGGTAATGCTTAGGAGGTTTAGGGAGAGGCTTCGCGCTTATGTGGCAAAAGCCCAAAGAATATACCAAAATGAACCTCTCAAACGCTCGCGGAGGCGCTCTCGAGCTCGTCAAGCACCGACTTGAATATCTCTTCGGCAACGTTGCGGAGCACTGGCGACAAGTTGAGGAAGCGCTTGACGATGGCCAACGACGACGGCATACCATCATTTCGAGCGTTCATAGCCGGCGTCGCGGAGGATTTACTAAAACACGGGAATCAGAATCGTGGGAACTTAATATCGATCGGTTACCTCTGAGTATGATTGCCCTTGATGTCTGCAGACGGCGTTCGCGGCGTACTTGCGGGGCTCGACGTGACCGATTGTCCGTCGGTACCGACACGAATTCTCTTCGCTGATGGCTCCGCGGCAGGTGCAGCGGTGCCGTTGAACTGACGCTTCACGTCTGCGCCGTTGCTCTTCATTAGCGGTGGGGCTTTGGGACGCGCCACGAAGTTGCTCGGGGCCTTGACGCCATTGCTCTGCGCGAAGGTGCTTCGCGATGCGGGATGAGCAAAGTTGCGCACCGTTGTTGCGGAGGTCCCGTTGTGGCCGTATCCATTCAGTGGGGATCGGTTCGAAGTGGGCTCCTTCTGACTGCCTTGATCACGTAGACGCTTGAGTGCGTCCTCCAGCTTTGAGTGCGCTTCCTTCTGAGGTGACTGGGGAGCACTTCGACGGCCACCGAGGATCGCCGGGCGCGGACGTTGAGACCCTTGATATCGCGAGCCCTCTGGAGCCGAGCGCTCGAACTTCTCGGGTGAGCCCGATGACGTGCCATTTGTGGCTGTAGTTTTGGGCGCTACCTGCAACTTACGGCACTTGTCGTCTTCACGATGATACCCTTACGTTACGCGTCGAGGCCGGCTCAGTCGGTGTGAAGGATGGGCTGCGACGACGCAGAATACGCCCAAAGCTGGATACCGCTTCGCCACCGTTCGGAGGCTGGCTGGTCGATCTTGGCGGTCTATCAAGGCGAAGCTCATCCTACAAAGGGTTTGCTGCCGTCATAGCCCAACGGATAGTTCTTTTTGTTGAACATGTACATGTTATCATGCTACAGCAGATTCGAAAATAGTTCTCTTTTGGGCGATTGTTAATCTGAACGTCCTATAGGGGCAGAAGGGGAATGCATGCACTATTCTGTCTGCGCTCACCAGCAAACGACGGGTTCGCTTCTCGCTGCTGGGCGGTCCCATGTGGATCTCGCGCAAATTGCTGTGATTGTGGCCCTTGTGGCGCTCAAGCACTTGGCCGGTCGCTGCCAGCGTGTGTAGGCGAGCCGGACAGCCGTGGTGCTTCTGATTGCAGCGCCAGAAGAGCCGCGTCCCGTCCGTGGACTGCTTGTCACGCAGGAACAGGTAGCCAGCGTCGTAGAACTTCATGGCGTCACTTTTATTCGTCGGTGCCGGCTCGTCGGAAGCAGGCGTGCCGTTTCGCGATGGCGCCTTCTCAGTGGGCTCCTCTGCTGCATTGACCGGTGTCGGCTTCTCTGACGCGACGATCGGCTTCGCCACAGTCACTGTTTCTACCTAAAATAAAACTGATTCATTCGGAAGCAGTCACATGTACTTGCCGGTTTCATTGCCTCCATGGCCTCGATGTGGTCCTCGTCGCCCATGTCCATTTCCGAGATCGGCTCTTCTTCTTGCGCGTCCGGCGTAGCTGTGGCGGACCAATCCAGCGGTATGATTGCAGTCATCTCGAACTTTGTAGCCTGAAATTGTGAATCGATGAGTGTGGTCCCGTCACTATCACGTTCTCTACTGGTTGAAACGCGCGAAGTTTACGAACAAAACGTATTAGTCTGACCGTGTGGGGCCTAATTATACAAACGCTGACTGCAGGGGCTTAACTTCGAGAAACCGTTGTTTTTCAGGTTTCTTCGGGAATTCATGCTAAAGCGGAAGGTGGAATTACGTAGTCTGTTACTGAAGGAGTGGCATACGAAACATGCATGGGCAAGCCGAAATATGTCAAACGTTCGACGTTCGATGATCTCTGGTGACCCATGGCCTAGGAGGGAAAATGCTGAAGGCAAACTTGTGGTCAGCGATGTCAGTGGGAGCGAGGACCGTCCGAAGGCGACTACTGCCTGCCGAACTACGGAATAATCTCCAGCGGACATGCACACATCATGAGCTCTTGAGTGTTGGCCGTCGAATTAGGGGAGCGAAGGTCAACGTTATACAATTGTCAGTCTCCCACTTAGTGTCCGGGCATGTAAGCTTCGAATTTGACCGGTCTCGGTGAGGTGTATTCGTTGTCAGTCGGAGGAGTCGGGAGAGTTCGAGCCTTCAACCTAAGGCTTCGCCGTGTCACATATGCTGATCGCCGAATGGGGAACAACGTGGCGAAGACAAGTTACGAAATTATGAGAAGAACTGCTTGACACAAACCTCGCAGCGAAGACAGCCAGAAGACCGCCGACTTGAAAAACCTTAGCCAAAATTTGGTCGCTGAGAACAACGACTTCGGTTAAAGGAACTTTCTTGAAAAAATAGTTCTTGATTTGTCAGCAGAATACACAGGAAATACAGCCTCAGAAACGCGCAAGGTATCGATAAACATGGTTGCGCTTGTGGAAAAACCGACGCTGGCGTTTGGTCGCCGCAGCAGCAGCCGCAGCGGGCCGAACACACACCAACTGGAGGAGGACCGTTGGATTGCCCGCGTCGAGAAGAGGTCGACTGCTGTCGAGCGCCCGGCGTCCGTCGGGATGTACTCTCGCAGTTCCACGCGGGCGAGAGAGGATCGGCGAAGAGAGAGCGTGCGCCTTTGTGACGGAATGAGGCCACCGTAAAAGCGGCGCAACGCAACGCCGTCGCCAAGGAATAAGCCACCGAGAGCCGGTAGAGTGAGTGAGGTTGATGTCGCGATGACATTTCGCCGTCGCAGCTCGATCGAGAATCTTCATGTTGCATAGCAGTGACAACGCTAACTTGACGACATGCTGACGTTGAAATATTCTACTTGAAGTAAATTCGCCGATACCAATGTGCCCCAAAACGATTATTAATGAGGTAAACCTCGGCTATCAACGCAGCCAGATATTAAGGAAACGGTGCTGCCGAAGTTATACTTGCTCGTCAGGGGCCAACAACGAGTTATCGGCTGAAGCGGACATCATCGACTTCCGCAGCTGCTGGGAATGAGGACGAACGAGGCAGAGATCAGTCGCACAATCTTCGACAACATAAACCTAGGGCTAATGTTGGCTCCTTAAATCGAGATAGCAGCTAGAGAAAGTACGAACAGGTATGTGCAAATCTCAGTTGTATTGCGGGACCCTTTCACAACAAAATGCCTGGAGGAAGCGGCTTTGAACCGATTTGCCCGAAACTCAGACAACCTGAATGAACTTCGCTTACAGACTACGTTCACCACCGTTTGCGGAGTCAGACGATCAGTTGCACAAAACCGGCAGTTAACGCATTGTTTTGAGACGTTACTCGTTAGTTTCTATGTGGGTAGCATCCGATATTCGTTACCGCGGCATTCGGAACCTCAAAAGCGGTCAGCTGGTAAAAGCGCAGTCACAATTGTTCAATGTTCGACTGCGCAAAGGTATTTAAGACGTCCTAGGAGCGTGGGTTCGAAGCCAAGAACGCAGATGCTTGCAATGAATGAAACTGCTGTTGACAGTAGCAGGAATTCTAAATCATATAATAAACCCTTCTTTTTTATCTTCATCGCACAGTCGAACCAGGTATGCCCAGAAGCACTCAGGTCGCTGACCCGCAACCTCGGTCAAACGTCGAGCCAAGACGAAGGCCTAACCTCTGCGAACGCGCATTTTTCTCCCTCCCAGCGACGCTCCCGCCGCATTAAATTGCGTCGGCCATTTCGTCATGCACTTTCGCAACAACAATTTATGAATTCACGGCTTTAAGAATGCTAAACCTTGCCTATGATGCTTGCCAACTAATCTTCCTACGTCAGGTCAAACCACTCTGTTAAGCTTCTTGCTTCCGGGCGCATCCAAACGCGTTTTGTTCCGCCATTTATTAGTGTGTACGGGAACAATTAGTTCCTTACAAAATTTTCCGAGGTTTAGACTGGTTGCATCCAGGATTGGATTCGGCCATAAATCCTGCAAAAGGATTGCCCAAAGGCCCAAAAAGTTTTACACGGTCTACTGAGGACTCTAGAACGACAGAACAGTCCTACCTTACCTTCACACCTAGTGAGTCTTCTTGTGAGTGGTCAGTGCTGGCGCAAAAGCGAATTCCCCGCGAAGCCGTTTTGGCACAAGGAAATAAGGTTCCTGTCCATCCTTCGGAAACTACCTACGTTTTAGGGGGTACCCCAATCTGAAAGCAAATTTATAGGCGGAGGGCAAATGCCGGTAGTATTCTCGTTTTGATGTGTATTCATTTGTGCGCAGAATATTTATCGCGCTAATGTGTCATGCATTGCCTTCTTACACCCGATGCATAACGATTATTTTAGAGCTACACCAACTCAATGAGCTTGTCCAAGTTTGCGAAGAAGTCCGCGAGCCCCCTCAAATCGGGACGGTCGTTGGTTGGCTTTCCGGCTAAAGTGGCTCAGAGCAGTACGTCAGCTGGCTGCAGCAAAAAGCGAAGTGAAAACGCTGACGACGAGCAGGAAAGGCAGCAGTACTTCGTCGAGGCAGTCCTCGACAAGAAGCACATCGGCGCCAAGAAGTACTACTACGTCAAGTGGGTCGGATACGACGACCCGACGTAAGCTTTCGCTGATGCTGAATTTGGAACCGCGAATTCCAAGTCACCACACGAACTGATCCGATTTTAGCTGGGAGAAGGCAGAGAACTGTCGGGGCTGTAAGAAACTCGTCCTGGAGTTCGAGCGTCAGCGCAAAGCGGAGCGAGTGCTCGGAGTAAGCCTGAAGCCGTCGACGACCGTAAGACCCATGTGATTCGCTCTCCGTCTTGACTAAAATGTTCAGACAGCTCAGAAGGCTTCATTGGGCAACGAGGAAAACGAGAATGCAGGTACGCGTCAAGCGGGTTGCCGTTGGGCGATTTTCGATCTGACATTTTAGGGGCGCATGGCAAGCGTTTCAAGGTGGAACGTGGCGCGGAGGTGGTGGAAGTGCTGGCGTCGTACGTGCGCACCAACGACGACGGTTCTCGTAAGGTGTTCGCAAAGGTGAAGTACGACGACAACTCCACTGAGGTCCTGCCGACGGTCATCCTTATGAGGCAGTGCCCCACGGTAGGTATATTGTGCGGCTTCACCCTAACAGGATGCAGCGTAAATTCCTCTTGACCTTACATAACAAAAGAGTTCCAGAAACTCATCGACTACTACGAGTCACGCCTCAAGTTCGAGTAAGTACTATGCCGACAGCGCCAAGATCGTCTCTCTTCGTCCAAATTGTTACTGTTTCCTGCAATAACTCAATGTCGTTTCAAGAACGAAGTAAAGCTTCCTGCCAGCTGACTTGAAGTGAATGAGTTCGACACCACGACGGGTGTTCGCAAGCACGTACGCGTGCCCTTTGTGAGCACCACATTGTCACCACTTTGCTAAAATGGCGTCATTATTTTGTCCAACTACTATGAAGCAACAACCCTCATGTGAATCTTCGTAATGCGTGTGCATCGGGTAGTTTAGGCCGGTGGCCAGTGTGGGCAAAAGAACCGATACCAGTGGCGTCGAAAAGCACCGACGGCATCGGTTCCACAGTCAGTACAGTTGTACCATTCCCGTGCCCACCGGTATTCTTAGTCACGCATGGTTCGCAAGTCAGTTCGACATAGGGCTCTTTTCAACTAAGTTTTAGGTCACGAGTGTCATGCACTCCACCCATTGTAATTCAAGTCTTCCGGTACTTACTCGGCGAGCCCAGGATAGGGTTGATGTTCTCCCGTACCCCCTGATCATTCGATGAGTTGGTTCCCTCTTTGGCCGAACTCAGGACTACGGAGCTTTCTCAGGATGCAACATTTTGGGTCACCGCTCACGTGACTTCGCACAGGACCGCGCTTTAGGAGTTATGCTCATATTAGGCTCTTGCTAAGTCACACTCATTGCTCGGAAGATATCAGCACTGTTGACCTCATTTCGTCGACCTTCTATGCTCCCAGCAGACCTCCAGAGCATCCGAGTTCCGTCGGGCACGCGTCGCCTTTGGCCTTTGTGTGTTCGTCTGTCGGTCTCGCCAGAAACTGGGAGAACCTCGTCGGTCGAATGGGCGGCCGCGACTCAATAACGGACGCGCACAAATTTCGTGCTGGTTCTCGTGCGCCGCGTTTGCGTTGTTTACCGAGCTTTGCACGAATAGAGAGTTAAGAAATAGCTATTATCTGGTTTTGTGGTGGCCACATAATGCCGAGGTTTCGTGGTATTTTCTAAAATTATTTCTGTCTATTTGACAGTTAGTTGGATCAATCTCGAGCTTGTCGTTTAGCTTGAGCGGAAGTCCTTGGCGGGTTCTGTGCATCGACTGCATCAACAGTTCTGCAAAATCACTATGAGCATCTTTGGGGAGGATGAACAGGAGAAAATGGAGCTCATCGACGAGGTAAGCATCAAACTTGCATTTAGCATGTCAGAAAGTTTTGATACACCAAAGATTCGACATAAATTTTTATTTTTTCTTGAAAATAATTTTGATTGTTCTGACTGGTTGTACCAAGCGTTCTCATAGCCACATACCGCAAAATTCCTTATGAGAAAACAGGTGCGACATTTTAGTGTGATAATTTTGAAGCTGGATCTTTGTGACTCGGACCCTACAATGACAAGAATTAAAGTAGCAGCCATACCCGTCAAGTGCCTTCCAACTAAAGCTATTAACATACTCATCCCTTAGGACGACTCGCATGAAACGCATGACCCGAACCGCCCACTAATCGTCGCTGAACCTGAGCCGGGACGCGGTGGTGAGGGCCTGAAGCTGTACGATGGAGAGCACATGTTCTTCCGCGACAAGTCGTCGCCCGACGGAAGCCGCATCTACTGGCGGTGCAGGTTCAAGAGCAAGGGCTGCTTCGCACGGCTTCATACACTGGCCGACACGGGAGAGGTCGTTCATCGCGGATGCGACCACAACCACGAGCCAAACTGCTTGCCCCACGCTGACGGAAAGAAGGAAGAGCCTTCGCAAAGCCGCCTCTCAGAGCCCAGTGGCAGTCGACGCGTGACTACCGTTAGGGTAAGACTCGATAAAGTTTACTTGTGAGCAATCACAAGCATTTGTGTATTGAGCATATACTCTACTCAAAGTACTCTACGTTGGCTTTCAGGACATCATCGCCGCCTCTTCCAAGACTCCATCTGCG
The DNA here is from genome assembly GCA_020875895.1 of Aphelenchus avenae. Taxonomy (NCBI): domain Eukaryota; kingdom Metazoa; phylum Nematoda; class Chromadorea; order Rhabditida; family Aphelenchidae; genus Aphelenchus; species Aphelenchus avenae. The sequence continues at coordinate 523,761 of JNEY01000013.1, forward strand.
TCAGGAGCTGCATCGTCACGACGATCAGATGCTGGCACGATAAATGCGTCGATGCAAGCACAACGAACGCTGCCGCATTTGCGAAGCCGGGAGTCGCTTGCCGGACAGAAACGCACGCACAGCCCGATGAAGAAGATCGGACACACTCGACTCGAGGACGCATTGGAGAGTCTCTCGAAAGAGAAGCAGCTTGCGCCTCCACCAGCGAAGCAGCGTGACACAGGACCGATCTTCTTGGCTGCCGGGTCGTCGAGCCGACCAGTGAAAAGTGTCGTTCCCATGGTTTCGAAGTCGCCTGCTATACCAGCGCTTGCTAAGACGCTTCCAAAAGAAAGTCCGGAGAGCGCTGGCACTTCATCTAGCACATCAAGGTAAGAGCGTGAACATGCTCTCTACTGAAGGAAAATTTCAGCCCTCCCGCGGCGTCCGAGAACACGTCACAGTCGTTGTCCGTCGTCAAGCGCTTCCTCAACCTTCCACCTGTGCTACGACAGGTGGCAGAGGATGTAAGCTGAAGCACTTAAGCACCATGATATTGTAGGAGTTCCTGGTCTACGCACAGAGTTTTAGCTCTTCAAATCAATTCTCGACGAGCTGGAGAACACTGCGTAACGGATGAGAAACCGCTTCGACAAAGCCGTTCGTTCGGCAAGAACCTAACTCTCGTCACATCCTTTTTTGCGGCTCGGCTTTGTGATCTACTCCTCTGTGTAACCCGTTCTTACTGGAGCCCTTTTGCATTTTGTCACTGGCCGTTATTCGCTAATGTGAATCTTTTCTTGTTTAAACCGCGGTTAAATAAATTTGCAGGAAAGTTTATTGCAAGCAATGTCGACATAGAGTACGTTAGAAGTCAGGAGGCTCTTTAACATCTAAACATGAGTTCCAATAGGCAAGACCTCCCGGCTCTCCGTTCCTGATATCCAGTCTAAGTATCTAGTAAGAAGAATCCATTGCTTCTTAGGTACAAACAGCTCTAGCTCAGAAAGCCCCTTGCAAGGATGACGTCGCGCTAGGCGATGGTCACGATCCGCCGCCGTTAAGGACGCGTCAGTCGTCGCGATGAACGTTTTCACTTTCGTTTATCTCGGACGCGCAACCGGTTCATCTTCCCGCGGCTCGCGAGCAGTTTTTCACCACGCTCCGCATCGCGTCCGCTTAATCGGACGTCAGCGCACTGCGGATGACGCGCATCTTCCCGGCAGTTGATACGCCACTTGGAAGCTTCTCGAGAATAAAAAGCGAAGAAAAATGCAAGGTTAACTTGCGAGGGTTTAGAAAAAGTTAACATGCCGAAGGTGCCGTGCACGCAGTACCTGGCGTCAGTGTAGGCCCAATCAGCACATTCTGAAGTTCCATGCCGGTCAATGAACGGAAAGAAGGAACCGTGTGGGTGCTTGAAAGACTGTCGCTTAACATGGCTCACAGGAAAGCGATCGCAGAATGAAATACTGTTCGTTCTAGCTCGTTCAGAGCAAAACTGACAAAGAGTACCGGATGCATAGCATTCAGTTACAGCGGTTGAAGCGCACTGCCTGTTATAAGTGCTAAGTTATTCTTCCTGGTTTATGCTGGTTTATGCCCTTGAATTTCACCTTGGACAAACTTTCCTTCGCGGTCAGTGTCGACCGCCACCGATCGCTGGACGCATCCGTTGATGTGCCGCTGGCGGTCGACCACGTCAACATCACGGCCAGCCGGCGGTCTGCGCAAAAAGTGCTACCGCGGATGCGTTCAATGCGTGCGACGCTCGCCAGAATCGTCGTCCTACCGCGTCGGCAGCATTCGGGTTCGCGAGAGTGACCCGAAAAAAGGCATGCGTCGAGACTGCGCACAGCCGGCGGGCGGCTTTTGCTGGTTAGCTGCGCAACGCGCCTGGGTGGGCAGGAACGGGCCGACGGGCAGCTTTCGCTGGACGCCATATAAAAGCCGCACGGGAACCACCCCAGAGTCGGTATCAGTCGTTGCGCTTGGGCCGACGGACGTCTTCCAGATAAGGTTGGTTCATCGAGATTTTTACGCGCTTATGAAAATTGCTTAACGTAGCATCAGATATATTTCGCTGCTTTCATCCGAGCTAAGATCGGCATGTCGCGCTTTTGGGTATAAATTCGAGTATGTCTAGGCAGATCGGCCGACATCCACAACGATGGAGTACAAGCAGCCCATAATGGGCGAATTCCAAGAGTCCGAGGAGCACCGGCAGATGCGGCGCGTCGCGTTCTTCGCGATCGTCATCTCCACCGCCGCGGTGATCTGCTCCATCGTGACGCTGCCCATGCTCTACAGCTACGTGGCGAGCTTCCAGTCGCACCTCATCATCGAGACCGACTTCTGCAAGACGCGCTCCCGCGACATGTGGACCGAGATGTCCATCCTGCACCAGCAGAGCGGCAACGTGCACGCTCGTGGCAAGCGCCAGTACGGCGGTAGCAGCCCGGCGCCAGCCGGCTACGGCCCGGTCGTCGCGCCTGAGGCCGCGCCGACGTGCTGCAGCTGCCAGCAGGGACCACCCGGTCCAGCTGGACCCGCTGGTGATGCCGGTGAGCAGGGTCAGGACGGTCGCGACGGCGTCGACGGCCAGGACGGACGCGACGGACAGATCCTCAAGTCGGCCATCCCACACGAGCCGTAAGTTTCACTTCACCTTGCGCTGGGATCGTTTAACTCCACGTTGTGTCCTAGCTATTACGGTCGATTTCAGGTGCATCATCTGCCCACCAGGCCCACCAGGTTCCCAGGGACAAGGCGGCAACAAGGGACCACGCGGACCGAAGGGTGCTGCTGGAGAGAACGGCAAGAACGGAGACAAGGGCACGCCAGGATTCCAAGGACCACTCGGAAACCAAGGCCCACAGGGACCACCCGGACCGCCAGGACCCCAGGGACAGCCCGGCCGCGTCAACCAGGTCAACGGACCAGCCGGCCCAGCTGGAGAGCCAGGACCACCAGGACCTGCCGGCAAGAAGGGTAAGTGCTAGCTGCTTGCTCGAGCAATTGCTGCTCACACGGACGGCACATTTTCCAACCGAAATGCTTTCAGGAGTCTCCGGTACCGACGGAACCAACGTCGGCGGAGTCGCTGGTCCGCCAGGAGACAACGGAGCCCCAGGACCAAAGGGAGCCCCAGGCCCACAGGGTCCACCCGGACCACAGGGAGCCCCAGGCGAGCAAGGCAGCTGCGACCACTGCCCACCGCCGCGCACGCCACCAGGCTATTAAGCCTGCACAGCGATGGTCTCCACCTCGCTGCCATCGCGAACCATCGTCGCCACAACGACTACTACGCCTCTCGGGTTACGCTAGTGTTAGATTATTCGACGCTGCGCTTGTTGACTTCTTCCTTGTACACTCTCAGAATGTTATACGGTCCTACTTGTTGGTTGCAACCCTCCTCCCCACCCGGCCCCCACTCCCCCATTCATTGTTGTTTCATTGAACGGCTGCACTCCCGTTCGGCACTCGTCAGGTTTGAGATGAGAGACAATAAAATTGTCGCACACCATTCACTCCGTACCGGCTTGGCTAGGAATCCACTGAATCGTCATATTCTAGGCTGGGTGGGTAGGCTATTCGGTCACGTAAATGTCATCGTCAACGCTTTCTCGGAACGTTTAGTGACCATTTGAGTGGACTGCTGGCGCCTGAAGATTAATGATGTTCACGCGGAAAAGACCCGCGAGCATCCGCCAGTTAATCAGCGGGTGATCGCCAGTCTCGCTTACGTCGGAATAGCGAGACAAAAAAAGGATGCGCCGCAGGCAATATCTGCGTGCTTAACGCGAGATAAAAACGAATCCGCTTCTGCGAGAACGCAACCGACCGGTTTTTCGGCTACTGGCGCATAATATTACACCAAGGATAGGTCTACATTGTACCTATGTGAGAGTGCATGCCAATGACGTGTAGAAAGGCGGTGTGCAAAGGGCCGACCTCTTGAAATTCAAAGGTCAGTGAAAAACATCTACCTGAAAAAAGTTCTTCCAATCCCTACTTATTGGAGATCCGCTTGTCACTTCGCAGATACTACAAGCGAAGGTCACATTAAGCATTCGCAAAACATCGTCTTGTGCACATGACACAAGCTCCTCATGTTAGGCAAGGGCGCATGAAGTCAAATTGCATGGGAAATAATATGCCTGACTTATATTCTTAAGGGGCATCATTGTCCCACCAACTCTTTGCTTTAACTTTGCGTATCTTTGGCCATGTACAGGCACAGGGAAGTAAGCCATAAATGGACAATAACGCTTTGTCCAACGCATGCACTTCGAGGAACAAACGCTCTAATTGCGCTACAGACCTTTCTCAGTGGTAGCTAAAGGACAATGACCAGTCAGCTGGTAGGCTTAGCGCGCTGTCCATGTGTACTCATGACGCACCGTGTAGGATGATAAACAATTAGGTTTCGGGCAAATGCTCGGAAAACCGTTCCCAGCCAGTACGCAGGCATTAGCAGCCTTTTTGTGACCAGAGGCTACACCGGGATTTGTTCAGCATCCTCTGGCTAATCCCTCTCTTCAGCCAGTCCAGCCAGTGGAACCGAAGCTAAGTCGGTCAAAAAGCCTGGCTCGACCTTGTCCACGATGACGTCTCTTTAACGTAAGTTTGTGTTTCGCGAAGTATTTTGCACCTTAACGTTACTTCATACAGGACAGGCATTGTCCGCAGGAAGTGGTCGGTCATGTTTGGTTGTTTTTAGTACTTGTTTACCAACCGGCCAGCGCATAATAAGCAGGTTGGTTATTAGTGCACACTGTTATGACAGGATTATGCACAGTAAAGTGCACCGTAAACAGCATCACTTCCGCGAATCGTGCTAGGCCTTGTCCAACTTGTTTACTAGCCAAGTGCATTAATTGGCCTCGCGTGGGATTGTTTCCAAACAGAGTGCACCGAGGGAAGTTAAAAACGAATTCGGGTCACTCTGTGTGCTTTATTCCATATCCGGTACATTTGCTTGACTTTCCTGAAGCCTGAGAACACTACACGGTTCCCACAGGTCGCGCTTCCAGCTGCGAATCGAACAGTTATTTTGCTTTTCTTAGGACCGAACTCGCTAGTTGGCTGATCGTTGAGTAGGCGCACTGCGCTCCTCTAGGCTCAAAGGTCAGTCCTCGGTGAAGGGATGCCCATCACTGTTGGCGCGAATGGGCAAATGCAAATCGACCCATTGACCACTTGCAGGTTGTGCGTCCTTTGCCTTGCCTTTGCATGTTCTCTACGGGATAACTTCAGGCGCGAACCAAGCATGGCTGCGACGCTCGGTGCTCAGGCACTGTTAGGAAACAAGCTCGAAAACGCGGTTGTCCAGGTATTGTTTGCCGAAACGTAATCGATAATGGATAATGGATAAAAAAAATTATCAGAAACCACTTGTAAATATTTAGAAGTATTAGATATCATCATTACTTTATGTCCCTGATAAAAAAATCAGCTTTAGACAATTCTCTGGCTCGTCGGCATCGCTGGAACGCAGATTTCGCTCGGTGTCTTCACTTTGATCTATGCGCGAAACGACCTTGCCACTGGATGTCCCACACCAACTTCGATCTCGAGCATCAGTTTCTTCCTCTTCTTGGCGCTGACCATCGTGGAGTTCTTCTACGCGTACATATCGCTGTGCACGGTGCAGAGTTTCAGCTTCGTGCAAGCCGCCTTCTTCGCTCGCAAGAACAATGCTAGCGGCCGCACGAGCTTCCTCATCTGGCATGTAAGTGCTTCGTAACTCGCAAACGCGTGATGCTCTGCGTTTAGGTCATTTGCCTCACAATCGTCGCGATCCCTGCAGCTCTGTCGGCGTACTCCTACGGCCTTGTTCACAAGGTCCACTGCCCGGACGTGTCGCTCCTGTCGCAGATCAGCTTCCTCGTCTTCTTCGCCATGAGCGTTATGGAGCTTCTTGCGCTATACGGTGCGCTCATGCCACACCGCGTGCAGAACTATACAAACCTGAACGAGAAGCCGATCTCGACAATTTCTGTATAAGTTTGACCTCGTTGAAGCATATTGTTGGTGCCAGTCTTTTCTGATAAATTGCGGATACTCCTACAGCACAAAATAAGCTTAAGCCAGCCAACTATCAGACGTGTACGTACCATGACCGCAACGACTCTTCTCCGTCCACTTTTTCAGCTGTCGCATTGATAAAAAGCTGTCGATATTTGTTTGCGCAACTCATTAAACGGTTTGCGCTACTCAGCCAGCCGTCGCACGAGTTAGGGTCACGTCGAGACAAAAGACGTAAGTGGGTGAGGGTAAGCCGCAAGTGACCGCCAGTGTCCGGATGGACGCTAAAGCTTCGCGGCCCGATTTGTTGCACTGAGCCAGTGTAAGTTAGGCGCGTCAGTGAGATGTACCTGCGAAACATCGCCACTTCTAGCAGATACATGTACTTGCTGTAAGACCGGTCCCTTCACCCGTGACGAATATGCAGTTGAGCGTGTTCACTGTACCTTTCGGCAAGCCACCAGCGACTGAAAGTACACCTGAAATGACATTGAACCTACGTTCCTTTTCCGATCGTTCGTTCCAAGTAAAACTTCTAACCGCACTTCTTTTGGTTGCCATCTCCACATTTCTTAGGGTCCTGAGCGTTTTCACTTTTTATTTCATCGTCGTTCAAGCGCAGCGAGTTTTGTTTGCTCAGGTCTCGGCTCTGACCTTTTTGGGGGTAGCGAACCGCATTACCGCACTCCCGAGCGGTTGACTCTTGAAGGACCTGCGAGGACATAGTAACCCACCTAGTGACCCCTGTATTCCATGACCGACCGTTTTATTGACTGTTTGAGCACGTGCCTTTGTTTTGTGGATTTCGCACTTAGGCGGCTTATGCACCTCCGTTTAGCTTCCTAGCGTATCTGTCGTTAATGAGGTAGTGGCCACGCTTACGTGTTAAACGAGAATTTCATGCTGTCGAATGAAGCCAAGCAGGGATGTTCACCTCCGAGCGCTCATACGAATCGTTACTTATATGTACCAAGTTCAGGTGAGTCCATCCTGAATCGTCTTTGGAGGTTGACCATCGTCCGCTTAATGTTTAGCTATGCAAGTCCATGGTTCTGCGCCTCCACGAAGGAGGCCTTCGGGACCTGGCCGAGTACACGCGGACATGGATGTTTCACACGATTAGCGAGCTGGAGATCGAATCCTACAGTCACCGCGTGCATCACGGTCTCGCGACCGGCGAAGTCGAGCTTACCAACATTAGCGTGAAACACTTCTCTCCACCAGTCATACACTACCGACCGTCCGATAACTCTTTTCTGTACATGACTACGGTCGGAGGTAGCGCTCAGGCATGTTGCGGACTTAATTCTAACGTGGTTGTCACTGAGACCCTTGCAGGTCCTTGCCGAGTGGTCCATGTACTCGAAGTTCTTGAAGATGCTTGGTATACCGCTGCATGGAAAAGTGGACGGAACGGTCACAGGCTTTACGTCAGACGTCGCCGTCGAAGTATGTTGCGTGGAGGTATGATTCGCACTTGTTTAACACATTGCTTACAGATAACTAAGTCGAATGAACTCCTCATGCACCAATGCATTGCACGCTTTCGTGACTTCGACATCCACCTGTCCGGTTCGCTAGCAGCCGAAATCTTGCACTGGTTTCACAAGATGCTCAGTAATGCAATGCAAAGTCGGGTGGAACAAGTAAGTATGACCTGTTGAACACGTCTACGTGTTGTTACCCGCGTACATTATCAAGCCAGTGTTGCCTCTTAGGCCTATTGCCGCATGATCAGCGAGAAGCTGCTGCCCTGGCTCAAGCTCCAGCTGGAGAAAGTGCCACGCTGTTTTGAGCTCGAGTTCTCCAGCGACATCCGTCTGACTCAATCGTTGCACTCGATTGCGACCTCCAACAACCACGTGGACCTGCGGATGAAGAACAAGTTCTTTACAAACGGGCAAATGATCGAAACTATCTCCACCCTGCCGATGGATCTTCCGGATGCAGAGCCATGTACGATGTCAAATTCACGATAAACACGCTGATCGACTAGGTTATTACATACTACTTTTAGTGTCACCTCATGGCCGAGTGATCGAATTGTTTCTGGATGAACCAACGCTCCAGGAAATCATAGCGACCACGCATCACTCTGGACAATTCGTCGCTAACATGAGCTCACCATTCTTGCAGACCGAATGCGAATACATTTGTCTCGGGAAGATCGTGCCCGAGCTCAAGACTACACTCGGCGTTACTTCTCTCTCCGTTGAGGTATGTTCCAGCAACACGTTTACCGACCTAGGTGACGCATGCTCCGCCATTAGGTGCGTACCAACGACCCACCGATTCTGAGACTCATGGACGGCCGTGCGCACATCTTTCTCAACTTCTCCTTCGAGGTACGGTCGACTCGGACGCACGGATAAAAAGCCTATCCGAATGCTCCACAAACAAACTCTGAGAAAGAAGTATCATTGAGACGGCCCCAGAATTTCAGCGCTGCTGATCACTGCTGCACCAACATTTTTACAATGTAGATTTTTGTCGACGAATGAAGACCGAATACTACACGCTCACCTTGCGCTTTCAGATCTTTGAAGACGACCTTGTGCTCGACAGGATCCCACCGCCACCATTTCCAGCACCTGCGCCGCCAACTGAGCCACCACCTCCTCTGCCAACATACGCAAAACCTGGAAAGCCTCCTTCGGTGCGCATCGGTTCAATCAAGCCGCCAAGAGCCACATCCGTCCGACCTAGTATACCACCTGAACCTGTATCGGTGACGGAGGTGCCGGCCCTCCCTGGGCTTCCAGGACTTCCTGAACACGAATGGTCTCTATCGGAAAGCATTTCGTCCGAGCACTTCGTCCGACCGCCGCGCCCGGGACCGCGACGCGTGATGCCTCTGATAATGCCGCATCCGGCTCTGCCACATCCCGTCCTGCCACATCTTGCCTTGCCGCAATTTGCCGTTCGCCGCTCACCGTGGTACCACCAGAGGAGGGTAGTCGGGGCGAAGCTGACTCGCGGCTTCTCTAATGGCGTTTTACGGGACCAGCCGATGACGTCGCGGCATCGAACCTCCGCCCGGGACCCGGTGCTCAAGCTGGAGATCACCTGCGAGGCGGACATCAAGATGAAAATGACGGACCGAAAGTTGGAGGTCGAGCTGAAGCTCAAGAACTCGAGGGCGATTCTCGTGGAGAGCAAGATCGAGAACATGTCGCAGAAGGTAAACTTCTATGCAGCACCTTTATGAGCGGACACATTTCATTTTCGCATGCCCTGCATACATCTGATGCCTAAGTGCTACTTGAGAAATCTTACAGGAGGGAATGAAAACAAACGGCCAGCTGGTTCGGAAACTAGAACGCTTAAAAATTCGCAAACGGCGCATATCCCTGCATGTGCGCACTGTAGCGCACCTATTTTCCTACATAGGCCTCATGCTTCCACAGTCAAAACCCCGTGCTTGTGGCGGCAAAGAGCATCTGTGTTTTTCATTTGACGCCATGCGCATTTAGACCGTCGACGTCATCATGAGCATGTCGGTTCCATTCCTCGAGCAGGCCGTGGAGATCTTCGTTGGCGAAGGTGTAGAAGTGAAGGAATTCCTGCGCATTCCAAGCCAGAACGAATCGATGCGAGTCGAGAACGGATATATCCGTCTGCAGGCCGATCTCAACCTCCAGAATCTCTTGTAACCTGCCGCTGTTTTGCTTAAGACGTGATTCGAAACGACTTAGTTGCACCTCTTTATTCAGTGTAAAACTCCGCCTGGTTAGGCTTGTGCAAAATAACGCATCGAGCAAGAGAAGAAATGGATGCCAGAGCTCATAGGAGTAAATACACTCACGACAAGAACTCTCGAAAAGAACGAATGCGAAACTGCAATACGACGAGTGTACGAAGTTCATGTAAAAACGGTCGCTGGAGGAAGAAGAGGAAGGGCACGGTTTTCGATGAAACTTTCTTAAACAATGGCACGCACTGAAGAAATGTTGTTTGCCCTTCCTCGTCGGGAAGAATTGTACATGCGAGCGGAACCGCCAGGTGGACTTAGGAGGAAGAAAAACAACGGTCGAAAGTGGGGTACAAGTGAGAGCGAAAGAAAACGACGAACAGGTGATACGTGACATACTTAGTCAACTACGGCCAAGTTCAGATCAATTTTGGTGTTTGACCGTTCGTACTGAACGTTTGCGGGGACTTCTTAGCAAAAAAACCACGGGCTCGTAAGTTGGACTAAGTGCAGCCGTTAGAATATATTACCAGTGGTACTCGATGCTGAAGCGCGTTAACTGACAACAAGGGGTAAGTAACTGGGTGACTGACGAAAGAACTGCGCGGCATGGTCGACGTTGTTACTGACCGAATCCGGAAGTCGCGAAGCCGTCCGTTGCGAAACCGGCCTGCGGCTGGCCAAATCCGGACGCAGGAGGCTGTTGGCCGAACCCTCCGGACGTTTGGCCGAAACCGGACGAGGCATTCTGGCCAAAGCCAGACGACGAATTTTGGCCAAAGCGAGAGGGTGCATTCTGGCCGAACCGTGACGGTGCATTCTGGCCGAAGCCGGACGCTGTGCGCTGGTTGAAGCCGCTCGACGGGCGGTTGCCGAAGCCGGACGACGGCGGCTGTGCGAAACCACCGGATGCGTCGGACTGGCCGAATCCCGTCGAAGAGAATCCCGCTTGCGGCTGCGGCTGCGCGGACCCCGCGGGAGCGCCTTTCGGGTTGTCCGGGCGGGTCATGCCCAGCTGCGAGGACACCGGGTCGCGCTTCAAGTTTGGCGGCGGCTCTCGGAAGTGCTGCTTGAACCAGTCGATGAGCTCGTTGATGCTCGTGAAGACCGTGCTGCGGAACTTCAGCCCATTCGGCATCGTGGTGATGTACTCCGATCGGACACGGTTCTGCACCAGGTACGAGATCACGAACTTCCCCGGGTACTTGGTTGACGGTGTGAACACGTACCTGAATGCGAACGCCTGGTAGGTTGCTTTCAAAAAAGACACTTACGGAATCCTTCCGGGCGAACGCTTCTTCTCTTCCTTGAGGTGTTCCTGAATGACAGCGAGGTCCTCCGCCTTCGTCGCCTCGAGGAAGTACTTGTGCTGCATGATTTCGCGTGCAATCCCCGCCATCGGATGGATGTAGCGTGCCAGGATTTCGTCCAGGTCTTCGAATTGCTAAACGACAATTTTCGAAGAGCTGACGTCTAGCTGATACTACCTCATTGCCGATGTAGAGGACTTTTCCGAGTGAGAAGTGACTCTCCTTCTGCTCCTCCTTGACGGTGATGTGCTGGTAGACCTCATCCGCAACCTTCCAGGTAACGGTCAAGTGCGAGTGTGACTTGCCCGACGGACGTACGATAACTTCTCCCTAGAAAATCGGACGTTAACGAATATCAGGAAGTGCACGAAATCAACACACTGCGAATGCATGCTACCTGCTCCATGGTGCTCAGCATATCCTCCGCGTCCTTATACGTGATGTTGTGGAACGACGGGTGCGCAATTACGCGCTTGACGAACTGACTGCGTTGTTGCTGGCTCTCGCGCGCCTTTTGGGCCTCTTCGTCGTCCTTGCGCGACTGCTCCATCCAGAAGTTCGCGTCCAGCTTCTCGGCACCTTTCTGCAGGTCTGACGACTTCGAGGAGAGCTGCGCCTCGAGGCGGACGTAATCGATGGCGATGATCGACGCGTGAATGATCTGCCCCTCCTGAAATTTGCATACGTAGCATAGCCAAGATAGCTACTTCGTACCTTAAGCCAGCGGCACTTCTCCTCGTCGGAGACGCTCGGTTTGTCGGAGATGTTCCTGGCCGAGATGAAGCCCATGAGGCCATTGTCTAGGCGCACTTTCGCGCCAATCGGCTTGCCCATGCAGTTCCCATCGTTGAAGTGCCCGAACGCATCCGCGTTGCTGAACACCTCCGAACACAGCTGGCATTGAGCTAACTGCCCGTGTGACCCGTGTGGCAACGGCGGCTTCGCGAAGGCATCATCCTGAGTAGGCCGCCTGCGGATGATCGCCACCACTTGGCATGTCACAACGTTGTCTAAAATGAAATGAGTAGCAAAACCATCAAGTGAAGCGAATTATATGCCACTTCTCAACGGCGATGCATGCACAACATGTGACGAACTAGCAATAGCGATTTGAAGTTGCCCTACTGAGTTTTTGAGCAAAACAAGTGCTTCCTGCAGTTGCAAAAAAGTACGACCGAGGCGGGACTTGAACCCGCAATCTTCGGCTCCGGAGGCCGACGCCTTATCCATTAGGCCACCCGGCCATTTAGCGACACGTTCGAGCCGCTCGCTCTTTGATGTTCGTTGGGCCTAATCAAAACGACAGTGCACGTTTTTAATCACTAAGTTGCTTCCGTTCCAAAAAAATTCAAGCTGAAGGCGTAAAGAATATGTTCCATTACGAGCAGTCAGCATTGCTCTGATATATGTCATAGGCTAGTTTAACCAATGGACCAGTAACACTTAGCGGACCACCAGCAAGCACCAACAAGGAAGCCCGGCACTGGACGTAGTTTATGCTCACCTTTCTTCATGGAGGAACTGTCGGGCACGAGCATCTCAAACTGTGCGTATCCGTCCGGACTTCTGTACACCGGGCGCAGGTCCTTATACCGGCTGTTCAGCTCCGCACGGATGTCGTAGAGAGTAACGCTCTTGTCGCCGAAGCCCTTAACAACAAGCAGTAGATGTAATTAAACGCTTGGAGTCCACCTGTCTCTGCAACTCCTCAGCGAACGCGTCCAGGTCAAGGTCCTTAAGCCTTTCAGGTTGTCGCAGGATCTCCTCCAAAGCCGCGGTTGGGTCACCGGAATCGTCGAATTCCAGTGCATCGACTGCCATCTTTCGAGCCCATTCGTAGGTCTCAGGATGGACCCGGGAGCCGTCAAGAACCTCGACGTACGCGTCCGCATCGGTTCGCTCAGACACGCGATTCGTATCGATCTTGATAAAGCCCGCCGCGTTCATGAACACTAAGTAAGCAAGGTAAGAGATTGTTGTGAGCACCGCATGACGCACCTTTGGGACCCATGCGACAGTAGGTGACGAGCTTCGTGCGACTCTCCAGCAGGTTGTCGTTCTGTTTGAGAATCTTGAGCAGCTGGGCGGCCTTGCGCGGGCCGAGTCCGCACACGAACTGCAGCATGCCGGCCGTATGCGGGAACTCCAGGCATCGGTTGATGTCCACGCCGACCTCGTTCACGCGGTCGATGAGCTCGCGGTGGATCGTCCACAGGACGTCCTGCTTCGGGATCTCGTCTTGGAGCGGGTGGAACTTCACAAAGAGGATGTCGTCTTCGGTGTTGCACAAGTGGCAGAACTCGACGAGAGGGTCCAGCAGGCAGCGTGCGAGGCATATGGATTCGCGAAGCACAGGCGGATACATCGGCATCTCGTCCTGAAAGAATAGGGTCCATCAAAAGCAAGTAGCCGAGAAGCAAATCATGACAAAAGCTGGATATCCACCACTCATCTTCGCAATGCTTACCTGCGCCGCTTGACTGATCATGTAGACCTTCGCGATGTCGCAGTTGACGAATTCCACAGGAAGCGAGTAGGGCAGTTCGCCTTGGTCGTACATATTTTTGATAAGGACCTTCAAATCAAGCTGCAGCCGAATCGCATCAAGGCCTTCGCCGGCGAGCGCAATAACGTGTGGTTGAGTCTTTACGATGAAGTCACGCAGCATTTCCATGTCTCGGGTCTAAATTCCGCCAGTTTCCTTCGCATTACGGCAGTGCCCACCTTGGGATGAGTGGGGTTATTCCGGTTAGCTTTCATGAAGAAGTTCGGCAGCCGTTGGTATTCGTCCCTCTTCATGGTGCCGTCCTGGTCAATAACGGCCGCGAAAGACGCTTCCTTGGGGTCGGTCGAGTAGGCAAGGCCCATGATGCGCACGGTCGCCTCCTCCGGCTCGCCCTCCTCCTCAACTTCGTTGCGGTACGTGAACTCGCGCCTGTAGGGTGCTTGTGCCACTCGAGCCATCACTCGCTGCGAGATCGCCTAAAGTTAAATGATAGGTATTCGAGTCAGAGCCCATAACGCAGACTTACCCTCATCACGTGCCCTCTGGCCTCCTCCAACAACCGCTCGTGCGCCTCACGTTCGAGCACCGGTCCGAGCAGGTCTTCCACCACAATGCGCATCACCTCCCGTCGGTGCTTGTTCCACTCCTGCGCGACGTCGTTCTGGTCGTCGGTTTGGTAGAGGTCAACCGGGACCTTGTTGAGCAGCGTGTCACGCGTCATCTCTTTGTCGTCCTTGTCCGTATAGAGCTTCACTTCAACCAAGCCAAGGTTTTGCGCCTGAAAACAAGGATCGACGTCAGATATGAGCATGTTAGGTGTGGCATACCTTGATGTACTCGAGGTACTCGTCACCGACCAGCTTTGACACCGGTTTGTCCTTAATGTACCTTCGGCCGAACAGTGGGTTGTTCCGGTCGATTTCCTCGCGACCTTTCTTTGTGCAACGCACGGAGACCAGAAGGCGCTGGCGGAAATCTTTACGCAGCTTCTTGCGAACGCTCGGTTGGCGGCTGATCTGCGACGCGAGAAGGTAGGAGGCACCTTTGAGCACGTCGTCCGCAGACGGGAAGGTCCTGAATGAAAACGTTGTTTAACGAGGTCATAAGGGAGTGCATACTGGATGTCTCGGTTAAGCAGGTGTTCAGAAAAACGCTCCGCGACCTCCTGCGGGGACTCCTCGACGTGAGTCTGCAGCTCATACTTCGGGTACTCGGCGTAGTTGAACGCGAACTCCTCCGGATTCAAGCCGAACAACTTTGCGACATCGCCCAGACCGTTGTTGACGCAGAGCTAAGCCGACAGGGTTAAGGCATGTTTCCAAACGATATCGACGTACCANGTTCACCCTAGAAGCGTGAGAATGAATAAGGTAGGCCGCTTAACTTCGAATTCCCGCTGTCATACAGCTCAATGAGACATCAATGCTTACGCCATGTAGTCCGTCTCCTCGACCTTTCGGAGTCGCTCGACGTCTTCGTAGCTACAGCTCGCCATGTACTTCGCCATGCGCTCGTACAGCTCGCGCAGCTTCTTCTTCCTGAGGTCCAGCAGGCAGTACTAAACGACTGAAATCAATTTGACATGCTCCCCGTCGCTAACCTTCTCGTCGTACGCGTAGATCTTCCACAAGTCGGTGATCTTTAGCGACTTCTGGATGAACTCTTTGCGATAGAACGCGATGAACGGTACTTCGAATAACTGGTTTCGGATGAAGAGCAGCGTCTGAGTGATGCTCTTCGGCGCGTCCTCGTCCAAGCGTGTCAAGACGTCGCGGTGCTCGTTGGTACCCTCGGAGTCGTCAATCATCTTGAAGCGAGTACCGACCTGAAAGACACTTGTCTGTTGCATTATGGCGAGCACTTGAAAGCGAGTTACGTCTACTCTGCTGTTTTACATTACTTGCGACTCAGTGCACCGACCTGCTGCGACATTGGGAACTGCTCGAAGGCGTACTCCTTGATCCACAGCGTCTCCTGCTGTACCTCCGCCTCGTCGATCTCCGTCACCGGAACGCGTCGCAGCTAAACTTTTGATGGTTACCGTGTTGCGTTTATTTTCCGCCAATATACCTGGAAGCGTTCGGGCCGATCCTCAAAGATCACGCGCTTGTCGAAGGCGGTGAGGAAGCCCTTGTCGAGCTCGGAGGGCTCTATCGCGCTAAGGAGCGTCTGCTTCGCTACGCGGGCCTTGGGTACGCGTCCCTCCGCCTGCTCCTCATCCTCCATGTCCTCCTCCATCATCATCTCGTCTTCGTCGTAGAAGTCGTCGATATCGTCCACGCCGAACACGTCGCGAGCGTCGTCAACGTACCTATAGTTTCATGATTACTTCGAACGGAAGTCCTGCTGCTTACTGGCTGTCGAACTCCTTGTGCCTGTGGCGCTTCTTGCGGTGCCCACGATCCTCGTCGTCCTCGACAATGAACTTTTCTGCAGTCGAGTTAGGCTAGATCATGGCAAAGGTCTAGTGGCTACCTGACTCTTCTGAATCGCTCCGCGAGCCCACACTTCGCCGGTCGCCGTAGTCACGCTCCTCACGGGCTTCGTCGTCGTCGACGCCAAAGAGGTCGTTTCTGAGACGCTGCCTGTCGTCATCTTCTTCGTCACTGTCGAGCACGACGCGACCACCTCGCTGGACGCCAATGTTCTCGTTTACGAGCTCAAGGTCGTCCTCCTCAAGGTCTTCTTCGAGCTCAGAGCCGCTCTTGCTTCTCTGAAAGAAATTTTGTAGAATGTATACATAAGTTCATTGCGTACCTCTTCGTCATTGTCATCCCCTTCCTCTTCGCCTTCTTCATCACCCGGATCGACGACAAAGTCCTAAACCAGAAATGGCTAGGCAGCATATTGGAATTGCTACGGATGTTAGGAGGAAATTGTTTTGACAGCAGGGTAATGTTTCAGTCGGAATTAAGTAAGATCATAGTTATCGTGTTCAGAAGAGCGCACCTTCATTTCCTCTCGCAACCGATCGTCCTCGTCAGTGCTTCCTTCGTCTTCTTCGTCACTAAGAAGCCCGAGTTGTGCACGGGATGGTAAAGCCAAGGGCATACCTGTCAGCGACTCGCTTCTTCTTTTTCTTCTTCTTCTTGCGCTCCTCGCCGGATTCATTGCCCGACTCGTCCGAACTGAAAAACCACTGGTTGTGCAGCTCCATGGGTTGCAGGCAACGCATCATTTATCAAGTTGCTTAGCGTAGATCGCACTGGGAATTTGAGGCGCTAGTTCTTACCTAAGGGCTCGCTTTTTGACCCGCTTCTGCTTCTTTTTCACCGCAATATCCTCAAGCGAGGAGGCGTCGCTATCGTCGTGCTCCGACTCCTCCGCCTGGTTGTCAATGAACTGTGACATAGATGGAGCTAAATTTTTGGGTGATGCGCTGCTTAATTTACCAGAATTCCTGCATAAAGCGGCACGATGAACGATAGTAAAATGCATCAACAAAGGTTCCATGATAGAGCTTCGTTCAAGCAGCAATACCGCGAACAATGGCTTGGCATTTTATGACGGACAAGGACTAGCTGTAACAAATAGAAGAGGTCAGTAACGAGGCCTACGCAAAGACGACGATAACCAGCAAAGTAGGGTAGAGCATGGAACTTAGGGGTAATCTCAACATTTTGCAGAGAATTACCAAAAATCGATAGTATTAGCCGTTGGAATATTACTGCCGGGATCTGTAGGGTGCAAGGTTTCTGATGTTATTTGCTCATCTTGTCCATACTTTCAGTAGACTAAAGTAGTTTGGACACCGTTTGCTACGCTGCAGGCAAATGTCATACAGAACCCAGTTACGAGTGCTGAGGATGGATTCCAGCAAACACTACACCCTCCTTATATCAAACAATTTTAAGTAGCATCACATTGTCCCAGCATACTTGAATACCTTGAACAGCTGACCTTGGCAGTCGAAATTAAAGTAGCTCTTTTTAGCTAAAATCACAAGCCGAAGCAAATCGTGTTTTAACAAACGCAGTCGAGACCTTTATTTGCGTTTGCACGAGAACAGAATGACGATCAACCATTCATATTTTGCCCTGAATATTGATTTTAGTCTAATTTTCAGTGCACCATTTTCTGTCTACAGTTTCGAAATTTCTGCTGGGATATACACAAATTTTACGCGAGTCGTAAGCAATTCTCAAGCGGAAAGTAACAACGCAGAATCGATACGAGTCGGATTTTAGACCCCCAGAAATGCTCCACACGACCGATTTCCAGCGGTGGACGTGTCTAGAATGTTCCTTCGTGCTCGGCTTTCCACCGTCATTCCCTGGTAGTGCATACCACCTCGACTGATGAAACGTCCGAAGGGTTGGTCGTCGGATGCTCTGGACGAAGCCGCATCGATCGGTACCGTAGTCGCTCGTACCGGTTTTCGCGTCGGAGTCCGCTGCACTTTGACTCGCTATGAGACGATGGTGACCACGGAAGTTTCGCGGTGACCGAACGTGAAAACATGCGTAACAAATGTACGGAAGTGTAATGAAGAGCTAGCTTCAAGAAAGGTACGAACTAAATGATCCGTTCTCAGAACTTCGTGAGGCCAACAGTAAGAACCGGTCTGCTTGTCAGCCATGCATTTTCCCACTGAGCAGTGGAAGCTATTCCCTTTGTGGCGGCTCATTATGCCTGTTTGGCTTTGCTTTGAGACAGGCCAGTTGTCCTGCTTGATGACAACCAAGAAAGCGATTAAATAAAGAGAAGGTGGCGCTTGCATCAAAGCATGTTGTTATTCTCAACTGAAGAACCAATGAAAGTTAAATTCCACCAAGCAACTTAGGCCAAGGCTCAGCTCAGGCATTTCTGATACAGTTTTAACAAGCAGTGCACAGAGTAGCATTGGCGAGGAAATAACCGAGGATGTTTTCAAACTTGCCGGAAACGAGCAAGTAGTAACAAACGATTCCCATGATACGTATCATTAGTTCCGGAGGAGCTCATGCATACTACGATGGTGCTGTCGTTCATATAACTGACCTAGGGTAAGTCTACCGCTTTCTTATTTTAGTCCCTATCTTGGACTCTTCGCAGATGCAGAAGAAATCGCCTAAATTCACACTCCGGATGGCTCAGTTTCCTTGCCGATGAACCGCCCCACATGTCACTTGATTAAATTAACTTATGCTGCTCTTTACGCAACTACGCCTCTCAAGTGTCACTCCTTCTGCGGCATTGTCCATGTCAAGTCATGATCGTTTCTAACGTTTCATGTCCGACGTTATTTTTAGAAACATATGTTAATGTTGAATGAGGAGCTCTTGTGACCGTCAATAAAAATGCTTGCAAAACATTACATTTTCCGCTTGTTCAGTCATCGGCGCGCCTGAGTGCCTCCGGCTGCTCGGGAGCGTGCCTTGTTGTGATCCAGCCGTCCTGTGATATTCTGAAGCCGAAAGGTAATATGACACCTAGTCTGCTGGCAGAACGTTAGTACTCGCATCGGACACCTTTGACCCTTAGAGCTGGATATCCTTAGCCGGATGTTCAAAGAAGATTTTTCTTTGTCTGGGCTACTCGCATGATATTGTACCTTGACAGCCGTGTGGTCAACCGCCAAGCTACTAACTAGTACGTCTTCGTGCGCAGTATAACGTCAGAAACAATCGCGCAGGTGCAACATTGTCAGCAATTAGGTCCTTATGGCAACGCGAATGATCCTCCTTTAGCCCGCTTTGTAGCGGCACGCAAGATTTCTCGCACATGCGCTACTCCAAGTTTTCTTGTTTCTCCATTTTTGTAGTTCCCATTGAAAACAATATGAGTGTCCCACCTGAAATATCATCTAGCTTATTCTTAAGACGGCCCTGTAATTTGGCTGCTGCCCTACGATTGCTCTGCCACTGGTCCGGAATAGCACGCGTTTCAGTGATGCTTCATGCAATTGTCGCCGTGGGTCCGCTGCATGCTTCTCCTGAGCTCTGAACTTTCACCGAGGTTTGGCAACCGGAGCTGGCTGACACTAGTTTTGCAGGAGTAGCGGTTCAAAACACAAGGCGACACTTGCAAGTTGTGGGACGTCTGCTGGCAGATATTCTCCTGCACGGGGGTAAGTGCTTTGCAAGGTTTTTTTTGCGTGCTTCTCATCATCAAGACCTAGCCTTGGTTTTCATGCGTTCTTTTTTCTCGGGAACATTGGATACAGTTACCGTAAATCCTCTAATTATAGCCCTGGGCCATAATTTTTTTGCTCTGGCCCGAAGGGGGCCATAATTAGAGGGGGGGGGGGCCATAATTAGAGGGGGGGCCTTAATTATTTTGCCACTCCGCGGGCCGAAGGTCCGCGGAAAACTGAGGAAATTTTGCCAAAAATCGACCAGAAATTCATCAAAATTTGACAAATATTGTGAAGAATGGCGAGTATCCCATAGTGTTCTACATGCTTTAAAACGTGAAATGGCAGTGTTGCCTCGGCTTACCATACCTGGGAGGCACCAACCATCCGACTACCCAAGGGTCCCCCCTTTGGTTTTTCCCAGAGACGATGCAAAAGTTTAAAAAAAGTTTATTTTTTTGTGTCATAAAAGTCTATCCGCGAATGTTCCCCATGCTATAAAACGTCGAGAAAACATGTTTTCCTGGCAAGTCAAACTTGCCTTTTTAAACGGGTTGTTGGCTGTTGCTCTAATTATAGCCCCGGGGCCATAATT
>JNEY01000013.1:544061-601702 GCA_020875895.1 Aphelenchus avenae
TTCACTCCGAGCGGCTGGCATTGCAGCACTTCGAGTAATGAATAAGGCTCTCTCCTCTCATGGCCGGCGGCTCACTACTAAGAACGACACCGAGCCGCTGATCCGCGTCTGCCGTGGGCGTATGTGGAGGTATCAAATTCGGCGCCCGGCCACGCACACCACCGAGTCGTCATTACTAAGCGGCAGATTTCGGCCAGCGTGTCATCTGCTTTTCGCCGGAGGTGGAAGCCATCCGCGCCATCGTTTATAAGCAGTTAACGGAACCCCAAAAATTCGGTGTCCCTTCGAACAAAGTCCCGAACTATGCTGTGTTTCTTCAGCATTTGCTAATTATCAAACGACTCCCCGGGCTTAATTACCCCTTACCACTTTTCTATGGAGCCAACGCTATGTTTTTGATATGTTTAAGTGCAGTTGCTCACGAGTGCACTTGGCGGAACCGCAGAAGACGTCAGCGTATCATGGCTGCGTTGCGTGCAAATAAAGGCGGAAGTGCTGGCGCATAGTCTGGTGAGCAAATTTGTTTGTTTATTTCGGAGAAGTACACAGAAGTAGGTGGAAGTTTCTCGCAAGAATAAGGCAATACGGTTACAAATTAAAATTTTCAAGGGTTGAAATCATGGGAGTATGTGTGAATTTGAGAGGCTCAGGATAGTCCAATGCAACAGTTAAGTGTCCTAAACTTTATCCATCACCTGCGTTAGCTTTCGGTAGGTCTCGGCATGAGCCTGTTGGTTACACCTTCCTTAGATTCCGTCTCAGGCTCCGGGTTGGATTTTTAAATTCCGCCAGTCAATCTTATGAACGCTATTTGTGGAGGGTGTTTTTCGTTTTTTTTACGTACAATGCCTCTTGCAGCATACAAATGAGAGTTCTCATGTGTATAAGTGACATATCTAAAACGGTCTTCCTCTTGTTTTCCTGCCACATCTTTCCACATGAATGCTAAACTGGCAACTTGGAACACGCGATAATTGCAACGTGCGCCTCCGGTAAACGCTCACGCTTGTTCCTAATTATGGTTCACTTTACAAGCTTGTTTGGCATGTGCGTGATTCTGTTCCGCTTTCCTGGTAAATCCCCAGGCGACGCCTCACCCAGTGTCCATCCTATAACTTCTCTCGACAAATTATAGGGAGATCGCTTCAAAATGGAAGTTGCGATAAACGATTCGATACCGACGACGTCAGTTATTATTCGTAATGTGCCTGTTCATCGGCAAATTAGCGTTCCCAGCTTTAACTCCCTGGTAAGCTTACGCTCACTGAGAGCCTCAAGGTGCCGTTGACGCATCTTGACGCTTTCACACCCTTCAGAGTGCAACATCACTTTAGGAGGAGTGCCTTGACCACTGTACCGACTTAATGTACAACTGCCGCCTTCTGTCGACTGCCTACTTCTGCGAGCTCAACCCAAACATTCTCCTAGCGGTCGTAGTCCTAGCCGTTCTCACCGGTGAGCCCTTGCTTTCCCATTTTTACCAGATGGTTGGTTGCACGAAGTTTGCAAAATTTAAAGAAAACAGTGTCACTTATTCTTCATTTTAGGTGTTTTGATACCAACCAGCTGCATAATGTGCTACATGTGCGGGGTGTGCGAGGCCGTCGGCCAATTCCTGTGTCCGCATAGGCCCGAAGCAGAGGCACTCTTGCACAATGAAAGGAGATGTAGGTACACTTTCTACTGCCTGTAACAATCAGCTTTTCTTTAGCGTGGGACGTATCTTCCTTCAGCGACTTGCAATACCGTCGGTTTAGCCAACTTCAGCCACGCGAGGTGCGTTATTGACCGCAGAGCGCGGCATTGCATATGAAATTTTTCAGAGGCAGTTTCATTCGTACCACAATACGCCTCGTGGTTCTAATGCGACGGCGGACTTCAAATGACTAAGTCTTGTCGATTAGGCTTTGCCTCACTTACCCAATGCTTATGCAATAACGGTGCCATACGTTTCTGTATTTGTACGGTATCCGCCATTGTAAACATTCTATGGGAGCCATAAATACTTTAAAGATCAGGCGTGCAATGACAAGCGCTTAGGAACGTAGTATAGGGTACATGTCCGCCTGATACGAATTAGAAGCCGTCAAAGAAGTCAAACTGAGCATGACGTCGTCGCTTGCTAACGATCAGCTCGCGCTCCTCGTCGGAGAAGATGGTTTCCAAGTTGAGCGTCCCAATGTCGAAGGTCTTCTTAGGATCTCGGCCGTTGGTGACGTAGGAGTTCGGGATCTTGAACCTGATCTTGCGGGAGCCGGGCTAAACTGACGCCATTAGCAGGGATTGATTCAACTAGCCTAAACAAATAAGGCTTGCAAACTAGCGTGCATTGCTTACCTTAATGCCATCGTCACAATCGTGATAGACCTAAATTAGTGTGCTCAGTCGGTTACGTATCTACAATGTACCTACTTTAAAAACGGGATCGATGTTAGTAAGCTCGTCCGTGCCGCCCTTCAAGTTGAACTCGCCATTCGAATTCGTGTAGCCCTGGTCAAGGAGATCGTCAGGATCGGGGCCTAAAGCGTGCCTTTATTCTGCAACCAATCATAGACGCGTCACTTAATCGTATGCATGCCTTAACTGTGCAACTGTTAGAGAGAAATTATAGTGCGCATTTATCTTTTACTGACTCACCCGAATCCTCGTCGAAGAGTTTTATCCGGACGTTCTTCGCAGGAGCAGAGCCGCAGAGGAGGCGACCCTTGACTGCGACGGATTGGTCTCGGACACTTGCGTTGACCAGTACGCCGAGAAGCACAGCAGACGCAAGAGCTAATAGAGTCTTCATCCTAAAAGTTAAGGGATCATTCTACTCAGTGGCGGTGGCAAGTTTATATTGACGGGGCACTGCGTTGGTGGCTCGGTGAACCATGGTTTACGAACTGGACTGCTGGCCAATTTTAGCTAGGCGAAGTTGAGGAGCTGATAAGGTGTTTACTTCCCGTCAGCGGAGGACGATAGTGGTGGTCGTTATGTGAGTCCCAGGCAAAGTACAGCGCCAACTAGGTATCGGAGAAAAAGCGAAATGTCCGATTCGTTGACACGCTAAGAACTTTCGTGGCTTCAGTGAATTTGACAGGACCATACATCTCTCAATATCTCAGCCCATGAATATTCCGCAATTTGCTAACGTCTAAGGTTGCATTGAACGTATTAAGCAACGAGTGTTGTAACGTCGTGTCTTTCGTTGCTACTAAACTACATGCTTAGGAGCTTGTCAAGACATATTTTGGGCAAGCGTTTATTTGATCCAGTGTACACAGGTTTTACAAAACATTACGATAAAAACGATGCAAATTGGTTGAACCTGTAGGCTTAGAGCAAGTCGCGTTCCTCTCCCGGGAAGATGGTCTCTAGGTTGAGGATGCCCACGTCGAACACTCGCTTGGCAGAGCCACCGCTGGTGATGTACTGCGACGGAATGCGAAGCTTCACTTTGCGCTGACCAGGCTAAAACGTCAGAAATGATAAGTGCTACTACCTGCAAGGCAAGCAGGATAGTAAAAGTGCAACGAACTATTCCATCGTCGCAGTCGTGATAGATCTTGAACACGGGGTCGATGTTGGTTAGCTCGCGGGTCGATCCTGCCAAGTGGAAATTGCCTTGCGCATCCGTATGCTTCTCATCGAGGACGTCGTCTGGATCCGGTCCTGCAAGCAAAGTGTTTTGCGCGTCGACGTCCACTTTATGCGGCTTACCGTCGTCTTCATCCCAGAGCTTTACGTGTACGCCCGACGCTGGTGCCGCACCGCATAGCAGCTGCCCCTTCACAGCAACGGCCTGCTCGCGCATAGCGTAAGCAACGCACACGAGGCTGAGAGCAAGGAGAGCAAGGAGCAGTTTCATCTAAAGAAGGTAAAGTATGTCACATAAAGGTAGACGATGCGCTGAAGCATTCATGACAAGCTCTAATCCAAGGCCTATCTCGTGTTTACAAGTAAAGCTCTTCTACAGTGCTCCGATGCTCTTTGGAGGCATGAATGTATGGACCCGCGTTTTCCGTCCCCGGCGGTAACAAACAAAGTCGTAGAAAGATAACGTGTATGCCCGCGAAACAAGCTTATCGACAGAGGCAGAGCATGCGCCGTGTTATGACACCCACCTAAAAATCGGTGGGTAAGGGGAAGCGGTTGAGACACTCTGAGAAATCAGATACTGTTCAAGCCTTACTCAGTTGCAGCTACATCCTTAGCCGAGCCACCGAATGTTTCAAGCAACACATAGGTACCTAATAACGATTTATTAGTATAACAAGCGGTTGAAGGACATTAACAGTGCTTATTTCTTCTCCGTGAGCGTGTTGTGACACTTTCCGCAGTAATGACGGTTGCTGTGCTTCGCCATGAAGACACCACCACCGCAGCTGGGCGAATTGCACTCCACTCGCTCGCGCTTGATCTCGCCATTGTCGCTGATCTGCAATTGGGCTTAGTTAGAGTGTAACGGTGGAAACGACTGGGCGACGTCAAAACGGGAGTAGGTTTGAGGCCGGGCAAGATTGGTTACCTTGTAGAACTTGAGGACCGCAAGCTTGACCTTCTTCCGCTTGTGCTTGATCTTCTTGGGCGTCATGTAGACCTTCTTCTTGCGCTTCTTGCCACCTCCGAGCAGGCTGAACGGGTACCGATGTAACTCGTGGCAACTGTGAGGAGGGCTTACCGGAGGTCGAGGTGGAGGGTCGCGTCCTCGTCAACGCCACATTCCTCAAGCGTCTCGAAGATCTCCAGCTGGCGGCCTAAATATTAGGCAACTGGGAGAGACATGAAAATGATCGAAGGGTTTAAAGATCTGGAGTTTACCTGCAAAGTGCACGCGAAGCTCATCGGCGTCAAAGTCGTTTTCAGCAGCAATCTGCTCCCTGAGTTCGTCGACGGTCGACGTCGGCTCGATGTCGACCAGCGTGGTGGCGCCTTCAATGTCTCTGATGAAGACCATCTAAAGCAGAACTTTTGAAAAATGCAACACATGACCTGGGTAAGCACGACACCACTTCCATAGCGTTTGCGATCGGCTGATCCCATAAACCTGATTCAACGTCAAGCAAACACTTGGCATTCTGAGATTTTAGTCAACGACGCAATGCTCAGTCTTTTTATTCGAAGTCCTGATGTTCCAGTTGCCTACTTCTGTACTTCTGATTTTTCGAAAAAGGATAATTAACGCAAAACCAGCATAAAATTTGTCCAGCCCTCGAATTCGTCCAGGTTATGATGATAGAGGTTTTCGCTGTAGGAACCAAGCGGCTTGAAAGGGGAAAGCCATCGCATACGCTCAACTGTTTTTCTTCAACACCGCTGTCTTCGACGCGAGAAAAGACTGAGAATGTAAGGCAGAGACTAACTGACACCAGAGTAGGTTTTATGGCATGAATGAGTGAAGCTCAGTGCCTTCGGTAGTTACCGAATAAGCTGATTTTTAGTTTCAATAGGGCGTGGATATTTAAACGGTGCCGAATCTTCGGTGTCGCTCCAAGAAGGCAGAAGGGTTACAGACGTTTATTCGAAATTCAGACGTACAGACAGCAAACAGCATGAGAAAGCCTAGTTGCCGTCTCTAGCATCGTCACGCCGATTTCGGTGCTCTTTGACCTTCTTTATGTTGAGAGCGACGCGCAGTTCTCCAAGGATCTCCTGATGGAGCGGCCTCTGCAATCAGCTTCGGTAGCACCACTACACCGAAGGCCTTCAAGGCATAGTAACTCACGTTGTCGTTCTTCGCCAACTCCTTGCTTCGCACACAGAACTCGATCATGACCGTGACAATGGAGAACACCAATCCCGAGAAGAGGATGACGAAGAGCCCGGAAACGTTGTGCAAGTTAAGAGAGATACGCTGGTGCTTCACGGTGGAGCCGACGCCATGACAGGATGCACCCCTGAAGGCATTGCCACAAGGTTAAGTTGCTTTGGGCGGCCTAGCGACTTACTTTGAGCGCCACCACTTCGTCTTCTTCATTTCAATGATCCCGCGCTTCTGGTACAGTAGGATCTGCCGGGAGATGCGGTCCGTCCATTCGGAATCTGCACCCAAAGCACTCGCTAAAATTATATACACGTATGATCACTTACTCTTCTCGAGCGCAATTCCGTAGCCCTTCGAGCCGAGCACTCCGCCGATCTGCGTCAGATTGCAGTTCTGCTGCACCTCGTACTCCAACGACGACGACTCCATCAAGTAGGCGTAGTTCTCCTTAAGCACTTTCTCGACGCCTTCGCGGTTGCTCTTCACGAACACGTTGCGGTCCTTCATGTAGTTCCACATCTTTTGGTGGCTTTCGATTTTGGATTCCTAGACAAATAAGGGGACCGCTATTAGGAAAGAAGCAAAAACCTACCTGGAAGAACTGCATGGTCGATCCCCCTCGAATCGTGCCGTACGATATAGCGGTCTAAAGCACATTCAATGCGTTTCTGCCCTTGCAATGCCGACATACCTGATTGCTGAGGTCGTCTAAGCTTCGAATAGGTATGTGCGGTCGTGACACCGTCAGTACCGCAGCAAGATTGGCGGTGTACGCAGAGACGATAACGAGCGTGAAGACCCACCAAGTGCCTCCGAGCAGACGAGTGGACACCGCTCGTGGCCCAAAGTCGCATCCGCCCTTGAGCATTGTGCTCATCACGTACCTCAACAGCAACGGTTCTAAGTCCAACGCCAGAGGCTTGACTTACCACAATGTGTTCCAAAAGCTGTAGTTGTTCGACATCTGGACAGGCGTCTCCGTGAGCGCATATTCTGCCGCTGGATGTGGCTGATGGGCGGTGCAGCAGGAGAAGTTGAGGTTCCACTCGTACGGTGTGATCTGCGCTATCACGTACATCCCAAGAGTAAGACCCACTACAACAGCAAGCTTGTTCGAGGGCTAACTGGTAAGCTTACCAATCGATGCCGCTATGCAGACCCATATCTCGAGCGATAGTGGGTTCAAGAAGGAGAAGAGATCCGGTTGGTGGTCGGTTGGGATCTTGAAGAGGATGCTTATGCCCAGCGAGAGGAACGGCTTCGTGAAGTCCACCACCTCGGCACGACGGAAATTAGCAGTGAACGGGGCAACGACCATATCAGCTTCCTGAATTACTCGGTAGAGTTTAATAGCGTCGTGTACCTACCCTGCGCAGGATTTCTCCGATCATCCCGTTCCATGACCCGTTCCCGATATCGTTGCCATACTGAGAGTCTTTCACGATGTGAATGGTGTAGGTAAACCCTAAAATCCAAGCTCGCTTACGAAACCGACATTTGTTTGATCCTCACCTAAGTCCTTAGACAGTTCCTCCAGTAAGTCTATGCAGAACCCTTCGAACTGCGAGTTCTCGTCCAGCTCAAAATGGTTGCGCTTGAGCATAACGTAGGGTCGTTCCTAAAGCTTGTGTGTGGCTGGCAGATGTCACGGCTTAGTCTACCATTATAGTCGTCACGCGGAAATGCGGCTTGAGCTCGTCCGACACTTTGACGTTGTTCTGCAGCTGTGCCTTGGAGTCGCGGCTCATGTTGACCTGCACGTCGGTAGAAGGCTTCCAGAACCCGATCTAGGCATCAACGATAATGCGCGAATTCAAGCAGACCCTCACATCGTCAATATCACCGTTGTAACCGAGCAGACTGACGCGGAACGAGAAGTTATGCGCAGGTCCGTGGCCGACGCGACTGAGATCCCCCGTTAGGCCGTATAGGCTCTAAACTTTTAGCTCCACACTCGACTTTGCCAGCGTGCATGATTGTGTACGAACCGTATTGCGGACGTGCTGGATCAGACGTCGGCCGTATTTGTAGGGGATATGCCCTCGCGTCGTCGACCGACAACGCGTCGAATAGATGTCGGTACGCAACGGATAGACCTGACTGAGGTTGTAGGTCGAGTAGGCGGCAAGGTACATGGCGTCGAACATAAGGGATGCTTCGGACTGAAGCAAAAATACGATTATGGCATGGTACACAACAGTGAATGGCTTACGAGCTTGAAGTTGCGGTCACCAATTCCGTTCTTCGCCTCCCAGTTATCCTTGACCGAACGAGTGAAATCCTTGAAGCTAAAGCCGAGTGCTTCCTGTTGCACGAATTCCGGGTAGATAGTGTCTAGAGCGATGAACCGCGCATGGTTGTGCCGGAACATCCGCCAGTCCATTGTCTTCATGTCCTGGAACGAAGAAATGATTGTTGTTGCCCTTACGGAATGAGCGTACCATCGACGTGAGGAGAAACCAATGGTGAAGGTCGATCAGTCCCATTTGGAGGGCCTAAAATTACCAGTAAATGACATGATGTACGTTGGAAACTAACCGCAAGCAGGAACTCGTAGGTGTCACCTGGTGTCATGTCCAGTAAGATTCGACTGAACTCGGAACATTCCGGCAGGTTAACGTTCGTACAGTCTTCCAAGGTTTTTATCTAAAAAGTCTGGAATGAAACCTGAAGTAAAGGACCCGTCGTAGGCCTTAGTAGGCGATCGTGCAGGCTAACCTGCTTGGTTGCTTGTAGGTAGTTGCCGTTCTGAACACGCACAAACCGAAACCTGATAGCCGAGTAGGCCTCTTTTTCCAGGAACGGTACAAGCCGCCGAATACCTAAAACAGCCTTGAATTGAATCCACGTGGCGCATGCACTCACGACTCGGCTCCGAATATACCACGATGACCGTTGGCCAACGCCAGTGCTTGATGAGGTCGCTAAGCGCTTCGTGCAGTTGCGCTTGTGGGAACAGTCCAATTCGAGACGAAGACGGAGGCGACTGCCATGGAGTCGGTTGCGCTAGTTGGGGCACTGAATAATCGTCTGTAACCGTGAACAGCGGCACGTCGAGCTAGAAGAGTACAATAGTGTCATGAACAGGGTCAAGGTATACCATGTCCGTTAACTTGGCCAATTGTGCGTTTAGGTCGTTGTCCGCAGGTCCGAATATGGCTAGCACTTTGCTCTCATCGAACAGCTTGCAGGCTAAACTAGCTTTCTCTATTCTTACACCATTCAGTGCATACCTTCGTGGAGTGCTCCATAGTGGTCCCAGGGCGCAATGTTACGAATGGCGATTTCGAACTGGCCCATTTGGGGCCTTCGAGAGTTGATCCATTTGACGGCGTATTGCACAGCGGCAGCCAAATGAGCGTCTTCCTTTTCGCGAAAGATAGCGCCTAAACTGCGCGCGGCTTATTGCTTATGTAGCTGAAGCGGTTAGACCTCCAAGAAGTATCCCCTTGTGTGTGGTCCAATTCCATGCCATCTGTAGTGTATCCACCAGCTTACCAAATTTGTACGTGTAGTAGGCACCTGCTGGTAGGCTCAGGCAGAAGAGTGCGCAGCAGAAGGCTATCTGCACCCGACACATCCTCAGCAAGCAGCCGTTCACATGCCGGGCACTCAACGGAGGGAAGGCGCGTTATCCTTAGCAATCAAATGTCCTCAGCGCGTGCCGTCGCAATTGAGTTATCGCATTAACGCATGCCCCGCATGTCGAAGAGCATCGGCATTGTCGGGCACAAGAGGAAAAACATCTGAAATATACTCTTTGAGGTTAGCAACGCCAAAAGGCAAGTGGCACATTTTCATGTCGCAAAATTCGGACATTTTGAAACCTAGCATGCACTGGCATGGCGCCAAATGGATGTCAGTGTGAGAACATTTTCTTGAACGCGGAAGACACACGTAATAAACGTCGAGTTAGCAATAACGGCAAGCGTTTAATTCAGCAGTTTAGCCCGTATAATTAGTGAGTCAGAATGCTTAGACGTATGCGGGTTAACATTATGGTTAGTGATAAGCGATCAGTTCACGCAGCCACCCGCTCCGTAGGAGGAGACATACCGTGTTTCTTCAAACAGAGCCCCTGGGGCTCTATTTTTCATAAGTTATTTTCTCAGAAAAAAATAAATTTTGAAAATTATCATAAATTTTATTTGTCATCAGTAAGACTCGTTGTCTGTTCTAAAATTCTTTTTTTTATCGTTATCTATCCAAGTATGGTCTTAGATTTGAAGTTCGCATACCGCAATGGATATGTAGAACGTTGGGGGTGGGGCTCTATTCAAGGTGGGGCTCTATTCGAGGTGGGGCTATATTCGAAGAAATACGGTACTTGTCGAAGTAGTGCAGGTGGTCCGAGTTTGGACCTGAAACTCATTGACAGCTGGCTTCTAGCGGTTCGGAATGAGCCTACCAGTCGAACAGGTTGCGGTCACTGCAGGCCTTGCAATCCTGGGATGTGCAGGGCATGTTCGGCTGTCCGAGCTTCACGTAATTGTCGTACCAGCTCTAATCCATTAAGTTCCCATGTGTCTGGTCCAGGGTGGGAATATTTGGTTAGGTGGGAACACGATGCCTGACCGGCTAAAAGCTAGGCTTACTGACAGTAACTGCAAAACGAGAAGTGCAAGTTCTTTCTAGAGCGAGAATCTATCACAAACCATCAGACAGAACAAATGGTACTCTTCTTCCACAACGAATACTAATATTCACAAGACCAGCACGCCACGGAGTAATCTCAGTACACGGGACAGCACACCGGGTCGTCGACGACCTCGTCCTGGACAACGTTACGGATGGCAGCGTTCCTGTCTTCCTTCGTGATGACGGTGAGTTTGCTGCTGGGGCTGACGGCTTGCGCACCTCTTAGTGGCACGTTACCGACATGGAAGGGTACTCGTCCACATAGCGCAGAGCTACATAGTCCATCGGTGGGTATGAGGACCTAAACTCTAGGAGAGTCGTGACATTATGGACGTAGTAATTAGCACCTGGACGTAGTAACTATGCACGGTAATTTTGCACGCGTAGGAGGGCTGCAGAGCAGGCAGCCTTATGCGACGTTCGTAGTGGTCCCTGTTCCGCGGCTCAAGTATGACGGCTTGATCGAATGAGAGGAGGTCTCGGGTGAAGCATCGATAATATTCCGTCGATCCAAACAGGGAATGAAAATATGCTTCGTAATTCCATTCCTCGACAACGCGAATCTGGATCGTTCGAATGCTCTCGCTGGACGCGTTGTCAACGTCGATGCTCAGCAGCATCTCTTCTCCGTCTGTGTAGCCGAACTTGTCGATTGAGACCTACAAGGCTCATATATCTCCATGACGAATGCCAAAACATATACCTCAGCAGTGAGCACTCCGCTTCCGCTACAGCATCCAAGCTCTCTTTCGAAGCGGATTCGAACCGAGTTGGGCGCGCGTGCGATTGCGTTTAGGTCTACGATGTTGGCAACGACGAAGGGAAACATGGTTTCGTCATCCCTGCGCCACGGTCGGTCCACTTTTGCCTTGCACCAGTAATCGATACAGCCGTAACGACCTGAAAGACAGCAACAGAAACATTATAGACCTTCTAGTGGAATTTCTACTTCTGTGGTTAGGAAGGGCATTTGGCGGGATGACGAAACTGAACGGGAAGCAGTAGTTTCCAGGTTCGATGACGCCGACGTCGCCCAATGGTGGTTTCCAGAGAAGCAGGATCACATTAATGAACTGCACTTCAGCTATAGCTTCAGCGTCGTCTCCTACGGCCCATCTATTGAGCGCATGACCGAAGACCTCGACGCAGACGCGGCGTGCTTTTGTAGGCGAGTCCACTTGCGCAATGACTTCGCCGATGACTTGCTCACCCGCCAGAAACGCTGCTGCTCCCGACTGCAGACGAACTTGCAGTTTGACCATAGCGACGACTAAATTCGGACTGAGCAGTGAAGCAGTCCGTCATTATACCTACCTTTTGGTAACGCAGACAGAAGTACAAATGGCTATCAGCGTGTTGAACCAACCTATTTGTAGAACCTACGTGTGATTTGCATTTGACTGTCCTGTGCCTTCAATGCTTCCTTGTTAACAAAACCCGTTTAAGGGGTAGTTTGACCCGCTTGTGTGGGGGTGTATTACAATATGCACGTCCCATCCTGACGTTACCCGGGAGGCTTTTAGACCAAGTTGTACCATGAAAATCAAGGTTGATGCATTATCTGAGTGTGCTGTGAAACCAGGGGTGTAAAATACTAGTGGTCGGCGGCAACCTCGTCCTCGACGTCCCTGCAGGTCGTCGCATTCCTGATCGCCTTCATGATGACGCCGGCCTTGCCTTGCGGACTGACTGCTTGTGACGTGCCTGCAGCGTGCTACGGACAAAGACACTCGTCGACAGAGTGAAGAGCTGCTAGTGTAACCCAGGTCAATAGTACCACGCCGTGAATCGAGGCTAAAGGCCGGCTTCACGGCACATGAAGTGCAGTCTTGCTGTGGACGTGCCTGTGCCTGCGTCGGACATTTAGTCTAGCGGTCGTCAATGTTGAGAAATTGGACAAAATCCAGAACTCGATACTCCTCGTAGAACGTGTGCTTTCAGGAATCATCTACGTAGGTGTGACGTGTCACTTAAAGCCGTAAATACAACGAGCGATCGGAAATATTTGTGTTACTCATTGTTGACCTCTTCTGATTTGCATGAATTATCGAGGTCGGTATATATTGCTCCTGCATGTGAGCGGTATTCATTCTGGCGTAGGAACAGAGTTGCCCTTGGCCACGCTTGGTGTGCTTCTCATCCAGATCCATTTGACTGCCATGAAGTACGTTCATTTGGGATGACGTTGCAGCCCTACCTCATACTTTGCCCCACTGCCGGTCGTGAAACGAAGGCGATGCACCGAACTTTGTCAAATGGCCTTACCGCCAACGTCGTACCGACCGGTTCCCGCGGGAATAGTGTGTCAGACGGCATGAAATGTGCGGTGTTTTTGGAGAAAAATATTTAGAAATGAACAAATTGTTCTGTTGGAGCATTGGTTTGTTGTGACATGCACAAGGATTCTTCCGGGTTTCACTGTTATTTAAGGCGCTGATACACGACGAAATTTGCGGTGGTCGTTTAAAGAGCTTGTTTTCGAACAAATCATGAGCGTATGGGTAGGTGCCGCCCGAGAACCAGGCTGACGCGACATACTATCCCTTTGGCTTTTGACTGTTTCTGAAGCGTATTTCCTCGTCACATCAACTAGCCACTGCCGAGTAGCTTCACAACAGTTTGGCATGTGTCCGGATGCCTCCCGGATACCACGTTCTATTCACATGTGCATTCGTCGAAGACGTTTTCGGTGCATTCTGCGTTCACGGTGCGCCGACGGGCTCTTTGACCTGACACGTTTAATTGCGTCGATCCCCAATCAGCCGAACTTCTTACCATACGTTTCGCCGACGAAGGACGCAGCGGGTTTCTGGGGTTTTGAGACGCACGGAACAGAGCTCTGGTTTTCTCTTGGGCCCATAAAGCATTGAGTAGCCTAGGCATATAACTTCAAGCAATTAGGTATGGCAAGTGCCACTGACTCGTCATGAATCTTTCCTTTCGCCCAGTTTTCGCTCGTCCACAGCTATCCTTGAAGATGCTGCTTTTTTTTACTTTACGCACCACCGTTCGCTTGCTTATCAGCTCATCGGCGTATCGTCTTCATGTGACGTCTTAAAAAGCCCAAAAATAGCATCCTCGTACCGGTGATAAAGGCCCCCTATTTGACGTACCTGCTTACATCCATCCAGCCATTCGGGCTACACCGCCCTCCTCATTCGCCTCGTGGTTCCAGCATACGATGTAACACGGGCAGCTTTCCACTCGTACCCGTGCAGTTACAATCAAGGTCAAAAGCCACCACCTGCGCGTGTCGTCCTTTTTCTTCCTTGTCCTGGTGCATTCTTGGTTCGGAGGGTGTTCGCGTACGACTTCGTTTTTCTGTCGCCTGCGGAAATTTCCGATGTTCTCGCCGTGTACCTTCGCATTACACCCGAAATTCGGGCGTTCGTTTTGGGTTCGTGTTGATTTCGGAGAGATTTATTTAACAGAGAGTGAGACGACCGGCCGTCGTCATAATGTCCGCCCGCGTACATCGTCTTACGGTCTTTCTCTGTTGCGCACTACTTTGTTGCTTCGAGCAAACCGTTTTGACCTCAGTATTCTAGCCACGCTAACGATGTACCTCGTCTCGCACGACTTCAACGCAAGCAGTAGCTCTCTGGCGAGCGACAGCGGCTCCGATTGTGGCTGGAGCGCATCGAGGAAGCTTTCGAACCACCAAAGCGCCGAGAAGATCTTCATGCGGCGGTTGGAGGAGCTGACGACCGCCACCAACGCCGCCTACCAGGACTACCAAAAGGCAAGGGAGGAACGAGTACGAGTGGAGCGAAGCAGGCATACCGGAACCGAAGAACTGCACAAGGCGCTCGGTAAGTCTGGAACGAGCCGTTTGAAATCCGTTTGTCCATAGTCTTGCTACTTTCTCGAGTACTTGCTCATAACCTTTTGTTTTAGATGGACTATTCCGGGTATCGCATCGGACATAGGACGGTTTGGAGTCGTCGCAGTGTTCCCTCATCCGACTACCGTTCTTCTAAGCTTCCATTCGCTGTACAGGCTATTTGATGTTGTGGATCTTCCGTTTCCATTGTTTGAACGCTGATATAAACTATGGACAACAAGCAGGTCTAAGTGCGCTACCCAGTCTAAGACATGCGCCCGGCCAGCGACTACAGTCAACCAAGAACGAGAGCTTAAGGCAGTCGCTTACTTCGTAGCTACTAGGGCCAATGTGATCGCAAGCACTGTGTTGTAATTCAGCGATTTGCCGGTGAATACCGACTTTCAGTCTCAGACGCATGAGCTTTTATTATTTTTACTCTGTCCCGCGTTGAATGCGGAAGAAGTCGTCAGCAACCGCAAGCTCGAGCCGAACATTTTCGGAAAGGTCGATGTAAACTGGCTCATTTGTTTGTTTGTGTTGGAAGAACACTACTTCATCGGAAGAAGCCCGTCGCAGAGCGGAAGGGATCCTGATATGCTCCGTGTAGACTCGGCTTGCGTACACGTGGATCGCGGGAACGTTGACAGTGTATTCGTGGTGAAGCTGAAGAAGCACATTCAGCTGTTGGCGGATGCTAGCGGTAATTTCCATGCAAGAACTACTCACATGAATAAGCCTTTCGAAGAAATCTACGGGGAACCAAACTCCCTTCAGTGAAAGTTTTCGACGTTTGCTTCCTAGGTGTGAGAATAGGAAGGAGAGGACTGCGTTTGCGTCGAGCCTGGTCATCTCAATATCGCGCTCCCACAGTGCAAGCTCTGAAACGCACTTTTCAGTGCAAAGGTTGAGAAAGCCGGCAGAAATTTTGTTTGTTGGAGGGTCGAAGACGAGCTTGTTCACCGAAGTAAAGCACTAAAATACTGTTGCTTCATGCGGTGCCGCTAATGTATCTTACCTGCGTTAGAGCTAACGCAGTTGCGTCAGACATGCCGTATATTCTCAAAGCTCCCTTGATGCGACAGTCGCACAAGGCATCGGTTAATGCGTGTCTAAAGTCTTCTGGAACTGAGCATCGAACCATGAAGCTCCGGTGGATAACTGTGTGCCGCAAGCGTTGGCCCAAAGCATTGCCACATTGAGCATCGAAGTCGCGTGCTTCGACGCAGAATGGATCATCGAAGCTAAAGTGATACAACGCATAAATTTCAAGATCAACGTTGTTGTGCTTCAGGATGACAAGAATGTTTAGTTTCGCAGTATTCGTTTACGAATAGTTTTGGCCGTACGGATTCCGTTCATTTGTCCCTTCAGTATTTTGATGTCGGTACATGAATTGACTGGGAAACACACAGGAAAGAAGTTCAGCAGCTGCAAAATGCCCATGACAAGCTGGCAGATGCTATGCGCTTAGTGCATCCTACCGTTTTTTTCGAATATTCATGTATCTAATAAAGTTACCTATCGTCCGGGAAAGCGATCCTCGCGTAATGGACAATGCAACCCGAACGTTTTCGTTCCTTCGTGATGACTACTTCGAGCACTCGTCTTAGGCAGACATCATCAAGTTCCTTCGTTACAAGGTCGTTGAAAGTGCGACAAACAAGCTGTGCACGTTCCAGAGACCTTCGATCAAGTAGCAGAAAAATGTCCAACAGGCATTCAGAAGGTAATGGCATCAGCAAAGTTAGTTCTCGATACGTGCGAGCCGAATAACTCGAGAGACGGAATCAATAGCAAGCGTTAGCGACCGGTTTTCGGTCCACGCTTGCGTGCTTGTTTACCAACTTAGTAAAATGGGCACACCTTGATAAAGCAATATATTTGACACTATAATGCAGAGCACGATTGCACCAGTGTTCCGACATCTATGGTGTCTGCCACCTTTCAGGACAGTTCAGTATCCGAGACTAGCGCTATGGGACAAGCACCACATAAATGATGTTACCTCTAGTGCAGGGTAGCTGTTCACTATTTCGCCTCGTTCCTGACAGTTAACCTCTTTCCCTCTTGTTAATTAGCACCTTGACCAGCTACTTTGATCGAACGAGCTAAGAAAAACAAAACACGCAAAGCATCGGCCGCGGTTCCGCATGCAGCGAATGGAACTGGATTAGGCGCGCAGCTGCAGCGCTGCAGGCAAACTGCGGACAAAGAGGATGCATGGCTCGTGCGCGTTGATTCAATTACGGAGCGTCCACAACGTCTCCAAGGTGCGGGCTAACGGTCAGCGAGGCTTCGATATTCGACATCATTAAAGGCGCACCATGCGCGACCTAGCCTTCCTCTACCGCATCCCCAACCTTGTGGATGTATTGAGGAACTTCTTGGTGGCCTTCAGGGTTCTGTTAAATTTCAAAGAGTTCCATTATCGACGACTGAAAAGGCACAAGTACGCGGCTTTTGCGCTTGTTGCTGCAGGAATAGTAAGTTTCTGTCATACTCCAGAAGAAGCTCTATGGTGTTTGGGAACATGTTAGACCTAGCCGTGTAGTCGATTCATTCTGTTTCAGCTCTTCTTGCAGGCCTACTTCGCCTTCCCCAACTTTGCCGTACGGCTAAGATCAGCTCTATCGCCCTCTCTCGTCGATACCAGTCTACATGTCCCTGTCCAACACGTCAAAGAGCATCACTCGGAGCCGTTTGTTATCGACCTGTCGTGGAATCCGACAACGGGGCTTCAAAAGAGGCCTTCTCCCATTTTCAAAATGGGCATAGAGGTGCCAAACGGCATTCAGCAGGACGAAATTTGCGGACCGGACCTGTGCTACAGGGTAATCGACGAGCCAGTGGAGACGGAATACGGGTAGGAATAAGGCAGTTCCTGCATTTTTATCGAAACCCTTGTTGGACTGAAACCGTTCCAGAACAATATATGTGCGACGTTTGACGACAAAGGGTTTCACGACGGTGGCTGTGACGTTGTCCGAGCTGAACCCGGTTTCAGGTAGGGTTTTCACTGAGTATGCGTGCCCTTTCCGATGGCACTGATCTTTTTATACTCCCAATATAGCTCCAAACACTGATTTAGCTTGTAGGCGAGCCGTTCACTAGAGAAGCCGCGTCAAAGTGGGACATTAAGCGCGAGGTGATGATTGCGCCTTACCTCAAAACCATGGCGATCGCACCCATTATCACCGGTAGCATCCAACCCGAGCAGACCGGCCTGAACTTGCTATTCATTGGGCTCGGTGGCTCATCTATTAACAACTTCTACAGCATCTGGCCGACTCAGGTAACCCACGGAGAATGAATGATAGGCTCAATCAGCTGACCTTACTCAGCGAAGCATTACAGCCGAAAATCACCGTGGTTGAACTGGACGCGACAATGAAGCTCATCTCGGAGAAATGGTTTGGCCTAGTTGAGACGGACACGCACAAAGTCTTGGTTGGGGACGGTGCTGAATACTTGCAAACGTATCCAGATACTGGTAAGCATAGCGCTATCTCGGAAACCGCCTGAGAGGACTTGTACCGATCACTGTTTTAGAACCAAAATTCGACGCGATCTTCATCGACGCTTGCCACAACGACGGCACGAATGAGGCGCTGGTTTGTCCCGTGGGCGTGTTCCGTACAACTGAAATCGCAAAGCATATTCGTCGAGTTTTGAAGCCGAGAGGTTAGTTAAAGACAGTCAGTTCCTACTGATGCGGTTAGCGTGCCAGGTTCATGCAGCGGACGAATTCCTTTTTAGGTACGGTTACATTCAACGGCGTGACCATGCAAGGAGCCTACCGGAACTTCAACCCACTGATCGATACTTACCGCCCCGCATTCACCAACTGTTACTTCCTGCAGTCCTTCTATAATCAGGTAGCTCCGTGCAGAACTCCTACGGTGCAATATATGACGCCGTTCTCTAGCTACTGACATGTACGTCTCATGACTCTTCCCACTTGCTTGCTGACGGCGCGTTGGAAAAGGCCATGCAGGAGAAGGTGCCTCCGAACCTGCTGACGCTCCTGAAGGAAGAGACCTACTTGAGGGAGGAGTACTAGAGCCGCATGGTCGTGTGTATTTTGCGGGATGCTTTTCGAAGGGTGCAATAAAACCTTCAGGTACAACCTGCTGTTCATGTACCTAACCTTTCATACGTCACTTCTGAGACTGCAATGCCGGCTCATTGCTTTGCATAACACCTCCAACATGCTGAAGAAGCAAACAAAACTTCCGTCACTCGCAAAATCGCTGGGTCAAGCCCACGCTAACGAAGCGTGATCAAACAGATTAGGAGAACTTGAGGCGGTCGGCTGCTTCCAGTAATCGTCTTAACACTGCGCTGCCGGGTCGCGCTACGAGGCGTCGCACACTGATTCCGGAACACCTCGGGAATATAAGCGAAG
Source organism: Aphelenchus avenae (assembly GCA_020875895.1). NCBI lineage: Eukaryota > Metazoa > Nematoda > Chromadorea > Rhabditida > Aphelenchidae > Aphelenchus > Aphelenchus avenae. The sequence continues at coordinate 562,677 of JNEY01000013.1, forward strand.
TGGTTGTTTAAGGTCTAGGCTTGTGATATCGAAGACTTCTCCAGCTTTGTCTAAAAAAGCTGACACCTTTCCGCGAATTTCCCTTCGATTAAAACAACTTATTTGAGGAAACAATGCTCTGGCGCTTGTATCTCACTGGAGCGGTCGTTGCCAGCTTGGCGTCTACCTGTGTTGCCGTCAACTGTGGGCTCGTGGGTGGTGGAATGTGTGCTGATACGTCGCCCACGTGTACGACCATGCAGTCGCAGTGCATGAATCCTCAAACGCGGGAGCAGACGGTCGCAATGTGTCCGTTGACTTGCAACGCATGCAACATGATCACGGGTACGCAGAGGGTTACGTAACTACTCGACCTAGATACCTTTAGGCAACTGCACCGATCAGTTAGAGAATTGCTCGCGAAACTCGCAAATGTGCAACAACCAGGTACGCATTGCTTCTTCTATTTGAATTCTTTTTGCACATAGAATAAGGTACCACATGAGTTAATCCGTGTATTGTTTTAGGCTTATTACGCATTCATGACTCGCATGTGCCCGCGTACCTGCCAACGGTGTCTTGCTAACTCGGTGTAAGTCGCTTTTGAACAATTGGGTATTAGACGTTGATTGGCTTTACCATACGCCTTTTAGCAATTACCCTCGGTTCACGTTGTACTACTTCAACCTTCGCAATCGCGGAGAGTCGATTCGCATGCTCCTGAATTACGTTCAGCAGGACTTCATTGACTTCCGCTTCGAGGGAAGAGATTGGCCCACGACGTACAAAAATCGTATGCATAGTCTCATTCAAGTGCATCTTATTTGTGAACCTCTAGAGATGCCGTTCAAGCATGTGCCCGTGCTAGTCCAAGACTGCACCTTCACGCTGTCGCAGTCTACCGCCATTCTGCGCTACCTGGCTAGAATGTTCGGTAAGCTTTATGTCGTCTCAGGCTCATTCGAGACAATGACTATTGGGTAGGCGTCGAGGCGGACCGACTGGAAGAGCAAGCGTTGGTTGACATGTACGGAGAACAACTGAATGACTACATTACTGCCCTTGTGCCGTGGGGTCGCACTCGTTTCGATCAGTCACAGTCATTTAACGTACGTTCAGAACCTGTTTGTTCTCTGACCACGCTTTCTTTATATCCATCATCACGCTTTGACCACTACCTTGGTTTAACTAACTACCTTGGTTACACTACTACCAATTAACCTTGGTTTAGATGACTCAACAGTTCAACGCGGTTGTTCCTCCGGTCGTCGAGGAACTTGGAACAATGTTTTCGCAACAGCTGTTGAAGAATTCAGGCTACTCCGGATACTTAGTGGGACCGAAAGTGCGTTTACTGACGTTAATAGTGGCGACACGATCCGTTAATCTCTAGGTCACATGGGTGGACTTCCTGCTAGCGGAGGTCGTCGACATGCTACAGGTGTACGGTCGGAGCGATATCTTCAACAACTATCGTTCGCTTCTGCAGCATAGAGACCGAGTCTTCTCGCTACCAACTCTTCAGCAGTACGTTCGCACTCGACCGACTCCTGCGTACTAATGACTATCACATTGCATTGGCAACGTGAATGTGTTAAAGGAATAAAAGTTGAAAAAGCGCTCAACCAGCGAGAACCTTGGTTGTATAGCAAAAGAGCAATGAGAATCAAGCTTGACGTATGCCTTCTTAAGTCCATCGTCTCATAGTCCTCTCCATAAAGTCGTCATTGTCCAGCGAATTCCCGACGGGGAGGTCAACGGTTGAGCGCCTCACTAACGCGTCTCTAATCAGCGCCCAATCTCGCACTTCCACTATGAGCTACTGGCCCGTCCGGATTAGCCGCGCGCAGTTATATTTCGGCACTGCTGTGGCGGCCACTTGCGGATGCACTGGACGCAGTGCTGATTGAATTCGAGCCCTAAAGAGGCGTTAAAACGGGCCGTCTCGGCAGCAGTGTGCATCACTAGGCTCATGTTCCGTGAAATTCCGACTGTTGTTCGGGTTGCCGCGAACTTCCGCTGACCCAGACCGGGCTTCCTGCATGCGTCATTCGGCACATTAGGTATTCGCAGAGATGGATGTCATCGGATTCTTATGGTTGCTGTACCCGCTGCTTGGATTACTGGGATTTGTAAGTGCATAAAAGAGATAGCAAATAGTAAAGGACATGCTGCAGGCCGAATTCGCTGTCGGCCTGGTGCACGTGTTCTTCTGCCTGCCCTTCTTCTCTTTCTTCGTCCCAATGGTGTCGGGGATCACGGCTTCGATCACTTCAATGTGTACGTTCCTTATTAGCCTTATCAGTGCTTAACAGAATTTGGTGGGTTTCAGATGCCTTATTGCTCAGTTACCCTAACAGGTGAGGTGGATGATTGTATTCAGCTGTCTCTGAGACGAGAGTCCTAGATGCGAGCTTACTCTTCAGTGCCTGTCGGTGTTGTTCTCATTCGTGCTTCTCTTGAGCAGCTCAACCGAAGCAGTTTGCATTCGACATGGTTAGTTCGCATTCTATTGTTCCAACACCAGCGTCGTGAAATAAGCTACGCGTCTGCCTACGAAGAACCAAGTCTCAAAGACGCTTTAATGTTGACAATTCAGTACACGGCTTCAATGGCACCGTCAGTGTCTGCGCAGGCGTGCTCAATCGGACACTGTCGTCTCAACAAGCTTGCGGAGACGTTCTTGGACAATTCCAGAATAATTTTCTCTCTCGCATAATGCATCGAGAACCGGGCAGCATAGGACCCGCCGAGGATCTAGCTACCCGTGAAGAACTCGCTTGGAAGATCAAAATGGGTGTTTCGACGACGCTAGCCGTCTGCGCATTGATCCACTTTTGTACAGGAATCGTGTTAGCGAGCTTTAGCGGCATAGAAACTGAGTAAGTTTCGCGTTCACTATGACAACCTCAGGAAAAAGCGCTTGAGGTTTCGCCTAAGTCGCACCGGGTGGAACTCCATATTCGGTCTAGTCACATTGGTTGTTTCGTACACCTATAACGTCTACTGCAACGTCATGTTCTTTACATTCTACCCGACCGTTGTCGCATGTTACTGCGTCGCACAATTCGCTGTGCCGATGTTCTTCACCGGCAAAACTACGCCAAGACAGTTGGTATCCGTGATTGGTGCAGCGCTGAGCACTGCGCTCACGGCTGGGACGTCGTTCGGCTATTACTGTTGGGCAAACAGGTGAGCTGGGTTTTGGCAAGGTTTAAGGAACCCATAAAGTCTCTTTAGGCATGCGGATATAGACGAGCGTGCGCCCGGGCTTTACCGCTTCTGTATGGTTCCGAACAAGAGCTATGCGTTCTGCCATCGGACAATCGAGTTCTCGGAACCCTACATTTGGTGGACTCCTGAGCAGGTACTTGCATGTCATTCGGGCGGATAATTTCAGTGAGTTAACACTTAGGTCTCTGCAGAAACTGAGGTGATACAGCTAATCGCATACTCTCTGCTCACGCTCACTGGCACTATACACTTCTTCCTCTTTATCTGTGATGCGTTCGGATAGGCAAATAAACATGGCACGCGGGCGCGCCCACTTTTACCTGCCCCACTTAAACGGCATAACAGGATGACAAACAAGCGACCCGGTAATCCCTCCACCGCATTTGACCGCGTCGGCGGGCTGGGGTGACAGGTTTCAAGTGGGGCGAAGACGTCGTCGGAGCTAGCTAACTGCTTGTAATTAACGTAATTCATGCAGTCTGGGTAGCATCCATCGTCGTAGACAGCATCAAACGTCTCCATGGGTGGTACGCATTGTGGTATTCTCATTTTCATTTGTGCATGGAACGGCAGTACGGCACCGTATTCCGCTTTTTTCTGCTTCAGTTTTCTTTCTTTTCCGCATGTTCTTCGTCTTGGTTTTTGGACAACGGTGTTCTGCTAGTCTCAGTGTGGTTCCAGTATGGAACCGATTTCGGCACCATTGGTCGGTTTTGCGTGCTACGCTCATAAGAATTTGTAACTGTTTTTGGTTGGAGCGCTTTTACATAAAGAAGCCTTTGTCGCAAACGCTTTCTTTTGTTGAATCATCTGCTCAACTGTTGCCAGTTGTTCCCGCAGCACAAGCGTTGCCAGGTGCTTTTTACGGTTTCTTGGCGTCCCTCCCAGCTTGTTTACGCCACCTCCTCTCCTGGTAAAAGGCCGCGTATCCGAAAACGTTGAAAATTACGCAACCGCAACGCAGACCGGAGCACGACGGTCGATCAGTATCATTCTCTGCAGAGCGAGTTCCCGTCTGTCGTGCATGTGATGCCGACAAACAACCAACGACTGAGATAAGTATCACTTGATGTCCTCGTGTACACCTGTGTATTTTGGCCTGCGCTGCGGGTTTTGGTTGTCATAATTCCTCGTAGTAACGCTTCGCGCAGTCGTTTGCTAATGTTTATTTAGCACCTTTTACCAGCGAGCGTGCTGAAATAAACATAGCTAAGGTGATAAACCCTTGCTATCACTCTTTCCTCCGTGGAAGGTCCAGACATGTGCCTGCTATGGCGTTCGTTTACCTACAAAAACCCCCGACTGTCGATAAGAGACCATTTGTGCCCCCCCCCCCTACATGATGGTTGTTTGGTGACTGCCTTGAATTCGGCTCAGTTACATTGGTCCGTAAAGCGTAGCTGTACTGCCATATTCCTGCCATAATTAACCGCTTTCCTCAAAAGTGCCCCTTCCACTTTTGTGAGTCATAAAAGCGTGCAAACATTTTTCCGAGCAAAATGCGCCCAACTAGGCTTATCATCGCCGCCACTCCCCATTGCTCATCGCATCACATGCGCTCAAAATGATTCACGGCATCTGTTCTATCGCTTGGCAAATATTCCCTTCTTTTGGAATGGGCTACGTTTATGGTCGTGCGCGAGCAGGTGTGATGCCCGACAAGCGGCTGCAACACTCTCAGTCCTTTCCGCGCACACGTTCGTGGAGATTGCGATTACACGCCGCTTGCGCATATTAGTCCGCTCTTTGCGAGTGACCTTAATCGGTGCTAATGCGGCTAGTTCACCCGCACAGTGCGCTTTAGGATGAGGGCTAAGTGGTGCACAGCCGTAGCTTGCTCTCCATCACTTGGCCATTTGTAGGCATCGTGGCTATTGCATGGATCCGTGAACTAACTACCAAGGCGAATGAAAGCGAAACCGCGACCGACACCGACACTTTTGATATTCCATCAATTTGCGGCGCATCGCATTGACTGGATTAAACTCACAAAGCGTCGGCAGTTGTTGTGGGGCCAGCAGGGCGGGAGAGTGATGAGACCCACCTGAAGTGTTTGGCGTCAGCGGTATGTACTTTTTCTCCCTCCCTCCGGTTCGGAACCTCCACTCATGTGCATTCATCCGGGCGAACTGTTCCGTTTCGCGCTTCACGTCCTTCCGGGCGGTGAGGACGACAATAGAAATGTGTAAATGCACGCATCATGCATCGGCTAGCGACTTTTTCCGAGTAGTTTCCCCAGGTACCAATAACCAGATGTGTCTTTATTTAATTCACCTGAACCCCAGATTTGCCAGTTGTTCTGCGCTACTAAGCCTGCGTGCCCTGGTCTGAATTGGCTCTGCTGTAGGTCATTATGTTGCCGGGTTGAGCAGCGGTAGGGTCAAGAAATTAAGGACTTTTCGTGCCCTTTAATGGTGTCAAGAATCAGCACTATTGATAACGACGTTTTCTTATCGTGTGACTAGTGCCTTTGAGAGCGGAAGAGCAGAATCGAACGAACTTTCCAGAAAGCCAATTATCGCCAAGCGTCTCCTATTTGCACCTGTAACATCGTACGTTAGTTGGTAAAAAATGGGCCTGCAGAACCCTTGGTAGGTACTTGGATAGGCAACGTTGTGCGCGTAGTCGGTCATGTTAACCACCCGTTACATCACATTATACAAATTTCATATTGTTTCAGAGTTGATGCGTCTGACATGCGCACCACTTCTTACCAATGGACACACGACTAAGTCAAAATGATTACACCGGTTCGGTATGCAACTACGCAACGAGCAATATCCGGACGATAGCGGCTTTCCTCCTGTCAGGTACGTATGGTAGTTGGTGCGTAACTCTAGCATTGTTAACCCACTAGTTTAGGGCTAGTGTTCCTTGGCAGTGTTCATTTGGAGAGAAGCGACTCGTCCACGCCTGGCTTCTTCTGCAAAGACCCGGCTCTGAGTGCACCCGCCGCGGGTGACCGTGTGGAACTTGCGGTGCAGCTGCTAGCAGCGATACTCGCAGGCCTTGTGGTAAGCCTCCGGAAAACTATAGTGACCTCTTAAGCCCATTATGCTCAACCTCTGTGGAAAAACGGTGAGACCTTGTTTAGATTCAGTCCGTGGAATTTCGTCATGCTGCGCTTCTTGGTCACGAGGAGCCTCCGCCGGTATGGGGTCCGTGGCAAGCGAAAGACAGCCGTGGTACGTTGCAGCATGTCGTGGAAATGACCACCCATGCTAAATTGTCCTTGCCGGTCGAAACCCTGTTTCTTATTTTCGTTGGGGTTTACTAATCCGAGTTTTTGAGGCTCTCCGTCCAACTCCTACTGCTGGCTGTTCGCGCTGGGCTTCCTCGCTGTCCGCGCACTTCGCTCAATCTTCGCCTTTAATGTCAATAGTCTTTCGCCGAATTTCCTCTCGGTCTGCTCACCGGACGTCGGCCTCGCCAACTGCACGTCCAGTATGTTCTTCAACGACTACCATTGCCAGCGCTACGAGTACATCTACCCAGCGAAGAAGTCGTTTTTCTCAGAAATGACTGCGCTCGTCTGGTTCACTTCTTCATACCTATCGGTATGGCTTGCTTGCGGACTAATGGATTTTACCAGTAATTTAGGCCTATGTTCACTTCCGCGCGGACCAACGACGAGGAATCTTCGCAAGGAGGTCTCTCGTCAATTTCACTCTGTTCTTCGGGGCCTTCTTCGTTGCCTCTCTCCGGGTCTATCAGGGTCACAACCATGTCAGCGACGTCCTCTTCGGTGCTTTCATCGGCGTTCTAGTCACCACCTCAATCATTCTGTGTTTCGAACACTTGTTCCGGCGCCCTTCAGAGCTTACACGTTAAACAGTTAATATAATTAGAAATAAACAGTTATATGTTCCGTCTCTTTGCTAACAGTGGGATACTATTCGGTATAACCTAGCCACGTGATAGCGCTGAAATCCGTTCTGAGGAGTCATGCTCGACAGTCCCAATGAATCAGTGGCGTACCGAGGATCCGAATTTAGGGGGGGGGGGCAAGGGTCCAGGGGGGGGGGTTCCATAGTGTTAAGGTGCACTAGATCAATTCGTAGACGGGTGAAGGAGAACGTTTGCTTAGCTGAAGGAGAAGTTTTGAGCTTTCCAAGGGAATGCAAAGCGAAAGGCGAACGTAGTTTAAGAGCACATTGGTGCTGCCTGTTCTACAGTCTACAGGCGAAGGAAGCAAAGGGAGACGCAAGACACAAGCAGAGATCCGACGATATAGGCAACAAATTTATTAACAGATTCCGCAAATGCTAAGCTACATCGCCAAGCATGACGAAAACGATAACGTAACCAACGGTAACGGTTCCGGGTTGCTTCTCGCTTAGTGTTGTTTCTTCCTGAACGAGCATCCCTCGATGAGTCGCGCCTTGCCGCCGGTGGGTTGGCAGAGGACGGTGTTGCAGCCGATGCATACGACGACGGACTGCGCATGCGAGAAGACGGTGGTGATCTTGTAGCAGCCTGGGCACTTCACGTCCATGAAGTAGGAATTCGGTTGCTGCACGAGCCGCTTCAGCTTGTGAGTTCGACGCTCATGCTCCGGTTCCGGGTTGAGTAGGTCGCGAGCGAGCGGCATCTTTGTAGAACGATGGCTTCCTACACTCGTTTCAGATGAATCATCATTATCTTCAAGTAATAATGCCCCGTTAGGTAAGCTTGCCAGTAAAGGCATGCACAGCAAGTACGATTTGCGAGGGTAGTACGAACTTTACTAAGTCAATTTTTCCGACGAAGGCACCACGAAGTAAGCGTACTCGAGAGGTAACGAATGTACAGTGTCAGGTAGGTCGATTGCCGTCGGGCAAGAGATATGCTTGTTCAGTGAGATACGTACGGGTACAAGGCAAGTGGAGCAGCTGAGATGCTTGGAGTACGTGCGATATGCAAGCAGTGAGATTTTGCTGGTTTTGCGCTAATCTTGAGTCCAAAGCTACGCAAAGTTGCTAGTAATAAGCAGTGGAGCACTGGCAAATGCGGGACAAATGAAAGCGAAAGAGTTGAGACCACGATTATATTGGTCAGTGGCCGAAGATCTTCTGCAACAAGCGAATCTGGTTGATCCGATTGCCCAAGTGGACTCGAGCAGGACGTCCGTCCGGCGTCAGCGGCTCGTCCTCGGCAATTGCTTTCTCAATCTGAAATTGACTCGTTACTTGACGTGTTACGAAACCTTGTGTTTACGAGGGTAAAAAGGCGTTACGCCAAGCACTTGCATGTGCACTTGAGCCGCACTTACTTCACAGCAACTATCAAAATGAAAGCGCATATGAGGGCAACCAACCTCTTCAATTTTATGACAACAGTCGGCATACTGCCGCTGCTTCACGTCGATGTCGGCGGAAATCTTCTTGCGGCGGTTAATGTCCGTCTTCAGCGACCTAAAGTCCATCCCTCAAAGAACATAAGTCGGGAATTCCAGCAAATGATGAGTTGTTCACAAAAATAATCACTCACGCTCCAAGTGTTCGCAGTGTACGCTTCAGTAGACCTGCGCGTTTCTCAAGCGCACCCAGCATATCCTCCACTAGCGTGTCGCTGTCACGAGAATCGCGCAGAACATTCTCCGCCAGCGTCTTCAAATGCGGGTAGTTTTGCTTGAAATGGCTCAGCAGTTCCTGGTTGTTCGCTGGCACCGAGAATGTTACACGCTGGTTCTTGTGCTGAAAGAGCCACATGGCAACGAGGAAGGTTGTGGATAACAAACTTTTCCAGCCGAAATAAATGGTGACTTCGGTCGACTCGGAGAACTGCGACGAGCCGCTGGTCGCGACCACGTCACTACAGGGCGGGTGGAAGACACCGACGGTACCGCCCTCAGCTTAGCTCCATCAGGTTCCCTCGCTGGTTCAGGAGAACTGATGCGTCGCGTCATGCGGCCTCTGCTGTCGCTAGCTGACTGTGATTCAGCAGCTTCTCGGAAGCGCGTAGATTGTGTGACTGGCCCCCTGCTTGCAAACCGCGTCGAAGCGACATGGCCATCTGAAAATGGTCACTATCATGCGAGCTTTCTACTATTTCCTACCGTCTTGCCCGTGAATAAGTGAGGCTGCACTTGGTCGCGGCTGAATGGTTCTCGACGGGATGTGCTGGAACATCGAGCTGGCACGCACTAATGGCTCTAAACAGGAAACTGTTTTCACCTAGAAGGCAACCACATCCAGTACCCAGTCTTGATGGAGCAAAGTGATATGGGTTGTTCTCGCGGAATCGTGCCATGGCGTCGTACTTCTCCTTCTCCTGTAGCGCATGGTCACGCTCCTTGTTGGCCTTCTTGATGAAGCGGCGAGCCTCACGAAGACCCTCGCAAATGTCCTCGATGCATTCCGTATTTCGCTGAGTCGTTCTGTAGTTCCGTGGAGCGCTAAACAATCCAACGTCACGCATAACATACACTTTGAGGTTATGCCATAAGGAATGTTTCTCTTAGTTGACGTAGGCCAAAACTAACCCATAGTTTCTTGGAAGCGCTGCGGTCGGAAAGACATCCGACGCTGGACGATCCCAATCCAGCTGCCGCGACCAAGGATTAACGGCTTCGGTGAAACCTCGTGGCGCCCGATCCGCAGACTGACTCCGTTTCCGACGAGGTTTATGCGACGAGGTGCGCGAGTTGCGGTCCACCAGGACTTGCTTACTTTGTGGCACGTCACTCGCAAGGAGAAAATCCGGAGACCTGCGGTGATCAGTGTTCTCCGTCAAGAAGAGGTCGGGCGAGCGACGGGAGTTGGTGTTGTCCGCGTTGCGCGCCTGCTCCACTCGAGCGCTGGAGTTCTCCGGCGAGATGTTAATGTTCTTGCTAAACATTCATTGCTTTCCTCCCCGTCCTTCACATGTAGCGCTTACAAGTTGCATGTAAACGGCAACTTCGCGATGGTGGCCGCTTTCCGTATTTCCCTGCTGAACTGATGACGCTTCTTCCGCTCCAGCTCGTCCCTCTCACGCGCTTGTTGGTCCTTCAGTGGTGGTGGCGAGAGGAAGCCGAGAATCGAGCCTGCTGTGTCACGCGTATCCGCTCGAGGCTTGGTGCTGGGATTAGCTGAATGTAGCGAATCAAAATCTGCAGTAGTGGTCCTTCATAATTTTGAGAGCACGGAAAAGGTCCGTGTATTTTCAAGCATAAAAACATGAACTACTTACTTGTAGCTGTCCGCTCCATGGCCGCCGCATGGACCGCGTCTTTAATGCTACGACTGTTGTCAGTGCGTTGGCTGCGCTGCAGAGTAGCCGGCCTTCTGTTCTCGTCTTCTTTGCGACTGTCAGCGATCCGAGAACGAGTGTCTCCGAAAGGCAGAATACGCGAGTGTCGCGAGGTGCGACCACCGTACTGCGTAGACCCATCGTCGAACACTTCATCCTCGAATACGTCGTCTTCGTCGTCAGTGCAGCTGCCGCGCAGCGGAATGCCGTGCCCGCTTAATTCGAAGCTCGCCACCATCGGTGCGTGAGAGCTGAGAATGTGGCTCAGTTATGACTTCCTATACGGCGACAAATTACTATAGCACTTCCCACATGGTAATGTATATCCTGCAACGCTATAGTGGAGCTATTCCCAAAACGTTTAACGTTGTTGCTAAAATTGAGGACGGCTTGGGTATGTTCGCGTGGGTCTGAATATATGCGGACCACTAGCACGATTGGCGACTTGCCCACAAGCAGTACAACAACAAGCTTTGTTTTAAAAGAACGCATACCACCTTGTCTTTACTGCATCGCTGAAGATAACGAAGGATTTACTGAGTAAGTCTTAGTTTTCTACATCCTGAAACAAAAACAGTCAAGGTTCCGCTTTAGATATGTCTGTTGTACTCGATGACAGCGGCACCTCGCAAGACGAAGACCGCGAGTTAGCCTTCGAGAGTCAGGTAGAGCGTCAGGAGCCGGGAAAACCCGCTGAAACAAAGCATTCAACGGTAGCAGAGCTCGAGGCAATGTTCGTGAACCGGTAAGCAACCATTCAACCAAGTACCGCTTGGAAGCCCACTGTTGTTTGTACTTGCTTAATAGTTAGCGTAAAGAGAGGAGTATCACATACTTTTTCCTTACCCGAGGTTTCTGTCAGCTAGATGGCCACTTTAGATACACGATGGAGGAACCCGCTTACGCGAAGCTCGCCACGGAGGGCATCCCGCCGCCCATTTGCATCTTCCCGTACCGCCCGAACATTCGCGGTCCAGACAACGACGCACAGCGTGGCGGTTGGAGGGGCGGTGGTGGACGGCATCGTCAGTACGGCAATCGCCCGGAACGCAACGACCGTCAAGGTGGTAGTGGTGGTGGAGGATGGCGCAACGATCGTCGTGATGACTGGAACTCGGGCAGCCGCCGGGGCGGTCCACAGCGCTCGCGGTCTCCGCCGAGGAGGAACTACTAGCTACAGGTTTTGACGTTGTTTGCCCGGCATTACCACTGTTGTATGATATGCGATGTTTCAACGGCACATAAATGGCAACGAATAATACCAGTGGTTTCCCCGGTCTTCGTCGTAATCTAGAGAATTGCATGTAGATGTCGTCGGTATCTCGATTCGAGAAGCACTTGTACAGCGCGAGTGCAAGAAATGATTTTTCTTTGACAGAGAACGTACTGTGGAAAAAAGCTTTCTTCCTATGCAAAATTTTTATTAATAAAGCTCGCTAGAGCAATTGTTCATCCTTTTCTAAGCTGGCCGGTGACTCTCCTACAGCAGTGTCTGCTCGTGATGACGGACCGTATCCACTGCAGCGGACCAAATGTGAGTTTTACATTCTTTGACACTCTTGCTGTGAAAAAATGGGTTGTTTTTAGGACGAAAACCTTCAAAAGGATGGCGGCATGGATCGAATTGCCTACTTGATTACACAACTGCTCGAGGAGCTTCGTCGTACTGCACCAGATGCGAGTCTCCAGGTCGACGTTCGGTTCGGATCGGGACGTTCGAACATTAGCACGACAACGTGAGAAACGACTAATGCACGGCTTTACAATGTCTGTGTTGTAGGCATAAGAGCAATAGTCCCTCGTCATCATACACCAACTCGCAGGAGAAGGCCGAATTTACCGGAAGAAAAGCCAATGCTGAAGCCGCCGTCTCAGTCTCGAAATCTGATTCGCACGTCAGTGCCGACGCTGGTCGGACAAGCGCCAGTACTTCGAGTGAATGTGAGACACTACGGAACGTTTTCAGCTGGGATGCCACTAAGAACTACGAGTAAGTTCGGCCACCCATATTGTTATCTCTTGACTTGAAACTTTTTAGCATTTTCGAAGTGGAGAGGGCCGGCATCGCACCCGATCTTGTCACGCTCGGAGGCCTCGAGTTCACTGAATCGTCTGCGTCTCCAGCGTGCAGTCGTGCACCTTCAGCCGAATCGGTGCTTCGTTGAACAGCTGTACTTGATTCATCCCGTGGTGTCGAATAAACTTTCGAATACAGCTTCGGGAATCGAACGCCTAAAAGGGAGTACCTTTCAAACAGAGGGAGTACATCTAGACCTCAGTGTTACGTCTAACCATCTTGCGTCATTATGACAGTTGGGTTACATGTTCGGAGGTTATTCGCGGTTTGAGTAGGTATGCAGTTCACTACTGCCAATGCGCATTTATTGCCAATGAGTTCTCAGTGCTCAAATCGTCAAAGACTATAGTTAGAGCATTAAGCATTAGAGCAGTCAGCATCAAGCATTAGAACAAAACTTTAGTTTTTGACCATCCTCCTATTCTTCTAGTCCGACGAGTCCATGTCGGCCAGTTAACCTGTGTGGGCGCTGTGGGACCCTGGCCTCTGAAGCTTTCGACCCCGGGCAGGTCGAAAATAGACGTGGCCGTGAATGATGTTAAACAAACTTCCTCCTATTCGGCAAGAGAAGAGCAATCTGTCCGCACACTAGCCCAGCCCCCTGGCACACGCGCTGGGTTAAGGCCATCATCTTGTTAGCCCTAAGGAAAAGCTGAACGTAGAATCTTGTACGTTAGCCTCTTGCCGTTTATGCGCAACCTAATCGGGAACTTCCCTAACAAGCGAGGGTTACAGGAACGTGCTGACATGTTTTCTTATCCGCTACCCGGCGAAGGGCAGACGGCGATCAGGTGATCGCCAGGCGATGTCAGTTGCTTTGCGATGCTCGCGAGATTAGCGGTGCTTTCACTTTCGTTCGTCAGAACAGGTAACCGTGACGTGCACCAACTTAAGCCTATCTTACGAGAATAGGTGTATTCGCTCAGAAGTATGGAAGTGATCTGCCACTTCTCGTCCGAACCAGTCCGGAAACGCAGTTCCCGGAGCTAGTGACGTCCAAGAATTTTCCTCTGTTTCCGTTCACTGACCAGTTGAACCTCGGAATGGAGCTGAATCCTGCCAACAAAGTTGTAAGTGGTTTGGTCTGATAGAGCCACCTGGCGCTAATTCTGGTCACTTCCTCACGAAGGCTGGTTTCAGTCCTGGGCCAGCGACTTCAATGTGCCAGTGCCTGGGTGGGGCAATTTTGACATGGACACGAACTTTTACACCGGCCGCATTAACACCGATTGGCGGTAGGAAACCCTAACAAGGTCAGGCAGGTAACAATGCGCTTAGTGTTGGCTACCAAATTGCGCCCACCAATCACTTGAACATCAAGCCGGAAACGCTGGCGCTTGTCCACCAGAATCCAGCGTTCCGTGAAGCAAGAAGTAAGTCGCTCGGCTTTACTGCGATGCTACCGTTGCTGCTTCAGAGAACGCGAAGGAAGTCACCGTCGGACGTCTTCCGTACGGCTATGAACCTCGCAAGTGCAAGCCGCCGTATTGCAATCCTTTCGTGCACCACGTAGGCGTGGGTGTTGAAGTCGAGCAGGGTAAGCAGGTCCATCGTTGGCTACCATGGCTCGCATCCTTGCAAAAATCAGCTATCCCGACGCTAGCGGATGGTCTGTTTTTCTCTTGCTTCATCCTCTACTTTCAGGTGACGACTCCTTCTTCATCGGCGGATTGGACTTCCCGCTGCCCATCGGCAAGGAAGGTGCTGGCGTGCGTTTCCCGCTCAGCGGAGCTGTTGAGCAAGGCACAAGTCCGTTCGCCTACGTGCACGGTCACGCCTTCAATCCGGCTACTCCGTTCGAATGGAAGACCATCGACAACGACCGCCCGCTGTTCCCAATCCGACGGAAAGAAGCGACGAAGCTGCGCAAGGCAAATCAAGTTGACGCAAAATCGAAAGCTCCGAAGGAAAGTGTTCAGAATGCGATAGCGTATAATAAATAAATTCTTGCCGTTTACGCAATTACGCATGTATTTCATCGCTTGGTTTAAGCACCCTTTAATAAGCCGTTTCGTTTTGAGGTAATATTTAAGTACGGCGGTCAGTAATTACGAGTTTTCCATGACTATGTAACGGGTAACAGCAATAAGAAACGGCCTAAGTATAAACGTCGGAATAGTATTTTACTCGAGTAATCCACTTAGGTAGGTAATGTACATAGCTCTTTTGCGCTTACTCATCTAGCACTCGGAACACTCGAATTTTGGAGTAGAATGGTGTAAGGCCTTTATTATCTACGGAAATGGACATAGCCAGGCTCGAATGAAGGTTCTCTCATGAGCGCTGAACAGGGCTTGTCACTCGGCGCTACTACTCGGATTCTAAAGAAATGGTTCTTATCAATGGACGCGTTGATATAGATTGCTTACGTGGCTGAGACATGGGATGCGCACGATATGCGGACGGCTGGGCAGGTTGGATCACCCGGCCGGGGTACGCGGGCTGGTTGTTTTGGCGGTTCTTGAAGTAGCAGCACAAACCAATGCCCACGCTAGCGAAGATGGCTAATATGATGATGAACGGAAGAATGATGAATAGCATGGTCATCCCAATCGTCCACTGAAAATATTGTGCTAAGTAGCGTCGCCGCATATATTGCCCGGAACTTACGCCGACGGCGCTATCGCTATCGTAGGCTCGGCGAACGCGACGATGGGTCTTCTCGCTGCGGACACCTTCCTTCACGTCACCATCGTTGCGGCGTTCGTTCGGTCCCGTCACGCGATGACGCCTAACGACGGCATGAAAAGGCCAGCTGGCCTTAACAGCATCCTTGATACCGTCTTCCTGTAGCGACTGAAATTTAGAACTGACCCAGCGTTTTGCCTACCTGCGCATGAGCGACATTGACTGGCTGAGCATCGTTAGCGGCTGACAGGTTGTCCTTCTCCAGGGCACACGCGAGAGTCAGAGCGAGCAGGAAACCGAGCGAAATCCGTAGAGTGGTCATGATGGAGCGCTAAACGGTAGCACTGGGACTACTGGAGAAACACATGAACATACCCGATACAAAGCTTGGCGCGAAGAGAGTGTGCGAAACGAATGTGTGAAGAAAACACAGCGGTTCGACTCAATTGACAGAAAAGAAATTTGCGTGCCATTAAGCTGTGTGCTCGAAGTATGCTGTAGTAGCGGGTATGCTGTAACAACCTAGGGGTACTGGCCGTAGCAGTCTTACGGATACTAACTAGTTCGTTGTCAACTTAGTCGCTGATGGTAGAGCTTCAGAAATCTCCACAATGCGTTCCGAACCGAACGTATAGCCTTACAGTATTTGGTTACACGCTCGTGCGCTTCGTTAAACGACGTTAGCCTCGTAGCATCGTCGTCAGGCGTATTAATTACGACTTCATTACTAACACGAAAGTGAATGCGCAGAAGGAAAATGTGTGTAGGATGCGATAGTGTATAATAAAGCAATCGTCTGCCGGTTGACGTTTACGCATACCGCTTCGCTGAAGCGTCCTTCGACGAGCCGTTTCGCGTTGCGGTACTGCTTAAGTATTACATAGCATTAAGTACGGGAAGGGGGAGGCTCTTTGTCTTGACCAATCATGAGGGATTAACTTGAGTAATCCACTGAGGTAATGCAGATAGCCCTTTCGTCCTTACCCAACTAGCACTCGGAACATTCGATTTTTGGAGCAGAATGGTGTAAAACCTTTATTATACACGCAAATGGATATAGCCGGGCTCGGATGAAGGTTCTCTTTTGAGCGCTGAACAGGGCTTGTCACTTGGCACTGCTACTCAGATCCTAAACAAATGTTGTGTTATTAAGTGCAGACAGATATGTTGAATGCTTACGTGGCTGAGACATGGGCTGCGCTCGATAGACGGACGGCTGAGCAGGTTGGATCACTCGGCCAGCGTGCGCAGGCTGGTTGTTATTGCGCTTCTTGTAGTAGCAGCACAAAGCAATACCAACGCTAGCAAAGATGGAAAGAAGTATGACAGTTGGAAGAACGAAGGCCACGAGTATAAACCACCACGACCACTGAAAGTATTAGCTATATGTCTCATCGCGTGCATTGCCCAGAACTTACGGTGGCGCTGGTCGTGCCACGACTCTTGTAGCGGTTTCTGCTAGAGCGGAAGTTTCGTCGACTGCGACGATGGATCTTCTGGCTGCCGACACCGTCCTTCGCGTCATCACCGTTGCGACGTTCGTTCGGTCCCGTCATGCGAGGACGCCTAACGAAGGCGTGAATAGGCCAGCTGGCCTTGAGAGCATTCCTGATGCCGTCCTCCTGCAACGACTTGCTTTGTAAACTTACACAGAATTTCGCATACCTGCGCATGAGCGTCACTGACTGGCTGAGCATCGTTGGCGACTGACAGGTTGTCCTTGTCCATGGCCCAGGCGAGAGTCACTGCAAGCAGGAAACCGAGCGAAATCCGACGAGCGGTCATGTTGGACTGCTAAACAAAGGGACAGTACATAGCTCTGAGTTTACCCGGACAACATTGATGTACTTACCTGAAACAAAGCTTGCCGCGAAGGCAGTATGCGAAACGATGATATGTGACGAACACAAACCTTTGGACATTATAGGCAGGCTACAATTTGCATCCTCTACCAGTACCAGTGCACCAGCACCAAACAGTCCAGGTGCTTCATATTGACGAAAGCTACGCCGCGCAGGATCCCAGCCTTGCTGATACGATGTCTGCAAGCCCTGACATTAGCTGTTTGTTTTGACGGGAAGGCTGTGTACCTAAATCGGCCGAAGTGTCAATTGCCGTCTTCATGATCTTGTCGCACAAGATACATGATGCTGACATAGTTGGCCACCGCCGTTCCGCCAGCGGCACGAATTTCGTTGACAACCTTATGTGCCATCGATTTGCTCGATGTGGTTCCATGCCTGGCGCCTATAAGGTCGCTCACCAAATCAGGCGTATTGTGATAGTATCCGACGCACGGTAAAAAAGGTACAAAATGGATCCAGCGCACACGTCCTTTCAAGACCACCTCCAGCACCCGTCACGATAGCCACCCGACCGACGAAGCGAAGGTTGGCCATGCTTCCTCCCTAAAGCTATGTAATCGACTGTTAGTGTTCCAGTGCGACCAAATCATGGCGTAAACAATTCCTAGCGGTTGGGGTTAGAGTGTTGGTCAAAAATTAAAGCACATTTTTGCGGCTGCCACATGGTGTTCAGCATGCCCTTACCAGGAACGCATGGTAGCATAATAGTCGTCTGTTGCTGAATGTTTAGCAGGGGTGATTCCTAGTCATTAAGTTATCATAGGATACAACGAGCGTAGAGAGAAGCCGAGTCATCGGAAAACCAGTGTGTTTAATTCGTTCATGTGAGCGTAGGCTTGCGTTAACGGTTTAACTGTTAGCCAACCAAACGCTGATACTCGAGATCCTTCCATGTAGGATGTGGCATAAGCCACGGTAAACACTTCAAGGGCACACTACAAGTCTTGTTCTCTGTGGCCATTGCATGATCTTCGCGCACTAAAGAAAATTGCTTCCTGCACACTCTTTTCCAATAACAGCGGAAGCAGATAGCTAAACCTAGCAACCTTGAGCCAATTTGTATCGTGGTACAAGTGTGCGAAAAACCCAGCTACAGGTGGAGCTATGTGTTATGGTTCGACGACCTTTATTGCTGACATGGCATGATATCTACAGTCATCGACAAGGCCAGTACTGTTATGGAAGGCTGTGGCGGATGGCGATGCTTCTGAGCGTCGTTCACAGCTTCTTCTGACAGATCGCGGTCTCGCCCTCGTCTCGGCAGCGGCGAATGGCCCACTGAGTTTCGTCGTCGTAGTTGCCGTTGACGATGACCACGCACGAGCGTTCGCTCTCGTCAACCTCGTACTCGTCCTCGTCCGTGCTCCAGTTCTCGAAGTCCAGCGGAGTGCCGTCGGCCCATACCCACTTTGAGTCCGTGCCCGTCCCACGCTGAAGGCCAATCCACGCGCCAGCGTCATTGTCGTCCAGGATGTTGGCAACGAGTCCTAAATAAGACAAGTTAGCGACATGATCGGATGTTGGATGATGATCGACCGGATGGTCTCCCGGGATAAAGCGAGTAACCCAAGCAAGCGCTCACACGCATGCAACGTACCTCCGAGGAAATCACTCTGATTCTTCGAATGCACCGATGCGAGTTCAGCGCCATAGTCCTGACGACACTCGTGATTCGCTTCGTAGAACGATTTGCTCTCGAGCAGCTGAAACCGTATGCGCTTTTGTCGGCAACTCACTTAGCTTACCTTGTAACAATGACCTCCGTGCTGGGACCAGCCGCGAGCACATGGAGGAGCCACTGCCTGTGCGCAAGGCTGCTGCCGCATGCAGACGATCAGCGTGACGACGAACGCGAAGCAAAGGACAGCAGAAATGCCCAACAGGTACTTCTCGCGAACGGTCCATGGCTTGACGGGTTCTAGGAAGACAGCGATTAGTGTTTATAGGATCGCCAAGATCGGCTTAAGGTGAAGTACATGGCAGGGTAGTACGCACCAACACCAACGGGAAATGTCCTTACCGAACGCAGGGCGGCGGATCGGGTTGGAGTCGCTGTTGAGGGCGTCGAAAGGGTCCATTTTGTAGCCGAAAGCCGAGAGAGAAGACGGGAGCGGTAGACGGTTCACTGGCTTTACAGGGTACAATCACATATGAGGGGTACAACCGCTTATATAGAGAATGCGCTGGGCGAATTAGCATAAGCGGACTACGGTAACAACACTCGTCTGTGTTTAAGACGAGCCGAACCGTATCCGGTAGGTTCTGACATCCACATAGCCGCTGTCGTTAAACGCTTCTTTAATATGGTGGCAAAATCTCTCACTTGGAGGAAAACCACTCTTACAGAACTGTGTGGAAAACTATGTTGGAGAAAAACCATAGTCCGGCATTGCATGGATTTCATCAACTCTCTTGATTAGGGCAAAGAAAGAGTAAGTCGGTAATTAGAGAAATGCCTTATAGGGTGCTGGTCAAAACTGTCCCTGGTCTGCGAAGTGTCAACATCTGATGTTCTATTCGGACAACCCTTCGTAGGGCGCATATTTCCGAGCGCAGCCGTTATCAACACATTGCCAGGGTAACTAACAGTTTTTCACTGGCTTTGCTATCCTGTTGCGATATTTTGTTCAAGCATTGTCTGAAAATTGTATCATATCGGTGGTCTTGTAAGATAGCCGTTGTTTAAATCCGCATTGATAAGCCGCCGTTCCATATCCCGCCGCAAATGGTTTATCTGTTCCTTGCCCTTATCTCATTTCACGTTCGGCAACAGGCGAGCGCCTGGCAAGGAGCACCTAAACCAACATATTTGTGTGTGCCACGCGAAAGAAGTTTACTGGGTATTTCAGTTCCCCTCCGTGCCAATGACTTCCAAGCGACGGGCTTCCGAGGCTTTCGATGCGACGGCTGAACATTCACGCAAGCGATCGCGACGCGATCAAATCGCTAACCTTCGTGTGCATCTCAAGCCGATCAGCCTTGTGAGCAGTGCAGAATCTGATTCGAGGGACAAGACGTACCCCGGTGAGTCACTCTGGGGTCACTGACTTTAGTCACTTCTACTTCTTGCAGATAGCAACAATGAAGGAGAAGAAGCCGCCACGCAGACAGCGAGCGTCCCGCAAGTCACGCATCCTCGTGTGCGTGCCAATGAGGTATAACTTTAACACCGCTCAGTGGAATCGTTCCCAATTTTGAGGGGATGCGGCTGGCTTCATAGTGTTCACTGTGACTTTTTAGGTACCAGAGGTTGAGCCGCAGGAGGGCCCACCGCGAGCTACGATCCCGAAGTCAAACGGCTCAGCTAGCCAGCGACACGCGCTGACCATCCAGGACAACGGCCATATCGTGGACGTCAACGGGTTCGAGATTGAAGATGCAGACGAGCAGCACCAGTATCCCTTTCTGGCGGTATCAATGGAAGCCTTCGTGATCGTGCCTGATGCACCCGAAAACGCTAGCTCGGCTATTAAACGCAAGCCAAAGAAGGTACCGACTGACAGAATTCCTAGGCGTATAGAACACGATGAGAAAGTTTAGGGCCACAAGCGCAACAATCGCAAGGCATTGGTTTTTGCAAATCTTCCTGGAAAGATGAAACCGGACCAGCGCAAGAAGCCGTTTAAGTGCAACACTTGCGACGCCCGCTTCACGCGCAACGACCATCTCAAACGTCACAGCATGATCCACACTGGGGAGCGTCCGTTCAAGTGCACCGTCTGCCCGGCAGCGTTCAAAGAGTCCGACACGCTGAAGCATCACATGAAGGCGCATGGCCAGCAGTACGCACTCTACAAGTGCCGATTCTGCGCTAACGATTTCGTCTCCACGGAAACCCGTGAGCGTCACGAGCAAAAGAACCACGTCGGCCTCGTGTAAGTACCGCCAGTGGTCTTAGAGACTCTTTCTTATGTTCCCAACATTGCTTCTTGGCTTTTAGGTCTGCTGGCACTGAACCAAGGAATTTCGCTGAGGCTGCCGCTTGATTTGAACGAGTCAGTAGAGGCATCCATAAGCCTGAAGATCATCCTAATCAACGTCGGGATCTCGTCCGTTTTGTAACTAAGTAGTAATGACTTGTATCAGTATATCCATGGCCTATTCATCGGTGAATAAATGGACGAGACACAGATGGAACACTCTAGTTTAGTAATACTGTCCTGAACAACACACTCCACAAACAAAGTAGCTTTCGTTGGATCTGCGTGTGTTAAATCACTTCCATTACGACATAAACACGATCGCCGTCTAGTATTTCTGCGAGTTCACGCCACCGTTCTCAAGAGCACTGTTGGGTGTCACCTTTTGGCTACGGTGACGGAACGCCTCGTAGATTTGGTGCAGGTAGTCCTTCAGGATGATGTAGTACAGCTTCTGGAAGTGGTACGCCAGTGAGATGAACAGTGCAGAGAGGATGACAATGCCCGTGGACATGTACAGAAGGACCACAATTGTCTCGACCCAGTTCTTTGGGTCCGGATGCAGGTCACCCAGACCAATCGTGGCCATGCTCGTTATGCTGAAAGCAACGGCAACGAGATCGAGATATGGTGCTAAGCGTGTGAGGAGGTTTATCGTACCTGAAGTATACAGCACCCACGACGCCCATTCCTTCCGCCGGACCAACAGGACCGTTGAAGATGAGAATGCCCATAAATTGGTGGGCCATAAGTAGGGCCACAACTTCCTTTAAACCCGCGCGACGACGTACCTCGGGTGTGACGTATCGCTAAACATAACCAACTTACGCGTACGTAACCGTTTGGAGCATACCTTTCCGCGAACCACAGCGCTCAGGAACAGCCAGTCTACACAGTAGAACTCCGACACAATGCGACCCAAGTTGGCGAATGCGGAGAACATCACAGGCACACCAAATATCGTATAGAACGTGCAGAAGAACCGGCTCCACGCGTTCGTCGCACTTGTATCGCCCCAGCCTATAGCCGAGGAAAGGCGATGATCGACGATATCAAGTGCTGTCTACATACCGATGGTGGCGCAAATTTGGAATGCGAATAGCACTGCGGTTCGGTAGTCCTTCTCCGCTACTTTCTCGTCAATCATCTGGAATATCCAAGCACCCGTGAAGACCCATCCGATCGCAAAAAGCACTATGGCAATGTGTGGGATGGCACGGACCAAGGCCTAAATTTATGCGGATCACCGGGAATGATCCGTTACGTTCTTACTGGATCTTCCTCATTGTCCGCGCCCATCGTGCCGTCCAACAAGTTCACAGGATTATTCGCAATAGTCGGTGCCAGAGACTGCTGGCTGCCGTTCATACTGTTCCGCTCCAGAAACTCTTGCTGTCGCACCGATGGGTACGACGCAACGGTTTGTGGGATGCTTAGCATGGACTCGAAGTGCGGCTCCTCTCGTATGATGCCCATGTCCGTCGTCACGATGGAGGACTCGCGCCGGCGTGGCCGGTTAAAGTAGCCAATACCTAAGGCGTTAACTCGACACTGTTTTATGAAAGTGTTCTTGCCTTACTTTTGGTGTCAGCCATTGTTGCGCGCCGACTGCTAGCCCTACGCTCGCCCTTCGTCTTCATTCTCTCCAGCACGTTTTTGAGAGACTGAACCACAGTCTTCGCCTTCTCGGGATCTGCCACAGGGTCCGCAGCTTCGACGAATGCTTTAGCGTTGTCGATAGCATCCTCGAGCTGCACGGCAAAATTGGCATCTCGCGCAAGCTTGTTCGACTGGATTGATCTTGGCCAGGTTTGAATTACGCTTGAGTCGTCGTCATCCATTTCCGTCGCGCTGCCAACCTATCCTAAAGTTCGTACCGGTGTGAGTCTGACTCATACATCGTCATACTTAATATATCGTCAAATGAATAAGCTTTTCCTACCGTCAAGCGCTATCAAAATGGAAAGAGAGCTGCACCTACTGCCACGAGGTATTTTTTACGGAGAAGTGATGGAAGACTGTCTTTTCTTTTAACCGTCTACGATTAAGGGTTTAGTCCAGACGGTTCAAGGGCTTTCCTGAGAGGGCTAGTGCAGTAACATCGAGAACGGTAGGTGAGCAAAACGGAGCGATATGAAAACCACGTGTAATCGTTGATCTGAACTGCACCTACACGCTTTTAAAAGTCTTTTGAAGCATTGTGAATCAGGTGACGCTAAGTAAGTTTGACACATTAACTTCTGGACCGGGTGTTCTTCGACCATAGTCATGCGTCGAATGAAGAACTATGAGGAAAATGAGGGAAGGGACCGAAGCAACACGCCGGTATTCCGAGCTGGCACCACTGGTGTCCGTTCGTCTTATATGGTCCGGAAGTCATAGTGTCTGTCTCTTGATCCTGTCACCTGCCTTCGACTGATCGGACGTCAAGACGGGTGATGAGCCCTTGCAAGCGTCCGCTTCTGAACGACGTGTCACCCGCTGAGTTAAGTCTTTTTTCGGGTAACTTCGTTGAGGGAACTGTTTGTGCACTGATGCTGAGGTAATCCTCTTTCCGAACGGCTCCGCGCACTTCAGGCGATGAAAAGCTTACTGTTTAGGACGGTAACGTTATGTATGGGGGCATTGCAGTAAATGATTGTTGACAAACGGCTTTGCAAGTTGTAAATATCCTAGTCTCGAGGTGTTGTATCATCTCTTTTTCAAATGCGGGCGCCATATTGCCGCAGTAGAAGTAGGTTTCAGCGCAAAGCTTTGGAGCATCATCGGGATAACTTTTCTATACCGTTGTATAACACAGCGTTCGGCTGCATGCAAGACAGCATGCTGTGGTCCCCTCACGGATGCGTGCAGAGATAAGCGGAAGAAACTTTTAAATCACCCCTTGTTTCGCTCCTGGATACGCCGCTCACCGTCAGCAGTGCGTGGACGGCTCGAAGCATCCCAACCGACATCCGTTGCATCCCGTGTAACCAAGCTGAGCCAATCCAGGCCAGGCAAAGTAGAAAGCAGCGAACACTTTACTGAGAAGCGCCCTCCCGCCGCGCTAAACCAAAAATTGGACGAAAAGCCTTCTAGTAAAGTAAGCCAATTTACACGGCTCCTTGGGTTCGCAAGACCAAGAAGGAGCGCATAACTCTCGGCGCCAAAATGCAGAAAGTTTCCGATACCTGGCCATACAAAGAGACCGGAACTGTTCGTCCGAGTGCCCGCTTTAATGTCGTGGGAAAGACTAAGTATTAAGTGTACGATGTATTGGTTAGCATCCGGCGTTGCGCACCGTATGACAGCACCGATGGTCCGCTCGAAGTAGTGACTCCTGAAGTGACGCACAGGTTCCCTGAATCGAGTGCATTTATTCTAGAGCTGCGCCCTCTACATGTGCAAAGCAAGGGTTCGCATGTACCTGCGATGGCGGTTGCATGGGTCCGGACGGGTTGTACTGTCGTCCGCCGAAGTTCCCCTGCTGACCCGCCATGAACTGCCTCACGTAGCTAGCGCACCAGTACGGGTCGTTCCCTTGACAGCCTGGGTCTACAAGTGGGTCAGCACTCGATCTACGAGTCCACTGCATCCTACCTCTGAAGTTCGTTAGCGCAGCTGCGTTCCGTTGGTCCTGCTGGACCTGGAACGGCGACAGTCCGTTATTGAACGCATTGGGGTCGACGTCTGTGACGTATCCGTCACTCGAAAGCCCGTGCGTAAAGTCCCGGTGGAACCCATTGTCCGTCGCCAAGTCGTTCCCAAGGCCTCCATTGTTGAGTAGGCCGTTGTTGAAGCCGAATCCATTCCCAACTGCGTCGTTGCTCACGCCGGCGTACATCGGGATAGTGTTCTCCTGCCGAGGGAACGGAAGGTCCTGGTTCTCGTAGGCGGTACCCGTGAAGACGGATACGCGTCCGTTTAGTTGGAATTGGTTGGCTTGTCGCCTAGTCCTGGATAGCCATGAGGCCTAGGCAGATGTGACTAAACAAGCAAAACTTAGAGAGAGCTGAACGAGAAAGTAATTTGTATGGTTAAGAAGAAGGCTCACAAAGCATATTCTATGCCAATGCGAAGGCGTTTTTTTGTCATTAAAAAGAAGAAATGCAGCGTCTCAGTTAACACGTACCTGCGGAATAAATGAGTACGGATATTGCGAATACCCACATCATTAATTGTGACATCAATCACGAGTGTTCGACGACCAGAAACAGCCGACTTTTGAACCTGGAGCTAACCCACGCCAGTGCGGAAGCGCAGTTAATACCTTAGGCAATCACCAACATTCATATTTACTTCCACGCCAACCTCTTGCGTGCTTGCTAAGCTATTCTTNCAGAGAATCGGTCGGTTGGAATAGTGTGAGTAAGCATCAGATCACGTCACCATATAAGAAAGGTTGTTCTTCGTCAGTTATCTCATTGCGTAAGCTATGGTGTCCGGAAGCACCTCATTAAATGGATCTACCTCGTGATTGAGCAAACAATCCACCTTCTTCGTCAGTATGCACGTTGCCTAAGGGTATTGTTTACTCGATTCTCAGGTTTCTCCTTTCTTTCGATAAGCCTGAGATAATAAAGGATTCAACGAAATACGCGATTTCATGGGTTTCGCGTTATTTCAACGGTTTCACTTAGTCATAGGCGTCTTTGGTTTTGTCGTACCGTAATATTTTTGCAAATTCGCGTCGCTCATCGCACATTTCTTGCACTAATCGCTCATTCGAAAACTGGCAAAGATTCGCAGCGGCTACAAAAACCGATTTGAATCTGGCCAGCTTCCTTGTCTGTTTCTCGGTAACTATGCGTCAACCTAAGTGCACACCTGGGTCTTGTGACAGTATGGGGGAATTCGGGGGTTAATGGCTTTGGAAAGACACATTTTCAGGGACTGACCGCCTACCGTTCGTGCTTAACCGGACAACTGTGCACCACGATTGTTCAATCTTCCCCACGTCTACGTGCGCTCAAGCTCGGTGCATTGCATGAATGACGCGGCTTGAACCTTCATCCAGAGTTCGAGAGACATTCTAATAAATATTCCGTGCAGGAGGCGAAGCCTGCCGTGGAACCAGGATGTGACTAGACTATGGCACCAGTCCCCCAAGCATAACAATTGACGCTCGGTGGTCTTCTTCGCTCAAAGATAGCGGTGTGGTTGACAAATGAATGCGATTACGTCCGTCTGAGTCATCACGACATTTACGTCCTTGCAGAATGTCCCGGTCTTTTACCTTCCGTGCACGTTTGAGTAGACGCTCACCCACCCTCCTCGCAAGTTGGTAAATTAGAAGTTTGAGTGATATCCGCTTGCCAACGGGACCTCTCTTCCTGTTACGTAAGCGTCGAAGGCATTTGCCTACGCTCTCTGCATTATAGAGAGCAGAAGGACCTAAGATGCACTGGATGGGTGGTCCGAAAAGGGGTCGAATTACCAGCCATTATGACGTCCTAATGGGGCAAAGAATGAACCAAGGCCAGAGTACGGTGAATCCTAAAATCGAGTGCCGTTCGGTGCGGACTACTATGTGCTGGAGGCAATGAAATCTTCCTCGGATGGTTTCCGCACAGACGTAAACAATGCTTTTCGCAGTACCCAAGCGGAAAGACCACCTCCGTTCCGGCTAAATAGATCTGTTTGCTGAAGACTTTGGCTGAACTGCACTATGAGTGGGTGTACGCTGGCCGTGCGCCAGATTTAACTACATACCCCGTACTTGCCCACCAGTTTCAATTGCCGCCCCGGCATTAATTAAGCGTGTGTGGACAAAAGCGTGTGCGTTAGGCGCCGAATTTACCCACATTCCTAATTGGCCATCGAGTGGGAGAAAATAATGGCGTGCTTTTAAGCACGCCAGGTTCAGGCTCACGGCGGTAGGTTATCGAACCGTTCGCTATAAGTGCATGCCGTACACACCCCAAGGCTGCAGGGCTGCTGAACTTGAGACCTTACGTCGAGTCAGCAGCTTTCGTGCACATTTCTTGTTTTCTCTGCAGATTATGTGCTCTGTTAGGGTTCACTTGAGCCGTACGCTTTGTCATGAAGCTTCTCACGATCTACGCTTGCTTGCGGGCATGTGAACGACCGTATCTAGCTCTCTCAGTGATATAGCAGCAGAAACGCTACACATCTTTAGCGCAACACGGGCCGCAATTATATAAAGATGACGTCCATAAGCGCTTGCTCGTAAGCGGAAGTAACGGAAGCAGCCAACCAGCCTATGGGAACTATGCGTTATGGCATGACGCATATTGTGCATGACATCGCAGCATCTTGTGTACAGTCGCCCTTTTGATCACTTAGGCGGCTTACTACTCCAAGGGTAACACGACATATCTTGGTGACAATTGTTACCGTGGTCCAAGCGTGACGCATACCGATGTCTACCGGTAAAAGCACTGTACTTCAAAATTGCACATTTCTTTGTTCCCACCACAAATCCGATTACGTATGCTTTCCGCACTTTCCGCTGCGCGCGACTTATTAACGTCACAGGATCCTCGTGGGACTTCCAAAGCCTGCAATTTGGCATATCTCCGCATTTCACTAATTGGCGCGGTTCACTAAATGCACTGCGGGGGGAATGTGACATGCGGGTGTCCTTATTTCGGATACGTGCTAGAACAGTAGGTCTTCCGGTACGTCTGCAGGTGTCTGACGGTCACCATGAACCTTTGCGAAATTATACGCGTTCCGGAATAATTGGCACCTGGGCGCGTCATGTTTGCCCATGGCTACTTGCGTGGACGCGGGTCGCCGTTCTTGGCCCGCGCGTTGGCAGTGGCACCGCCCCTGGCGCCCTTTCGCGTGTGGCGTGAAGGCAAAGACGCGTTGCGCATGAGTACCCGCCTCTGACGCGCCTTCTTTAGCGCCGTCGTGGAATCACATCGGCTCTCGGTCCTTCTGCAAGTCGACGCTACGCGACACACGGTCGACAATGCTCGCGCACAGTCTCACAGTCCTGCTGCTGCTCGTTCTCGCCGCAATCATCGTTCACACGGGTTCCGCTCAAGGTAAGACCGGCGCCTGCGCCTTACGGTTTAAGAGTCTACGACGTTTGAAACCCCTAAATCTCTACGACATTTTGAAAGTGGCATGGTGCCAACCACACCATGCAGTTAAGGACGGTTGGACAGGAGAGAACAGCACGCCCGTTTTTTGTATTACTGTTGTTGAGTGTTGCTCCCATTTAAACCTCCGTAAATGTCACTACTAAGGCCACCTCTACCTTCTTTCTTATTATATGTTCGTGGTTTGTTTTTTGCCATGCTAAGGCTAAACGGGTTCACGAATTCTTCATGAAAAGCATGGTGTATCGGTGCTTTCTGGGCACCGTCACGATCAAGACGATGCATTCTTTGTGCGTTCGTCATTCTTCGCTTCACCATCCTTTACGGATCCTTGAACCGAGCCGAGTGCAGCATACACTTAGGCTCATGTTGGGCAAAATGGCCCGCTGGCACATGATACCCGCATGCCACATTTTTACTTCCCCCCGAAGTGTTCTCAAGTCAAGTGGAATGACCCGGCCACGTAAACGACTCTGACCTCAGAAACGGTGTTTTCGTGCATCAGCAAGGAACGTAGCGTGTGTTTTTGATGCTTTCGTAGTTGTCGGCTCCAAAACATATCCGCTCGTTTGTCACCTTCGGTTCCGAGTATGCACAACTTGCTTCCGCGTCCTGGAAACAACAATAATGGGACCTTTTTGCAAGAAAAAAGCAGTTCCACCTTAAAACCTTAGTGGCTTGAACGGATCCCAACCACGGCCACTTGTACCCATTCGCATCGCCACATTCATGATTCATTGTTTCAGGTGAACTCGACCTCGACAGGATACCCATCGCTGACCAGCTCTCGCCAGAAGCGAGCATCGACGAGCGAGCGATTGCAGCGCTATTCGATCGTGACGTGCGTACCTCATCAGTGTTCTACAAGTCACCGAAGCGAATGTCAATATGCTTCTGCTGTAGGACGTTCAAGTGCCACAGGCAACCGTGTCCCTGCTCGAAGTACGTGTTCTAGCCAGCTGGCAGTGCGCTTGGGAAGCAGCAACCTCACCGACCACCACCACCACCACTATGTGATACGATGCTATAGTGATAAGAGCCGAGCGAGGATCGTTGTCGTTGTATCGATTGTTGCCAGGGACCGTGCTAAACGTTTTTGTATAAAGTCGTTAGGAATCATTCGACTTGCTACCAAGCGTCAGATACAGTGCGTTCGCAAGTTCCTTACCTGACCTAAATTAGTCACTCTGGCCTCCCACAGCTAAAACATGCACTCTTTTGCGTGCGTTCTTTCCCAGTTGTGGTCGTAATTGTTACTTGCATACCATGTGGCGTAGGCGACGTGCCATCCTAGTCAACTGCTCATTCTTACTTGGCGTGGGCAACTAAAGTCGTGGTAGCTTGTCAGAAATTTCGCCGGGTGGCAAACGGAAATGGCGGTATGACGCGCGTCATCAAACTTATGGCGGATGCGGCTAATTGAACTTTCCTGGGGATTTGCCATGCGGACTTAGCAGCAAGGTGTTGTACGGTGGTGTTATTCGAATGAGTGTCACATGAACCACTAATAATAAAGCTTCCAACTTGTTCGAAGACACATAGGCGAAATAAGCGACGCATCAAAGAAGTCGAACAAAAGTGCCGGTCTTCTGCCTGCCATCACATTATCTTTGACCGATTTCCACCGTCGCGCTGATTGCTTGCCACAGGGGAATCTCGGAATAACCCATCATGCACGTGCATGTCTGGCGTTTTCTTGGACGGTAGACAGGATAATCCGATTTGCTTATCCGTTCGCCTGAGATAAGGATGCTCATTTGTGTCACCGGTGCATCCGCACTCTCGATGGTCCGCTGACTGTGAGTGGTCACCTGCATAAAACACATCTAGACTGAACACTTGACGCAAGTTAAATGTCGGTTTGGGATCACTCTTGCTAGTTTCTTTTTGCGCCAATTGCAAACGAATCAGTACACTCGGCAGTGGGGTTGCCGCAACTGTGCTGGTCTCTCTTTCGGTATCACGGTTCGTAAGCACGCAAGCTGCCGGAATGCCCCGCATTTACCCTCCTCCAGTGTATCCGCTAAAGGTAATTATTCTTATTTTTCTTGACATTCTGGTGAGTTATTTACTCCAGATACTGAAGTACTCCAGCTTATAACGAGGGCAAGCTGCAAGGGAAAATGACGGGAGTAGTTCCGAGAATATGCTATACTGTGCGGCAACCCGCGGCGGCATACGTGTTAGCACCGTGCCAACCGGATGTAACTCTAAAATATAGCCACTTGAGTATCGGCTGACAATGGTCATGAATCCTCCGCTTCCGTTGTTGCCGACCGAGACGTCTCATGAGCCAAAACGTGCAACAAGAATAGCACTTTACAAGACGTCAAGGTGCATCCGTCTTTCAAAGACCGTCCCATCCTTTATTAGGCGTTTAAGGAAGTCAATCTCTTTTTAAGTTAGTTGATTCTCGCCTACACAGACTTTTATAGCATGTTAGTTGAGCCGAATGAACTTCTGTATCAACCTACGTCAGCTTATGTTCAGTTACCGCAAGTCATGGAAAGGACACCCATTATAACTGGTTACACACTACCAGGAAGTGCATCGCCCTGTAGGGGTCATTACTACGCACTTTCGTCTCATCGTCCTCTATCATTTCTCGTTCTGATCAAGCATCGTGAACAAGCGTTCTCTGAGCGCAATGGACAGATCTGGCATCGCGTGAACGAGGGCCCATGTGGCTAAATTCGTGGGGAGCCATCCAAGTCGGTAAAGCCAGCCGTTTGAGCGGGCGGATGACGAAACAGAGATGACACGCACGGACGGGTTCGCCGCCTCTGCAAGCCTAGACCAGCAGTTCCGCATGTGCCGTGCGTACGAGTTCAAAACATCGACGTTCCCACGCTGTGCGGTGACGCAGCCTTTTGTGTACAATTATGAAAATTGTAATGCACTAATATCTGAGAACTGTCATAGCCGATACAATCCTATGAAACCTTTGCTGTTGGTACCAGAAGCCAAACTTGGAAGCATTTCTTGTTGCACCGGTAACATGTGTTTGTTTCCAACGAACTTTAGTTGACGCTTGGATACGAAGAAGATATTGCAGATGAAACTCGGTTTCTCTCATCATGCAACTAGTCTTTGACTGACCGCTTAGTTCCTGAGTCAGGGTAATACTTGTTTGCAACGGTCTCAAGCAACAAATCAACGTCAACAACTGTCGCTGCAAGGACAATTCTGCATCAAGCTGCCGACCAACGTATACCCTCTGAGTTTGCATCATCGTTCCCGTGATTAGCCGATTGTTTACGTTAGTTTTTATGCGAATGCCAGCTGGCAACCGACGCAAGCCAACAGCAATGTCCCTAATTTCGTACTGTAATATTTTCGCAGTTTGTTTGTAGTAATCGCAGAACGGTTTTGGCTGTGGGAGGTCTGCAGAAAGCGTATTGTTGCTCAAACAAAACGATTAAAGGTAAAGGTCGTTTCAGCAACAAACACAACGACAAATACTTACAACTAGCGGTGCGACCGCTCTATCTGAACATCGTATCTCACCATCCTGACCAACGCTGGCTCATGCTTCCTTCCCTAGGCTAGTTAATCGGAAGCATATGCCCGCTAACTGCTTAAGCTGGAAATTTACAGCGAACCCAACGTAGTTAATTCCGCGAGAAACTAAGATGCCCCCAAGTGCCGGGTGCTAATCGACTTCCGAGGAATGAAAGGTCACTCGTCAGGGATCTGCAGCGCATGTCATCTTTGCCGCTTCCGTTTTCGTGCAGCCTTGCGAACTACGTTGTTACCGCCGGGCTTAGGGTGGCAGTAATCTAATGGAGGGTATGCAGGCTTGGTGGTGACGTGTCACGTCATATCCGTAGGCCGACCACTCTAAATAGGCGGTTGCTAATCGCGCCGTTGGGCATATTTTTGCTGCATACCAATGACTAGTTCGTGTAAAGGTTGTGCCGCTTGCAGTCTTGAGTACCATGGTGTTTCAAAAGCTTACTACCAGTTTGAGAAGAATTTAGCGAAAGTGGCCCCTATGCATCAATGTCATTAGTTTACTTGCACTCACTTTAGTACCGTTCCCTGCTGTAGCTGCATGAAGCCTGAAGCAGGTGACGATCGAACTGTAAACAAGGGGTGGAGTGCAAGTGAATGGCAGCAAACCGAAAATGGTATTTAAGGCCTCTGTAAGCGAATGCACTGCGTTCTTCGTGCACAATTTGTTTTTCACTACACAGGTTGCATCGGTTGCCTCATAAGTTCAAGGGCGGATGAAAAAGAAACTGCAGTCTTATGACTCACGCGAAAGCTTTTTCCATCTCTAGATCGCTTTCCAACCACAAATCGTTTTTGAATATAATTACCTATCTGCTAGTTCAAATCTGATGTCAACGGAAGTTTATTGATGGGCCCGTAACGTCTTTCGAACAAAATGGACGTTGAGACAAGTCAAAGTTAGCTGGAACAGAGACGTAAAACAACAATGAATTCGGAAATTAAAGTAAGGAAGGAACGGCTAGGCGCTGTTCAAATATGCTTGAAGGTTCTGCATCACCGACGCTTCGACGCAACCGGCGGAATCCGGCCGGACGCTCGCCGCACGAACGAGCACTGCCTGCGCGAGGAACTCTGAATATGATGGTGGTTAGCAGCGGATTTAGAAAACCAAGTTACGTTTGATGTTGCCGATGTCCGGACGAAGCGTGTCCACGTGCTGGGCGTAGGAGAGCTTGCAGTAGGGATCCGAGTACTCAAGCTCATTGGTTTCGTACTCCTCATCCTCCGGCGTCGGTGGCTTTGCGGCATTGAATGCCTCGAGGACGGCCACTGTTGCTTTCACGAGTTCACCGTAGACCGCCCTAAGGAGTTAATATACAACCGGTGCACTCAAGCTATGAGTGATACGTACGGTTGAGCGTAGACCTCCTGCATGGCGTCTGCAATGAGCGTGCCAATGCCGATGACGATCACCCGCTTCTCGTCGTAGGTTGTGGTCTGCGGCATGTCCTGCAATACAAGCATAACTTGTCAGTTACACAAGCGAAACGGATAGGAAAATATCATGTTGCCCCCTACTGACCTTAATCTCCTTGACAAGTATCTTCTCAGTCACCATGAGAAAGATGCCCGGCTGAATGGACTCGAGCGCCTAAACAGTACTTTACGGTTACAAACATATGGGCCTTGCGCATTTGCTTGAAATCCTTGCTGCAGTAGCCTACCCTCACGAGAGAAGCACCGCCACGCGTTCCGGCAAAACGACACAAGAAGAGCACAAAGCTGCGAGCGAACTTGAACGTGCGGTTGCTTTGAAGCCGGTTCAGCATCGGGAGGATGACGTTCCGAGCGGTAAGCAGCTCAGAGGACTAAAAATTGGACTATGCGTTGGGTAATCCTTTTCGCCGTCAATACCTCGAGGTGCTGCAAGAAGGCGTTAGCCAACTTGAACCCGTACACATCGTTCGCCTTCGACGTGATCAGCCGATGGAAGCAACCGAGCACTTGCTCCGCGTACTGAGAGCCAAATACGACGGACGGGAAGCAACGAATGAAGGATTCGAAGACGAGCGTCAGTGCGGGAACGTTGGCCTGCCGGGCCCACAAGGCAGGGTTCAGCAGGAAAGGGAAGAAGTTGAGGTACTGTTCCGGCTGTACCGAGCGACCGCGCTGACGTTCCAGCTCGCTCTGATCGATCAGCAATGCTAAAAACAAGAGGTGGAACAACCGAAGGTCTCAACAGTGTTTATAGGCTTACCAACAATTTGCAGCGCATACGGAACGAAGTCGACAACGTCGTTGGGAATGATTAGCTCGACGATTGGTATGACGTACTTGTCCAAGCCTCCCGCAACGCTCGTGTACGCCTACAACGGACCGAGTCACCAAAAACTTTGTACTTTGTAACGAGCGTACCTTTCGGATTAGCACGCACAGCGACTCAAAGATGAAGTGGCTGAGAAGCGGATTGATTGGCACTTTTATCGCGTTCTCGATCATCGATGCCAGCACGCTTACGTAAGCACCGGCATTTTCCGCGGTCTTAGCCTACAAGAATATAGCGCATTAGCCAACAAATACAAAATTGTCTGTGTGGCTTTAACACCTACGTCAATGACGTTGAAAGTACGCATAAGGGCCTTCATCAGATAGTGCGTGTTGAATGCCGTTGGCAGCTTGAAACATTCGAAAATCCCATCGATTAGCGGGCGCAGAGGAATGACGTCGCCAGTGAGAATCGGGGTCTAAATCAGAATGATCTCGACGGCTACATGGCGCAGGTTGACAAACGTTGGTATTCGGCGCCTTGACGAGAAAGATGCGATCCACGGCGTAGCCAACGTAGTGGTGAAGGATGTGGTACCGCGAGCCAAGGAACCGAACCACACCCTGGCCAGCGAAGCACTCAGCGAGGAATTCAGGCTGGAGTTGGTTGCGGAAAAGCACCAGGTACTTCAACGCGTCCGTCCGAAGAATGGGGAAACTGTTCGGGTCACCCTCCAGCAAATCCGCGCGAACGAACTGTTGGTAGAAGTCTGAGATGTTGATCTAAAATTGAACCTTGGAATACACTTGAAGTACGATTCGTACCAGTTGACTGGTGCTGGTCGCACCCTGACGCGCGGTGACTGCCTTTGAAGCCATAGCGCAGACCAGGTTGTAGACGATATCCTTCTTGGCCCAGTTTTGTTGCGGGTTCTCTCCGTAGTCCCGAAGGCAAGCATTAATCGAGTTCGTCAAAATTTGGAAGATCTCGGCCTCGAAGTGCTTCCCGAGGGCACGAACGAAGTCGGAAGCGCCGCGTCGACGGGTGTGAAGGTCAGAGCCTGAATTTGGTCGTGACCAGGAGCAGCGAGCAACTACCATTACCTTCAACATCTCGCTTGAGGAACTCGAACGGCTCGTCCTCAAACTGCTCAACATCCTCCGCTCGCAGAGTGAGGTTCTTGATGATGACGTCGTCGCAAATGTGCTGCAGCACACCCTCTCCCTTAAAGATCTCAGCGTACTGAGGACGCTGGCAAATCGAAGAGAGGAAGTCGAGTGCCGCGTTCACAAGTTTATCGAACCTAAGATGCACTTGTACTGACAGCAATTGCCTCATTGCATACCGCATTCGGTGGTCGATTTCCACCAGCAGTTGCCAGATGTTCTGAATGAACGGCTGCATGTAGGGCATGAACTCCTCCTCGAAGCGTTGCGAGAACAGCGTCACAATCTCGCAGATGACCACTTTGAGGTTGTCCAAGCTGTTCGGTTCCGTGGCGTCTGCGTTCTCCTCGATCGCAGGCAGCCTCATCTTCAGCAGCTCGAGGAAGCCGTTCATCCACGGCGCGAGTTTGTCCTAAATTCCGCAACCTTGATGAGACAGCAAAGTACAATTACCTCGAAGTATTCAGGGAGGTCCTGCGAGACTAGTGACAGGTAGATTTCGGTGATCAGAACCATCGCCTCAAGCCAAGCCTGCCGCTCGGGAACCGACATCGCGTCCGCCTGGCCGGGCTGCGGCAGGAATTCGAGCAACTTTACGTACAACTCGGTCAAGCGACTGGCAGTCTAAATTTTTTCATGAACTCCTGCACTTGATTTATGCGAAAACACAAAGTGGTTTCTACGGATTTGACACTTGTCGTTCAAGCATACATTCTGCAAGACGAAGATGATCTCCCGCCAGAGGTCCTCCGACTTGGTCTCAAACCGGTAGCGTCGCACCAGCTCGTCGAAGGTGGACAATGCCGCAAGGACCTTGTCCATATCGGCCTCGTGCAGCCGCTCCGCGATCACGTAGACTGGCGCCTGCCACTTCACCGGGAAGTCGCTCTTTCCGATGAGACACACCGTCTGTGAGATCTGCTTCCGGTAGACTCCGGTAGTGTCGAACATCGCGCTCAGGCACGCGTCCCGGATCTGTTGTCGCTCGATGTCCGGTAGCGGAGGCGGCTCATCGTTGTTCTCAGCGCTTTTGCCATCCTGAACCGTTGGTTTACGAAAGCGACAGTCAGGTACGAAGTGATTTAATGATTGCTCTGCGTACCCAGTTGTACTTGACGAAATTTTTCAGCTTAACGGCGGCCACCTGACGAATCTCAGGCGAGACCTGCTCGTTACATGTTAGCTGCAGCAAAGTCGATGCGAAACCTGGAATAAAACAGTCACATACAAGGCCTTGCTCTATGAAGAGTATCGAAAATCAGGGGTAAGTTAAAGGGCTGACCTTCTGCCTTCTCGAAGCTAGAGAGCTGGCCCTCCGCCACACGCCGCTCGTCGTTGTTCGACGACAGCGTTTGGCTGAGCACCGCCGCCACTTGCATCATTGGATCCGCAGCCATAGTGGGTGAGTAAAGCTGGAATGGCTTACAACTAATACAATCCCTGATACCATTCAAGTATATTCGCGTATTTTACGCTCGTAAACATGTAACACCCGCATATGTAAGGACATTTATTGCAAAATCAACAAACACGTACAAAGAAGACTAATAAAAATACGTCCTATCACTACAGCGTTTCTAGAACCCTATCGATTTCGGCGCTACCAAGGCATTCCTCGCCATCGTAGAAGGCGCATGTCTAAAATGTCGCGATAGTACACCGAATCAATGCATCCATGACTCACCTGGCCTGGAGCGGCAGCTCTAACAGGTAGTCGTGGTATCACTATCAGCTTGTCCGGGTCGTCTTCAGCGACACGAGTCTCGCACGGAAGGCTGGGATGCGTTCGCTGAATCCTGAACTCGAGATTGAGCCTTTCCGGTATCCTGCGAATCCAATGTGGCCGCTTCGTCACGAACTTTCGAGCATAGAGTGACGGATGATGCGAGCCAAAGCACTAAAAGTCAAGTGCATGTCATGTTAAGCATGAAAGTAACAATTGCACATACCACATGCACCGTTTGACTGACATAATCCAAGCGTGAGACGAAGATGCCCTCGTTAGTGTGAAACTGCGCGACAGATAGCCTCTTTCCGAGGGTGTAGTTGTGAATGCCTCTATGGCTGCCAATGGTCTTGCCGCTGTCGATGTCGACGATAGGTCCTTCCACAGGATCAATGTACTAAACGTGTTAATGCTTAGACTGATCAAGCAAGTGGGTCGAATCGGACAGACAATGGACCGCTGGGCGAACAGTCGTTCGTCTTACCTTGCTCAGAAACTCGTCGAAATTCCTCTTCTTTCCCACGAAACAGATGCCCATGCTCTGAAACATTGGTTGCTATATTTTACGCGGTGATGCCTACTTACCTCAGGCTTTTCAGCGACGCTTAGAAGTTCGTTCTTCTTTGCTAGCTCGCGTATTTGCGGCTTTAGCATCGATCCAACTGGAAACATGGCTCGCTTCAGCTGCTCCTGAGTGAGGGTCGATAGGAAGAAAGTTTGATCTTTCAGCGGGTCAGCGGCTTTGAGGAGTTTAATGCCGCCTAAACTACTCATGGACTAGATTTGCCTTGACCTTTCTCGTACCTTCCAGCTGGCTTATTTGCTTGGTGTCCGCAAAATCGCCAAGCGACGTCCTTGCAAAGTGTCCAGTGGCCACTGCATCTGCCTGGAGCGTGCCGAACGCAAACTTGTGCAGCAGGTCGAATTTGATCAGTCGGTTGCAAGCAATGTCAGATACCACCGTGCGTCCTCGCTTGTAGTTCTCCAAGAAGTCGCTGAAATTATAGCGTTCTTTTAGCTTCCATGATAAAAGCTATGCTTACAGAAAGACGCCGTTCCAGTACTCTTTGACGAAGTTGACAACGTGGAAGTCGATGTGGAGCTTCTCACATACCGCTTCTGCATCTGCTTGGTCTTTTGTGCGAGGGCAGTTGGATTCTCCTTCCTCGACGTGGTCCCAGTTTACCTGAAGCTTTTCTTCATTCTAATAGCATACGAGGAACAAAAGCATCGTGGGCTTAGCAACTAACCATGTAGACGCCGACGACATCGTAGCCGCGCTGCTTCAGAAGACAGGCGCTTACTGCGCTGTCAACGCCGCCAGAAATGGCGCACACTACCCGCTTCACCGTGATGTAGGTTGGTTATTCGCTGAAACTACTTTGAGAATTTCGCTAGGAATCAGTCAAAATATTTGTGGAAGAAGGAACCAGCTCGACCGAATCCCATCGTAGAAGTATCCTTTTATTTTGGCACAACACGCCTAAGGCATTGTAACGGGTTCAACAGATTAACAGTTTTCTACGAATGACTAGGCCTAGTACAAAACTAAATAGATTCAGCTGCCGGGTATTCGTTATGACGACCTCCCTGAGCCTTCAATTCGCGTTTTCGTTTCTTCGGTACGCGGATCTTCGGACTTCGCCTCTTCCTCCAGCTGAACAAGAATAAGTGACGCTGAAACGTAAGCGGGTAATGAATGGAGAATAGGTACCTTATAGAGTTCCTCCATCTGTTCGTGCAACCGCTTGTGCTCGATCTGTCGTTGCTCCTTGACTTTTTCGAGGAACTTCGTCTTCTCTTCTTCTTCCAGCTAAACTTCTTTTTCAGTAAGATACAGCTCAAAGTCATTGCGGTACCCCGTGGTAGAATTCGCGCAACCGCTGCCGGCGTGTTTCCGCCAGCTTTTCCTCGAAGTACTTCCGCCATTCGTACTGGTTCGTTAGCAAGTGGGCTTCGTCGTCGCGGGCTTGCATGATCTTTCTTAGTTCAAGCAGCGTATCCTTGCTAGCGACCTGAAAAAGCGCTAGGTACGACGAGAAGTCATTTTCCACGCTCTTACCACTTGCTTGTCGGATCTGGCAAACGGCCTGAAGTATTTCCATACGAGATCCAATTTCTCTTGATCCACTCGTTTGCAGGCCTAGACACCAGTATCACGTAGGCTGAACTGTTCGGGAAAATGCCTCCTACCGGATGAGTCTGTAGCAGCGCCAAAGCGTCGTCCTGGTTCTCACGAGGAGGTTGGTCGTAGTCAGGCGGATCCAGCTCCATCCGCGCTCTTAGTATCTAAAGTCGCAATGCCGACTGCTTTCAAGGCCTGACCAACGTTACCTCCATGGCTTCCCTCAGCATCAGCTTGTTCTTCTCCATCTTTTCGAGCGAGGGCTCGTAGAAGCCATACTCCCAGGCATCGAAGCTTCGATGCGCCTCGGTCTCTCGAGT
>JNEY01000013.1:603770-619578 GCA_020875895.1 Aphelenchus avenae
TGTGACGTAGGAGTAATAGTGAAGGTATTAGACGTACGTCCTGATGTGACCTGGCCCTAAGTTCAGTCCCAAACCAAGACCCGAAGGTCCTGCGTACACACAAGGATCTTAAACCATCTTCATTCCTGTCACTAAGCCCAGATACGTAGCAGACATTCTTTAAGTACACACAGCGGAGGGGGGCGGCGAAGCCACGCCTCCGAACACCGGCTAAACTAGCTGGCGAGGCTTGGGCGACGCGGCTGACGCTAGCGAATCGCGTCACGCCACATCTCCCACCTACGGACAAAAGGCGTCCTCGCCGTACTTTCAGATATCATCCAACAAGAGTACCGAAAGTGCACATAAACGGGGACAGTTCTTAATGGGCTAGGTCTGGCTTTGACATCGGTGCTGAGTGAACGAAGTGGCATCTCTCGACTTCCGTTGTTCCAGTGAACTCCACCGCTGGTGACCTCTGACCGTCGGCGGCATGAGTGCATGGTGACGCGTAGCGGCCGCCGAACCTTGAACGGTTAATCCCGCGAACAATTAACACATCTCAATGTCACCGTTCAGTGCGGTTTTCGTCGAGTAGTTTCATGGTCCGCAAACATGTGATGCGTGAATGAACTGTCGAATGAACCATCGAATGCTTCGTAGCCGAATCCAGTGAACACGCTCCAGGGGTAGCCATCGCACGGAGACCATCGTGAGCATTTGAGCACTGTGGAACCTCAATAAGCTAGGCAGCATCATATGTTAAACAGACAAAATGACCTTAAGCAGGGGCTCTTTACAAACGTCCTAATTGTACGTGAGCCCCAGCACGCTAAGTAAGATGAATGATCCTGCATCTCTCGCTTGCACATTGGACTTCCGGCGGCTTGCGCACTGAGTTACTTCCGCCGTTTATCCATCAAGGCTTCCACACCTCTCTTGATGCGCGTCCTCGCGCCATCAGTATATTGGCGGGAAACTGGCGTAGCACACAGAATTAGTCGCCAATGGTCGGTGGACAATGGGCGAAGGGCATTGCGGCGCACGTGGACATTTGCGCAAGAAGACAATTAGCTGCGGATCTCGAATAGTAGCACGTTGACGACGCTTGTATGAACGCGGTTGGCGACGTAATGTCGTCACAAGATTACAGTAAGTGGAAATCCGCGTAGAATGTTACAGTAACTTTCCTGGACGTAGTAGCGTTACAGTAATTACTGTCACAGCGTGGAAGTTGTACAGTAAGCGAAGGAATAATGTTGGCGTAGTAGAGTAACGCAGAAAATGACGCAATCGGGTTACAGTAACGGTCTTGCTTCAGAAAACGCATGTAGAAGTTGAAGATCACAAAGAGCAAGTGGAGAAATCACATCGACGGTACACAAAGCAAGTCGAACCCGTATGTGTTCCTTTCTCCGCACGCTCAATTCAGCCGAAAACGGTATAATTCTTCAGCGCTGCGTGTCGTTTGTGCAACCACTTCTTCCAGTGGCATTCTCCGAAGTCTCGCTAACTGCTCCGCTACCTCCAAGGCCTTCATTGGCGTCCCTCGCTTGTTCCGATCAAAGTGCGGTGCATCGCTCTCCGTCAAAATTGCGTCCAGCCGGAAGTTTGCAGCGAATTCCTTGAGTTCCTTCCGGCACTTGCTGCTGCAGATCATTCCGGTGAGCCCGAATTTCACATTGGGAAAAACGCTGATCCATCGATTTGCGACTTCCTCCGAGTAGGAAAAGCAATGGAAGTGAATATCGTGATGGCGATCGAGTTGCTTCCATAGTTCTTCTAGCGCTGTCTTTTCAAGATTTTGCGTGTTGCAGGTGCGAATGTGTAGGACGATCGGCAATCGGAACGCTCCCGCTAGCGCTATCTGGTCGCGGAATGCGTCGAGTTGGACCTCGTGCGGGATGTCGGTAGTGTTATCCAGCCCGCATTCACCAAGCGCTAAAGCACGGATTTCGACGTCCATCCGCCGGTTTAGAATTTGCATCAGTTCTCGCTGGACGCGAAGATTCCACTGGTCCGCTGCCTTTGGGTGACAGCCATAGGCCGCACCGATGACTGCGTCCTTGGGAAAGTTTCGCAGTTGCTCAGCCATATCCTCCAGCGTCAGGTTTCTTACGGCCCATGTGGTATTGCTCATCGGCTGGCTCTTATCGAACACTTTGCAGTATAAAGCGGGGTACGCAAAATTTGCAATGCAACCGCCCAGCTGAAACCGCTGGTCTCCTCGAGGACGCCACTCGGGTTCGAAAATCTTGTTTGCCACGAGGAGATCGTAATGAAAATGGCTATCTACGAATCGTGTCTCGCGAGCACCGCTCAGCTGGAGACGGTCTATATGCTGCGGCGCATTTGAAATTTGCATATCTAGCTCTTCGTCGCTAATGCCCGGTCTCTCGATATCGAACCGAATGCGGAAGGTGACGTCTTTCGGCGACACTCGTTGCTCCTTTGCTCTTACTCCGTTGCTCCTGGCTCTCAGGCTTTCGAACGCCTTGCACTTAGCAATGTTGTGGCCTTCCTTACGACAAAAGAAGCAGATTCTAGGCGCGTGCTTAGAGATGACACTGGGAGTCTTTGTCGAACTGAGACGAGAAGTAAGAGCACTGTTCCAGAAGATTTGTCGGCGGCTCATCTCGAACCCGGCTCTGCAAATTCTGCTCTTAGTATTATGCTCAAAAAGTAGACGCTAAAGAGCTGCGTGCAGACGTGATATGAAAGTCCGTTATTTAGCTCGCATTTGTGTGCTGCAAAATTTCAGTCTTGCCAGGTTGATATGCCGTCGGTTTGTAGTCTCACTAGACGCTAAGGGGAGACGCTTGTGACGCTAATGCAACAACGGCGAGTGCAATACGCCAATTTTTCGTCGATGGCGGTGGCGAATATCCCGCTGGTCGGCGCTGCTGCTGCTCTGCGTCGCGTCCGACATTAGTAAGCAGCATGGCTCCGATGAAACGCGGCGGGAATTTGTTATGTCGGTGGCAAACGCGCATGCCCGAAATGCGCTACGGCGGTTGGCAAAGGGGAACTAATGAATACGTGCATAAGCGGATTGGATGCCAGAATAGACCGGAGTAGACAAGACTCGCGCTTGGGAAACTGAATGTTTGGTGCCGTAATACATTTTAAGGAATTTAGACATATGCTGGCGCGAGAGGACCATTAATGGGAGTGCTCGGGGAATGACCTCCTATTAAAATACAATAATTCTTCTGCTTAACGGAGCTTAACAGTCTTAGCAATATGCCTTCGCAGTTTTTGGAAACAATACTGCGACATCAGACAGCGTGAGGAGGTCATACAATACTGGCACCTTACTTGCCATAGTCAAATAGCACATTTGACAAGGGACCGGATAGCGGAGACCCGCTCATGGTTGACCTTCCATGATCAGCTGGTAGGCAAGGTAAAGACAAGAATTACTCTGAAACAACCGCTGCTGGAATGTTGTTAGGTAGACGAGAATGAGGAGAAGACAAGGAGGAGGAGAAGACATATGCTGTGCTGTGCAAACTAAAGGTAGGGAAACCCGTAGAGATGTGCCAAATGCCTTTTATGCCGTTGATTGAGTCACCGCTTTTGCAAATGTCGTCGTCGTTGATAGGTCCCGCTTCCGTCATCCTATGGCACATGGCCGCAATCCCGTAAGTTACGGAAGATAACGGTACGGCGTTAAGCGCGGCACGGAAGTGTAACCGTAGGGTCCGGGACGTTACAATGCGCACGAGAAGTCGCCGCTTAGCACAAAGAAAAGGCTGCTCCGCAAAACACAAAGAATGTTGACGATTATATGCAATGGAGATGTGGCAAAATCTGCTCAGGCTAGATCCATTTTCTCATCAAATTCTGCTAACGACGGCATCGGAGAAACCGGGGTCCGTAGTCGGTCATTCGACTCGTACGGTGGCGGTGTGATTGCTTCTAGCGTCCGAAGTGGCGCAGGTAGTTTCTCAATCCCGTAAGCTACCACTACGCTACCGCCTCCTGCAGTGCGAATTACGCCCGTCGCTGTGCACGGAACTAAGTCTGTAAGCTGACGCCTTAGTCTCATTGAGAGCTCGTCGAAATCTCTTGATCCCATTCGAAATAAAATCGGAATCGTACCGCCGTAGCACCTGGCACGGTCCGGTTATCGTCGAAATTTTCTGCCTGCCTCACAAGATCGTTGACTTCGTTTGAAATTATGCCAGAGCCCTCTACTGCATTTCGTCTGTCGGTGTTTCGTGTGGCCACTGTATTTCCATTAAACGCTCGAATACGACGCTCACCGGACTGTAAGCTCTACATCTGTTTCCCGATAGCATGGGGCACAAGCTGCAGATACGCGAGACTTGAAGCTCAGAGAGAAGGCCTTGACAAGGCAGGTTTTCGCGTAAAGGGTCGATATTATGCGTGCCACAAAGAATGACGTCATGTAGTGCCGTATACAGCGCTTTAGATAGTCGGATATCGCTAGTACTCGTAGGATCCCGGGCCAGCAATGAGCGCTGATCATAATGGTCTCCTGATTTGTTCTGCCACAAGGAATTTGCAGGATCGTCGCGAAAACATGGCAGCTCCTCTACGTGATGACATTTTGACAAGGAATTCCGAAAGCAGAAGACGAGGTTATTTGCGCGTTTGTCAATTAATCGCGCATTTTTGACGTCGTCGGCCGAAATGCATTGCAGTGCGTCGGCTAATCCGTTTTGACTGAATTTGTCCCAAACACAAGTTGACTGCGCAGTAGGTAA
The DNA here is from genome assembly GCA_020875895.1 of Aphelenchus avenae. NCBI lineage: Eukaryota > Metazoa > Nematoda > Chromadorea > Rhabditida > Aphelenchidae > Aphelenchus > Aphelenchus avenae. The sequence continues at coordinate 608,483 of JNEY01000013.1, forward strand.
CATATTCGCACAAAGAATAAGATGCTTGGTAGGTAAAGATGCGTTGTTGCTAGCGCCAGCGCCGAATACAAAGGAATTTGGTCCTTCCGACTGCGAAAATGCTGTTTTGTACGTTGCTGGCTAGATGGTAAAAGTACTTGGATAACTAGGCGAAGCATTTGCGTATGAGAGAGTGAAGAGTGATCGCTGCGCTGCTGAGAGTGAAGGCCATGCAAATCCGAATCACAGAGCAACTCGATTTGTCCGAATACTTGCCTTTTCGCTTCGGTTGGTGCGGAATGCGGGAAATAGGCCTTCCACGCACTACAGATGTCCTGTTGTTCCTATCGGATCCTGTCGTGTAGTGCTCGGAATAATGCTAGTTGCCTGGTAGTCCGAAGAGGCTTTGCTATAAGACACATATGCGATACTCGCGCCCGTTATTTCTGCGTTCATGACATGAGCTATCCCGCAACGTCAGTTCAGCACCATAAAACACGGTACTGAAGTGAAACGACTAACGCCAATACGCATAAAAGGTCTAGAAGATGTCATGCGCAACCGCAATGGTATCGGCGTATACTGCATTTTCGGTCAAATTTTCATGTGCGCTTTCGGTTCGCTAACGCGGCCTCTTTTGCTCCTCCGTTAGTCTCCGGCGACATCAGTCGTGGCTATGTCTGGCCGACGTTTCCCTTCCGAGAATGCACGCATGACGGTTCTACGTGCCATTTGCGCTTGGCTCCCGGAATTTCTCCTCACATGCTGTCGCCGGCTAATCCACTTCCGCCTTGCCGCCATCCCGAGTGGGTGCTTAGACGAGCGTGTAATTCCCACAACGGAAGACCTAGTGGCTCGTGCCGCCAAAAGTGCATTGCGCCGCGAGACTGCGTCGCCGTTTTCCGATATTTCCCAGCCGAAAGAGCTTAACATTGCCTTCTCACGTCACTTTCGCTGCTGCTACACGAATTCTGCGAGTTGCCTTAGCGGACACAAAGTGTGGTGCTAGCCGCAGATACGGCCAGAAAACCTCTATGAAAATAGAATCGGAAGTATTTTTGGACCAATCTTTGGCTAAACCGCATGTGTCGGACACAAAGAATCCTACTGGTATGCAGCTACTGTCAATATTCGACCATGCGACCGTTGACTAAACGCACCGTGGTAAGAAGTGCATTCTTCGCAAAGGATGGACCAACTGCTGCAGCATTCAAAGAAGGTAAACGAATGAAAATGTTCCGTAGTCATTGCGGCTTGATGATGAACCGAAGGTTTCAAAGTAAACGCGCTCACAAAGAATCGTGCGCTAGTTTGAAAGACGCTCATTATATTCGCATGCAATTGTTGGTCGGAATTCGGCTATGCACAGGTAAGTCGCTTCGCTTCGTAGTGCGAATGAGATCTCAGCAAACTGAGGAACTAGCAATGGCGATGGAAAAGAATAATTATCTGATAGTTATCTGCTCGAAGAAACTGAAGCTATGACGACGTAGCTGATATTTCATAGTTTGACGCTCACAAAGAACTGCGTATTAAGTTAAACGATGCTTCCTACGTCCTTCAGTACCGCTAGTTTTACTGCCTCCGGTTAGCTGGGTCACCCTGTTGGTTTCGCTCTCAAAAGTCGACTTACGGTACCGCTTGGCGTACGTTCTTGTCCGGATCTTGAAGTTGGTTCGAAGACACCTTCTAGTGGAGTTTGTACAAGTCTAACTGAACGCGTTCTTCGCATGGTAGTGCACAAAGAATAGAACGGTGTAGCGTAGGTTTGGACTCGTGTGAACCTCCATGTGACGTAGGAGTAATAGTGAAGGTATTAGACGTACGTCCTGATGTGACCTGGCCCTAAGTTCAGTCCCAAACCAAGACCCGAAGGTCCTGCGTACACACAAGGATCTTAAACCATCTTCATTCCTGTCACTAAGCCCAGATACGTAGCAGACATTCTTTAAGTACACACAGCGGAGGGGGGCGGCGAAGCCACGCCTCCGAACACCGGCTAAACTAGCTGGCGAGGCTTGGGCGACGCGGCTGACGCTAGCGAATCGCGTCACGCCACANACCTAGTGGCTCGTGCCGCCAAAAGTGCATTGCGCCGCGAGACTGCGTCGCCGTTTTCCGATATTTCCCAGCCGAAAGAGCTTAACATTGCCTTCTCACGTCACTTTCGCTGCTGCTACACGAATTCTGCGAGTTGCCTTAGCGGACACAAAGTGTGGTGCTAGCCGCAGATACGGCCAGAAAACCTCTATGAAAATAGAATCGGAAGTATTTTTGGACCAATCTTTGGCTAAACCGCATGTGTCGGACACAAAGAATCCTACTGGTATGCAGCTACTGTCAATATTCGACCATGCGACCGTTGACTAAACGCACCGTGGTAAGAAGTGCATTCTTCGCAAAGGATGGACCAACTGCTGCAGCATTCAAAGAAGGTAAACGAATGAAAATGTTCCGTAGTCATTGCGGCTTGATGATGAACCGAAGGTTTCAAAGTAAACGCGCTCACAAAGAATCGTGCGCTAGTTTGAAAGACGCTCATTATATTCGCATGCAATTGTTGGTCGGAATTCGGCTATGCACAGGTAAGTCGCTCGCTTCGTAGTGCGAATGAGATCTCAGCAAACTGAGGAACTAGCAATGGCGATGGAAAAGAATAATTATCTGATAGTTATCTGCTCGAAGAAACTGAAGCTATGACGACGTAGCTGATATTTCATAGTTTGACGCTCACAAAGAACTGCGTATTAAGTTAAACGATGCTTCCTACGTCCTTCAGTACCGCTAGTTTTACTGCCTCCGGTTAGCTGGGTCACCCTGTTGGTTTCGCTCTCAAAAGTCGACTTACGGTACCGCTTGGCGTACGTTCTTGTCCGGATCTTGAAGTTGGTTCGAAGACACCTTCTAGTGGAGTTTGTACAAGTCTAACTGAACGCGTTCTTCGCATGGTAGTGCACAAAGAATAGAACGGTGTAGCGTAGGTTTGGACTCGTGTGAACCTCCATGTGACGTAGGAGTAATAGTGAAGGTATTAGACGTACGTCCTGATGTGACCTGGCCCTAAGTTCAGTCCCAAACCAAGACCCGAAGGTCCTGCGTACACACAAGGATCTTAAACCATCTTCATTCCTGTCACTAAGCCCAGATACGTAGCAGACATTCTTTAAGTACACACAGCGGAGGGGGGCGGCGAAGCCACGCCTCCGAACACCGGCTAAACTAGCTGGCGAGGCTTGGGCGACGCGGCTGACGCTAGCGAATCGCGTCACGCCACAGACGAAACCATCGTCAACGAGGTTCTTGAGAAAATGCTTGAAACACTCGGCTTCGGTCGCCCCGAGCTGGAGGATGTCATCGTGCTTGATGCAGAGGAGGATCAAACCTCCCAGGAGGCTAACGACAATGAGCCAGTCGAGGTGGACATGGGCCGAACGGAGGCCGTTTCACCGACCGGAGCATTGACGAAGACTGCGGAACCGGCCAACGAATCCGCCGCCGTGAACGGCAATACCAAGGCAGCGGAGGAGCCAGAACAGGAGGATATCGTCATTCTGAGCGAGTCCAGCAAAGAGCCGGCGCGGCAGACCAAAACCGTGTCTGGCGACGAAAGCACGGAAGTTCCCTCGATGGACGCTCTCATGGAGCGTGAAGAGATCCAGGAACTCATGCCCGAAGACGATGACGAGAAGCCGGCCGATAGCGTGGATGCGGGCACGAAGAGTGAATCGCAGTGACCTGCTCCACATAATTTGCGACTCTTCCTGTTCCGATTTCCCGTTTTTTCGTCCTTCTTCCGCTTCATTCGTTACTTACCTATCTTACTGCGATCTAAAAAAAGAGAAGCCCTTACGGCTGTCCCTGTACCTGCACAACCACCCCTCTCTGTCGAGAGTATCTGTGTTCCCTATCCACTCCATCGATTATTGAAAGCAACCGCCTCTAAACAGTCCTGTCTAGCTTCGCTCTCTCGTTGGACACCATAGTTACGCTCTGACTTGTCTCAAATTTGGAAGCAGGCTTTGTTGAAAACAACTACTGTTCTTGTTTGTGGCCCTTCGTCTTCTGTCCTTTATCTGCGGCCGAATACACTGTCTTAACAGGAACGGGAAAAGCGACCGGAAGCACTAGCAGCGTTGAAAGATTGGAATAGCGGTCCTTGGAAAATACGTTTGATATGCAGCGGACCTAGTTCCGCTAAATGTGTGTTGGATGGCTCTGCTTGATTGTGCAAAATAATATGTGCTCTTGTAGCGTGTGTCCAGGATAGGAGGATGCTTTATTGCAAAATTCTTCATACTACGTTTCGTTCCTACCTTCTTTGTTACTGAGAGTGGGATATATAGGTAGTTTTATGCAGAGCATGTATTATGTTTTCGTCCCTTTCAGCAACACGCCAGCGTACATGACCCAACACATGCTGTCGACAAGAAGAACAAGAAGAAGAAAGACGAGGAAGACTCTAGCAAGGTACGTTGGCAAAACACGTCCTATGTGCAATTGAGGATACTGTTAATTATAAGCTAGGACTGAAAGGCTCGTGTTTCAGACCAAGACAGCGCACCAAATCCAGAAGGAGATGGAGAAGTGGGCGAAGCGCCAGGAGAAGATCAAGATGACCTTCAAGCAGCCCGAGGGCAAGGCCCAGCCAGCTAGCGCTGGAGCTGGCGGCAGCGTCAAGACGGACGTCGGCAAGGTGGACGAAACGGCGCAGGTATGATAGGACAGCAAAGAGGAACTATTGACGAACTCCGTTGGCTTGATCGAAGGTCTTTGCCGGTCCCGGCATGTACTCTTTACTCATGTGCCATCCTTACAGAAGCCTTGGGCAGACAACGACGACGACGAGGAAGAGTTACCGCCACCACCGGACGCCGTACTCCCGGGACGGATGCGCAACGTCGGAGTGGCACTCAACGCGACCTCCTCGCGGACCTCGACGTCGAGCTCTCACGGTAGCAGAAGCGAAACCGCAGACTCCCCGCAGATAAAGCCGGCATCGGCGTTGCTGGGCACACCCGTAGCACTCCTCCCTGCCAGAATGAGTACCGGTAGAAAAGCCGCAGCTCACCCATCGCATTGTTCTGAGGCGCTCGCTCATCGTTGCGCATTTTACAGGCGACGCCGCAGCCGCTCTCGCCACCGCCACTGCGGCCGCAGAGGAGCAGTTCGATGAGGAGCGCTATGTGGACAGGGCGAAGAATGCCTGCATGCTTTGTCGCCGCCAGTTCCCCAGCACGGAGGTCCTCCAGAAGCACATCTCCATGAGCGACCTTCACAAGGTTTGTTTTCGTTCGAGTTTTCTAGTCAAGCGCAATGGACTTGCAGACAAACCTCGCGGCAAAGCGCAAAGAATTCGTGACGTCAAGCGTTGCGGCGTCCACAGCGCTATCCTACTCTGGCGGCAACAAACCTTATCGCGATCGGGCGAAAGAGCGCAGGGCCGTTTACGGTCTCGATCCCACTGGTAAGAGTGCTGTCTTGGATCCAACCGGCATCTTCGACTTTTAGGCCTATCCAACGAACCCGGTGATGATCAAGCGGATCCAGCGGAAGCAGAACGCATCGCTGCGATGAAGGCGGCCGTACCGTTGGACGAGTCAAACGTCGGCAACAGATTGCTCAAGTCGATGGGCTGGTCGGAAGGACGCGGACTCGGCAAGGATCTCCAAGGTAAGTCCCCGTGCATTTGCCCAACGCTCAAATCGCTTGTCTAGGAATCGTGAACCCGATCGCAGCGGAGCAGCGTGTTCAAGGCGTCGGACTTGGTGCTACCGGCTCGAAGCTTACCCCAAGTTTGTCCCGACGCGAGCGCGGCCGACAAGCGACTCTCGCCCGTTATAACGAGCTGCAAGACTAAGACGCACCTCGTAGTCGTCGCTTATCCCTCCGTTCGTTGCTTTCCTGCTGTGTCTAATTTTGCAAGTCCGAATTGTTTTCTATGTAGACGTGCCAGTCGGAGGAAGGCAGCCTGACTCAGTTTATTCGTTACTCGTTAGACTTTCCGATACTTTTGGCTTAGCCCTGCAAATTTTCTAAAAGCATCGGCTACTTTCCGTCTGCTGATTGTCCTTCTTTATTATGCTATTATTGAATCAAACGGCAAGTACACTGAATAAATAAATCGGTTTTAGCATGTCTTGCGTACTCGGTCGGAACCTTTACATCAACAATGCACTATCGGAGCGTAAGGATGCGTCCTTGCGTGATATCACCCGATTAAAAAGGCGAAAGAACGTTTACTTGGCTGGCGTTCCGATAAGGCGTTCACTCAGAAATTTCTTCAAGTTAATCTTTTGTTTTTGGTTCCCTATGCAGAGAACTTTTCGAACGCAAAGCATTGGTTAGCTGCAATTTCAATTAAATCATCGTTTACAAGTTTACGTCGAATGATGGTGCCTAAAGGTTGCCAGTGTGAGAGAAGCGTGCCAGTTCGCAAAGAAAGCATTGGGCGGCGTTTGATTTCGAGTGCTGTTCTATTCGTCATTCTGACATACCTATCTCCTGCTCTGACTATTTACACGTAAGAAGCATGGAGTTCGGTCGACTCGACAAATAATAGTTCTTCCGGTGCCTCATGAAGTTGGCCGTATTCACATGATGATGAATATGTTAGAAATGGTGCATGAAGTGAGCGTGCAAGTACTCGATTGTTGTTTGCAACCGCAATTTTTGCATTGAGTTTGCAGTCACCTAACAGTGGTTTTCGCTAGGTCCTTCCTTCGTCGCCACGATGGCCTTCCAGCTCAGTCCGAACATGCTTAAGGTGACGGCGAAACTGTTTGCAGAGAACCGGACTCGTCTTGTGACGGAGCTACGCAAGAAGGCGCCTGAAGGAAGCGTGGTCGTCCTTGAGGGAGGCGTTGACCACAAGCGTTACAACACTGACGCAGAGGACCTGCCCTTCCGACAGGTCACTCTGTCAAAGTCCTACTGAAATCATTTTGCGCATTGCAGGAATCGTACTTCTTCTGGGCATTCGGAGTGCACGAACACTCCTGCTATGCGGCCATCGATGTGACAACAGGAAAGTCCCTACTCTTCCCGCCGCGACTCGGCCCGGACTACGCAATTTGGCAGGGAAAGTAAGCGATGTGGTTCCCTATCTCCTTCATTACACATGAGGTTTTAGGATCGAGCCCGAAAGTTGGTTCCAGCAGAAGTACGAAGTGGATGAGGTTCACTTCTACGATGCTAACGAGACGCAGATCAGCGACGCACTTAAGAAACTCGCGGCTAAAAAGCTCCTCCTCTTGGTAGACCACTTTTCCGATTCATACCACCCTGTGAATTGCACAAATTTAGCGTGCCGACAACACGGACAGCGGAAACGTTCTTGAGCCGGCCTGCTTCAAGGGAAAGGAAGAGTAGGCGCTTGCTGTCATTCAGTGAAATTTGGAATTGGAATTGCAGGTTCGAGCTGGACACGCAGCTTCTCTACCCGATCATCGCAGAGTTGCGTGTCTTCAAGACAGACTTGGAACTGGAGGTGCTTCGCTATGCGAGCAAGATCGCTTCGGACGCGCACAAGTCCGTCATGCAGCACATCAAGCCGGGCAAGCACGAGTACCAGCTCGAGAGGTACGCCGAATAGTAGGACTTGTTTCAGAAAAATCTAAGCGTCGCACCTTAGCTTGTTCCGTCACACCTCGTACTACACTGGTGGATGCCGTCATTTGGCCTACACGTGCATTGCTGCAAGGTTCGTCACGAAGAGTTTCTTCGAGCATGTCGTTAAATGATTTAGCGGTTGCAATGGTGCCGTTCTACATTACGGCCACGAAGGAGCACCGAACGACCGTCTGATCAAGGATGGTGACATGTGCTGCTTCGACATGGGACCTGAGTACAACTGCTATGGTAAACATCGCAGAGGAACTTTGCCGGTAATCAAACGTTGGTTTTAGCATCGGATGTGACGTGCTCTTTCCCGGCTAACGGCAAATTCACTGAGAAGCAGAAGGTCGTCTACAACGCGGTGCTTAAGGCAAATAGAGCCGTTCTTGAAGCCGCAAAGCCAGGAACGCCAGTCACTTATGCAACGTTTTCTCACCCGTCATTTTCAGGCGTATCGTGGGTCGACATGCACAAACTGGCCGAGAAGGTCATCCTGACGGATCTTAAGGCGGCTGGGATTCTAACTGGCGATGTGGACGAAATGGTGGAGAAGCGAGTGGGCGCAGTGTTCATGCCCCACGGCCTTGGCCACTTCCTAGGTCTTGACGTTCACGACTGCGGTGGATATCTCGGCGTAAGTTTCCGCAATTCGCACGCGTTAACCTGGATTCGAGCTTTAGGACGCACCGCCTCGATCGACTCTGCCAGGGCTCAAGAGCCTTCGCACCACGCGCACTCTGAAAGAGAGGATGGTCATCACCATCGAACCCGGATGCTACTTCATCGACACGGTAGCTTGCTCGATTATTTCTACTGCCGTCTGCAACGATACTTTTAGCTGCTCGACCGTGCGCTTGTGGACCCTCAGCTGTCGAAGTATTTCAACAACGATGTCCTGCAGCAGTACCGAGGAAGCGGCGGAGTAAGTTTGCAACACTTGCACCATGTTCACACTTTGGGATGCTTCTGTACTAACAGTTTATTCTCCAGGTGCGCATCGAGGACGACGTTGTGATCTGGGCCAAGGGTAACGAGAACATGAGCCAAGTGCCGCGGACCGTCGAAGAAATCGAGGCCTTCATGGCTGGCAAGTAACTCCTCAATTCTTGGAGGCGACGCAGATATCGAAGTGTTCTATGAACATCAAATAAATTTGACACTGACGCGTGCCCAAGATTGATAAAGTTGCGCAAAGCATCTCAGTGATCAACATGTCGCTACGGAACAAGGGCGGCGCTAAGGATTATACAGGCAGCGCTATAGTGTAGCATGGTTAGCACTTTGATCACATTGTCGTAGGCGCTGTCGTTATCACTACCTCGTGCGTCAGCACATGCGTCAATCGTCTATCATTGTGTGTACTTATACCCATGCACAGAGCGGTAACATCAGTCAGAAGTAAAGGCAAAGAGTCACTTCCACGATAAGCGCAGAGACAATATCATTCAGTTGCATTTGTAAAGAATGAGTCCTAGATACTGCACTCAAACTTTTGGTGCTGGTAACAGCTGCTATCAGTGAAAATGTCGTTTAAGTTTTTACGAAGGCTTCAGATCGGCAGAGGACTACTGCTCTTTCTAAACCACTGAAGCAACGGAGGGAAGAGTATTTTAGAGGTGCTAATCCGAGTCTGAATCTGAACACACCTGAAAATCACTAATGAATTCCGACAGGACGGATGCTAAAGCGCTAATACCTGTCAAGTTGGCACAGTTAGTTTTTTTTGTCCTATGATGTTTCATGATGGCTTGATTTAGAACGCGATGCGTACCGCATTCCACTTGAAGAAGTCTCACACACCCGCAACTCAAGGTCGTCTTCCGGCTACTGCGGCCCGTTCACCTTCTCGACAGGTGGCAAAGCTGCTCGCGCATCCGAGAAAAACGAACCAGATGAGCTGGCAACCCTGAAGCTCGTCATGAGGGTCGCATTCGTCGTCATGGTCCTGCTCGGTCTGCGCCAGCTCATTTTCGGGGAAGATCGACTGGTCTAATTATTGACGGCCACTGTACCTGTAATATACTAACCTAGACTAACTTCAAGGAACATTCCGGATAAGCTGCCGCATTGAGTCTGATATCAAGGCGCAATAAAACTTCTACCTCGCAGCTTCCTCGATATTTTTTTTGCGGTTGATGCAAAGATACGCCCCGCTATATGCAAATTGGTAACCTTAATATAGAATTTTCGCAAATGTCATCTACCACTTTTCTTTATCCCTGCTCGACAATGTCGGTAAGTCTTCGTTGGCATGTCCGCTTCAATCGAGCTTGCTTGATTTAGGATACCTCTAAGGCCTCCACTCCCACGGCGATTCCACCATGTCCACAGCCGTCCGCTTCGTGCACTACCGGCAATCCGCTGAGTCTGTTCACCGCTGAGGAACTTCAGGACTTGAGCAAGTGTGTTTCTCCGGCTCGAGTGAAGCAGGTGGTTATGCGTTCCGTGGCGTCTGAGGCATCGCGAACTAACCTCCTCTCCGAGATGGATCCCAAGCTGCGATGGACCATCAAGTGCGCCAGCTGTGTCCAAGCTATCACGCTTCGTCAGGCGGATCAGGTAAGCGCCATGTGGCACTACGCCGAGTCCATCCATTGTCATTTAGGGATGCGTGATTGAAGCGCTGGGCCGTCTATGGCACCGTGATCACTTCAACTGCGTCAAGTGTAACACGGCACTCGGAGCCAACAACATCGACTTCCGCCCTCTCGGCCCCTACGGCGACAGCCCCATCTGCGTCGACTGCTACATGGACATGTACCATCCAAAGTGCGCAGGATGCGATCTTCCGCTGCGCGAGACCTGCGTGGAAGCGGAGCAGAAGCAGTGGCACCAGAGCTGCTTTAAGTGTCGTCGATGCAATTCGCCCATCGGAGGTGCGCCACAATTGGCGGGCAGTGCCTTTAACATACCTTTGCTACTGTCAATTTCAGTGGACGCGTACTACCTGTGGGAAGGCAAGGTCTACGACTGCGACTGCTTTCACCTGCGAAAGTACCGTAAGGAGCTACAGCGAGAGCAGAAAAGCGAGACTCCTAGCCCATCTCAGAACGCGGTAACTCGTCTGAAGTCTCCTTTGCGTCAATCTACGTCGCATTTAGTGTGCTACCGATTCTTCCTCATCCGCCGCACTGACCAACTCGTCGTCGTCCGCTGCAACGACCACCACCACCTCTAGCACCACGCCTGCCTCGAGCGCATCCAGCACGTCTTCCTCATCCACTGGTGGTAGTGCCAGCAATGGTGCTCCTAACATCACCGCACCGCAAGAAGGCAGCGTAGCCGCGACTGCTCAAGTGAGTTTCACAGCAATGTAACGGCATTTGTCGACTATGCATCTTAGGTCCCCACCAATGCCAACGGTGCCGCAGCTGCTACACCTCAGAATGCTCAGGGCTCAGTCGTCGCGAAGAACCCGTAGAACTCAAGAAGACCATCAGAAAAGCCTATCAAGCCTGCCGTTTTGTATAAGTGATGTGGTGACACGCGCATAAAGCATGTAC
>JNEY01000013.1:620422-630684 GCA_020875895.1 Aphelenchus avenae
CTTTGCTACTGTCAATTTCAGTGGACGCGTACTACCTGTGGGAAGGCAAGGTCTACGACTGCGACTGCTTTCACCTGCGAAAGTACCGTAAGGAGCTACAGCGAGAGCAGAAAAGCGAGACTCCTAGCCCATCTCAGAACGCGGTAACTCGTCTGAAGTCTCCTTTGCGTCAATCTACGTCGCATTTAGTGTGCTACCGATTCTTCCTCATCCGCCGCACTGACCAACTCGTCGTCGTCCGCTGCAACGACCACCACCACCTCTAGCACCACGCCTGCCTCGAGCGCATCCAGCACGTCTTCCTCATCCACTGGTGGTAGTGCCAGCAATGGTGCTCCTAACATCACCGCACCGCAAGAAGGCAGCGTAGCCGCGACTGCTCAAGTGAGTTTCACAGCAATGTAACGGCATTTGTCGACTATGCATCTTAGGTCCCCACCAATGCCAACGGTGCCGCAGCTGCTACACCTCAGAATGCTCAGGGCTCAGTCGTCGCGAAGAACCCGTAGAACTCAAGAAGACCATCAGAAAAGCCTATCAAGCCTGCCGTTTTGTATAAGTGATGTGGTGACACGCGCATAAAGCATGTACATCCAATACGATGATTTGCTGTCGCAGCAGTAGTTGCATTGGAGGTCAACACTCTTCTGAAGCATTCGTTGCAAGCCCATCGGCTGTTACTACCTATGTATCTTAGGTTAAGTCTGCCTGCCGTGGTGACACCAGCATTACGCTAGATCACATCATTTCGTATCCCTAAACCTAACGATCCTAACGATTTCGTATCCCTAACCGTGATTGAACCTTTCCAATTACAGCTTGCTTTACTTGCGCACCACGTTAAGAGAGGGCACTTCTTTTGCCGCATAGATCCCTGCGATCGCATAACATCCGCTAACCAAAATAGTCAAAGAAATAAAAGAGATCAAAAGGTCTTCTCCACGGCTTCCATCGTCTTCAGGTTGAGCAGAACGGCAGTCTTCGTCTCGGAGAATGAGGGAATTGTGAAGAGCTTTGTCCGCTGACCGTCCTCGAACTCGACTATGCTTTGTTCGAGTGCTTGGTGGTTTCCAGCGAAGAACACATGCGGCAGCTCGTCCAGGAGCAGAGGGTCACGGTCCTTAAAGGGGAAGCCGTCCAGAGTATCCGGAACCGTCGGCGCAATGTGGCTGTAGCGAAGGCACTGCTCCATCAACTCCATCTCAGTCAAGCCGATTGTGAGGCGCGAGAGATCCCGGATATTGTGACCTGAATGATGACGCTCGTTGCGCTTATACTGTTCTAACTGCCAACGTACCCGAAGTGCCAACAAATCTCAACCCTCCAAGTTCGAAAGCATATGGATTCGTGACGACGTTCATCATGTCGCCGAAGCGCTCCGCAAGCGGGAAGATCGCCCGAGGAAAGCGTTGTTGCGGCCAGAAATCGCCAACTGGGTCGTTCGGTCCCGGCATAAGATCCACGGGGACGTTGCTCTAGAATGTCGATCACGTGCATCGTGGTTAAGCACAGATGATACCACGAGCCGGCTGAGGAACTTGTCGAATTGGCCGATTGCGTCAGTGTCGAGGTCTTGTAGCACTCCCAACGATGTCACTTTGAGTTTGTCGAAATCCTACGAGGTAATGGTCCGTCCAATAAATTCCCGAGGGACTTACCACGTTGGCTACAGTGATACTCTCGCCAGCAATGACGACTCTCGCAATTCTTTCAACGATGTCGAGGTCCTAAAGGCCCGAACTTTAAGGTTAGAGAAAGATAATCTTACCTCTGCGGTGGTTACGAGCTGTGCGGTAATCCACTCGTACAGAAGGCTCAATGATCGAAGCGTGTCCTCATTCTGCACTGACCCACTGGTCAAGGAGATGCCGGACACAAAGAGCACGTAGCTAAACGACCGCAAATTAGTGTTTAAAGATAGACAGGTTACCTTTCTTCCTCAAAAATCGGCCACTCAACTTGCGGTGCAAGCGTGGGCAGTACCACTTCCAGCACCTCGAAAAAGTCACCGCCTTTGAGCTGGTGCCCGTAGATGCCGACGACCATGCCGGACGTGACCTTGTTCTTGTCGATCTTGCCAATCAGCTTCACGATCTAGACGAGAGATTGTGAGACGTGTCTCGGTACTCGTACCGATGACCTGTTCCTCGTCCTCCAGTTCGATCATATCCTCGTCGGACGCGTAGGTCTCGACTTCAATCGCACCAATACCAATGTCGACTGCGTCATCTTCGGCGGCTTCCACGAACTCTGTGAGCACACTCGGCCGATTCTTCACCTTCTTGAGGATGACGCCCAGAACGAAGTAGTCGTCTTCAGTCTTCACGTCGCTCAAACTTTGCATAGGCACATGATGTCCTGTAATAGAAAGCTAGTTGTCCATCCTATGAGAAGCTAAGGTACCTAGCAGTGCGCGACCATTGACAGCAACACGCTCCTTCAACGCATCGACGCGGGCCTTGTACACGTAGTAGTACTGGCGCCGGAACCACTTGTTTTCGCGGTCCTTCGCAGTAACGCGGAAGCGTTGAGACTGGTTTGCGTACGGCAAAGAAACACGGAGACGTTCCTGCATCAGAGCTCTGAATGACAGTGATTTGTTGGACAACTCACTAAGATTTATCACAAAATGCGTTATACACTTCAGTTGCCGGAATCCGGTACGGCATAAAAAAACGCGCATATTAGTCAGTAAACAAATGGAATTGCCGCCAACGAACACATTGCCAATTCCCTTCTCTTTATTGAGGCAGCTTTAGTTTCGATAAACATGAGGAAGAACTTGTTCTGGCTATGAACAACAGAAAAGAACATTAATTCCCTCAGAATGGACCATGGCCTTGGGACGGCAATGCGACAAATGGACATGTGCATGCACTCAAAGCTCACTCGAGAGAAGCTCAACACAGGTGGTTGCAGTTCATTGTGAAACGCACCGTGCCAGTGGATATAGAATAGTGCTACATGTTCACGATTTCAAGCGCAATATGGTTTTCGAAGCGCACTTAGGAAGCTTAGGTGTTAAGTCTTCGCGAATAACGAGGCAACCGGCGAATGATTTTTGTATGCTGGCGCAGCATTCCTACTTGTGTGTTTAACTTCCATTCGCAACGGGTCTACACAGAAGCCGCTGAAGGCATAAAAAGGCAATTATAGAGTCAAGTCCGTAATCTTTTCGAGATGTTCATACCGGGTGTGTCGCAACTGCAGCAACGAAACCAATAGTGAAGCTAAAGAGAAAGACGGTGACAGTGAGATGGTTGCGACAGCTCTGACTTTAATTTGCGGTCACCTTGAGTTCTCAACGTACTTGGGAGGCTAATGCTGGAAACATAAAGCTGGGAGCCTAAACTTTGTAAGCTGAAACAGGAAAGATAGTTGTGGCTTTAAACCTGGGAAACTTTAACATTTGTAGCTAAAACGGGAAAGATAACGCTAGGACCTTAATCCGGGGAAGCTACATTTAACCGTCTCTTTACAGTTGCAAATTAATGTAAGTTCAAATTATCCTTGCCGTCGACGATAGCTGGATACAAGCGAACATTTAATGAAGTAACAGGTCTGCACAAATGCTGTCGTCCTCTACCCTTAGCATTTCCAATGTACAGCAACCCCTGATTGTGTTTAGTCGTATGTTTATTGATATCCTTTATCCGTTAGCTGCTCTTCACAAGGTAGAGAGCTACGTTAGCTTAGCAGTCGTCAGGTAGAGCTGATAATGGTTACTAGGGCTTTATGACATTGGCTTAGACGGCACTGAGGAAGCGGCACGTTCAAAGCTTCGCCGCGATGCCTTTCGCGTCAGGACCGGCTGCATCCTTCAAACCTATTATTGACATGCACGGGAGTTCTTGTAATCCTCCATAAGTTCCTTGTGACTGACGGGCTGTTTATTCTTCAAGCAGACTAATTCGTCATCGAAGGACACTAAGACATCTTGTGAAGTGAGCGTGGTTAGGTGCTGAAATTCACCTAACCAATAAAAGCTTCTTCGTTGAGCAGTCACAAAACTGGTTTCGATTCCTTCAATCAATTTGCCGTCATTGCGCGCAGCTATCGACCTCCACCCTTCACGTTTATCACCTTAACGATAACAGATTTAGAAGCTCTGGTAAACTTTTGGCGGCACTGAATGAGCGACAAGAACGTGCGCAAACGATCATATCCACCGGGTACGGACAGTGCAGAAAACCATCGTGAACTCCACCAGCAGCCAGGAACCTCGTCGTCCTCTACGTTCTCATTCTCGCTAGACCAGATGGCAGCCACAGAGCCGGTGGGACTTGTGTGCCGGAACGGTGACGTGAACCTCCTCTACCACATGATTCAGCACGGACGGCCCATGACCTATCCGGACGACCGTCGGTGGTTTCCGATTCACGAGGCCGCCGCAGCTCTCTCGTACGACTGCGCGGAACTGCTCATAAGAACAGGTACGCTGGGGCGAAGCGAAAGTCGTGCGTTAGCCTGTGTGGAATGGTACTTTATGCGCCATTTTTAGCGAAGGTGGATCTCAACGAGGTAGCACACGACGGGCAGACACCGCTTCTTCTGGCATGTCGCGGCTCAAACAAGAACCACGCCAAGAAAGTCGCGAAGCTCCTTCTTGATAACGTGAGCAATCGGATTTGATGAATCCGATAATACATTAACATTTAAGGGCGCTCGCGTGAACATGGCGAGTCTCGACCAGACCACGCCGCTTCTGGAGGCGACTCGCGCGGCAAATCCAAAACTAGTTGAACTTCTGCTGCAGTATGGCGCGGATCCGCACGCGAGGTGGTTCAACGGGTGGACGCCGCTTCACGAGACGGCCAACAAGCATGATGAGGTATGGCTTAACGGCAAATCACCTTCGACGGTAGGACATCTATCCTCTTGTTTTAGCAATCGATGAGCCTTCTGCTGATGGCAGGTGCGGACATTTTTGCGCAGGACACTGACGGCCACACGCCGTTCTACGTGGCGGCGCAGGAGGGCTATATGCCGTGCGTGCTGATGCTCATCGAACATGCTGGAGGTAATGCGATCATGCAAGCATGCCACTCTGCCCAAAACCAAGAATACTGTCTCGGATAATTCACGCTACGTTCTTTTTAGCGGAAGTTCGATACATGCTGAACATCGGTCTGGCTGACGGTTGCACGGCACTGATGGCTGCATCGAATGAGGGATACCACGAGGTGGTGCAGTGTCTTCTTGAAAACGGTAGGCAAACATGTTGTTCCTTAGCAAACTTACTGAAGTAAGCTCACCCACGAAAAATCACATTTCAGGAGCGGAGGCAAATCGTACGATGCCCGCTGTGTGGGCTGGACCGAAGGCATCCGACGATACGAAGGACGGGCTCAACGCGCTGGCCTACGCCGCTCAGCAAAATCATTACCTGTGCGTGCGAGCACTGCTTCCGTACATTGACGTCGAGCGTCTTGTGCGGGACCGCGTGGTATGCATCCGTACAATAGTACGTTTCGTGAGTGCCGTCCATTTCAGCTCGATCCGCTAAGCGTGGCAGCGCTGCGAAACTCGGAAGAAAGCGTGCATGAGTTGCTCGCGTTCGGCTTTCCTACGGACATCCAGACGGAGGCGCCGCAGACGATGATCATCCACCCGTTCCTACAGGCCATCTTCATGCGCCCTTACCACACGCCGCTGCGTGAGGCCACTCGTCGCGGCTACTCGAACATCGTCGGAATGCTCATTCGCGCGGGCGCGAAGGTACTGACTACTACTGGTCTGCGGGTCTACGCGTATATGTATCCGTTTAGATGACCTACACTTCCGAGTGCTATTCGCCATTCCTCTTCGCTTTCCGCAACAGCCACGACGAGAGTCTCCTGCGCCACTACTTGGATCACGACGTGGACTTGAACTCCGTCAGCGACATGTCCGTGTCTGGCGTCCCGGATGCGCTGGTGTCCATCCTCGCCACCACGAATCGTGACAAGCTAAAGTTGCTGCTGAAGTGCGGTTTGGACGTTCGTCTGCAGGTATGCATTTGAGCCTAACCCGAATTTCAAAGACACGTTTTCTGCGCATCATTATGTTCTCGAGAACAACGGGCTTTATTTAGAACTGGTGCGGCTGCAACTCGAAGGACGGCTCGAGCCTGCTGCAGCAGGTGAGGGACGCCAGCTTCGTGAACGACTTCGCGGATCTCATGAAAACGCTCTCGGTGTTTGCGCGCTCCGTGCCGCGCTGCTGCAAGCAAGTCAGCGAGGTGATCGACGTGCCGAACACCGCCGTTCCGCGCCTCAGCCACCTGTGCCGCGTCAAGATCCGCTCCTGCCTTCGTCCGTCTCAGCTGCTCGACGATCGCTTCCTGGACGAGCCGAGCTTCCCGCCGCTCCCGAAGACCGTTCGCGACTTCCTCACGTTTGCGGACCATGCCGAGAAGTACGAGTACTACTGAAGAGTCTTTCGTGGCGCCATCCGAGCGCGGGTCTTTCTTTCGCCGTATGGTCTCATCCTAACCCTCTTTTCCACTTGCCGGTAATTCGCCTAAGTGGTCTAGTCTCTCCTTCTCTCTAATTGCTTTACCTTGACGTGACTTTCTCGGCCTTCGATCTCTTGATGTAACCATTTTGAAACAGTAACATTCTGTGGGTGCGCGGCATTAAAACTTCTAACCTAACTGTTAGGCAAACATATCAAGCTGCAAGTAGGCATTGGTCACAGGAACACGGTAGGACAGGGCCTTGTTTTCATGTAGTTAACTAAATTTAGGTAGTTAGAACCACATATATAACCAATCAGGGGAAATGTTTCCCCTGGCTTTGCAGAGGACCCTCATCTAGTGCATCGTTTATTCGTGCAGCCAGTAAGGTACAAGTCGGCGATACCAAGGAGAACAGGTGGTTAGATCCTCGTATTGTGCCGTAGCTGACGTTTCTTACGCGTAGTCACCACTGGAATTGTTCGCATGCGCGTCGTACACAACGAATGCGCTGGCTTGGCCCGACGGGGGAATCTAAAGTATCGATGTTTAGGTCGCCAAATTCTAACGCACTTACCTCGATGCGAACGTGGGGAGCGTTGATATCGACTTCCTGCGTGAGGTTCTGCAATTGCACGTCCTAAATAACCCGTCAGATTGAGACACCGTGGGTTAACGTACCTCCACGGTCGGTAAAGACGACCGCGCTAAGCCCGCTTTTGAACAACTGTACAAGTGCTGTCGACCCGCAGAGGTTCGAGTGCTGTCTTCGCGCACGGATCTGAAATACTTCGGTCCTTTTTGGATGCTAAAGTGCCTTGCAGTCTCTCGTGCAAGCATACCTGGATCGCACCGTTGTGGACTTAGCCGCGGAATCGTCCGAGGTAGTTTGGAAGAGTCAAGTGCTCGAGATGATCGAGCACTGGAGGCGTTCTCAGCGGCCCGCTTGCGTCGAGAGTCCACAACCTTAGCCTAAAGGGGGAGTAACGTGACGTATGGATGTTGTTGAATACGTACCACGATGAAGACGATGAGCACTAACAAATGCGCACAAAAAGCTGCGCCCAGCATTGCCCATAGGACGTAGCGCTGAAGTTCGTCCAGCTTGAGCAATTCGCACGAGACGCCAAAAAGTAATGGCCGCTGGGAGTATGCACGTTTCCAGCTATCGCAGCCCCCGTTGAACACAAAGAGAAGTGCCAACGTAGCCTCGCCCATCATGACCATGGCAATCAGTACGATGAATGAGACATGGAAGACTAAAACGTGAAATCGTTAAGCCAGACTCCGCGAGAAGTTCCGCATACAGGGACTCGTGTGGTCGCAGAACATAATGGCGATTACGATAATGATGATCCCCTCAATGGCGGTTATGTTGATAGCTGTGTGTTCCGGTGCATTTGGCTGCCAGTCGAAGAACAGCAGGACGCACATACATCCGTATGCAAGGAGAATCTAAACTGTTATTAAGAACCAGTGTATTGAGAACGAGTTTTTCAAATACCTGGATCACAATCGCGACGACCATGGCGATAAGGCAAGCAGGACTCTCTCTAATGCTGGTTTTCTCTAGCGGATGGGATGCGCTTTCTGCTGAGGACTCGACTGTACTGAGATTATGCTGCGTGGGCTTCGCCGTGTTGCGACTCGAACCGTTGCCAGCGGCGGCGGAGGAACTGAGAAGCCTTAAAACAAACCATTGCACGAAATCCATGAAGGAGCTTACCTAGCTGAAGCAGAGACATCGTCGTGCGAAACAGACCCGCTGTGGGAAGCGGCTCGTCCGCGAGTAGACTTCGACGACATGGATAAGCAGTGACCGGCAGCTTGCGCACCGATGGATGAAGAAAGTGCTCTGAATGAAGAAAGCTGCGAAAAATGAAGCGTTTGTACATGCGAAATTTGAATTTGACTGTAAAAATGTGACGAGCGTGCGCGTCGTTTAGACGCCCTACGTAAGCGGTGCCTACGAACCCCTGTTAACAACACAGACCTTGGAACCATCATGTAATTGCAGATGCGCAGTTCATGACGGAAGTCAAATACTTGCATATAGGGTCCCCGGAAATATATTGTGGATGTCTTCTCGGACTATGCCCTCCTACTTCGCGCAATGGGTTCAGTAGGCTCATCCGAAGGAAAAAGGTCATCGTTCAAGCACTTAGGTTCCACAAAGGCTCAAATCCGGTGTTCTACAACTTCCCTAACTATGACTATGCAATTGAGCGAACGATTTATTGCTTGTTATACAATGAAAGAGCTGTGAGTTAATGGTAGGAAGTGAGCCAATTACGGCTTTTTAGGCGCTCCACTGGCGGGCTTGGGGTCTCCGTCCTCCTTCGAGTGCTTGTCCTGGCTGTCGTCGCGAATTGCGATTTCGCTAAATAAGCACGTTGTTAATGCACCAAGAAGTCGAGCTTTTACCGCTCCTGCTCCGCGAGAGGGTGGGGCGTCATCGCGTTTAGGGCAAAGTTCATCTCCTTCCTAGCGGCCTCCGAGACTAGGCGCTCGATGAGTAGACTCACGGTTTTGGTCTTCTGAAACCACCGTGCCGTTGCAGTAGTGTGAACTTACAGCGAGAGACTTCACGAGCATGGTGCGCGCAACGTCCTTGTCCGACACGGGTTCGCCGTTGACGTCGACAATGCGGTCACCCGCTATCAGCGCCTTCGCAGAGATGGAACCGTCATCAGCGCGCGAGACGAACACCTAAAGAAAGTGCCGCGAGAATCTCACCAAGAGCACATTAGAGGCCGTACCTTGTTCTGCAACTGCTTTAATCCCAGACCTGAAAAAGAGATGGAAGACTGAAAACTTAAAGACTCGAAACATACCGACCTTGCATCCCTTATGGAAGTCGAGTCGCACCAGCTTGTAGCTGTAGCCGGGGCGTCGCCGCACGTTCTTCTCGCGGTTCGCGGGGATCTCATCATCGCTTTGGTCTCTGTGAGACGCCGAGCTCGGACCGCTTGAGTTTTGAGAAGTGGCCGCCATCAATGCCCGGTGGCTGGAGTCGAGCGGTCAGTGAAGAGCGCACGTCGGGGAAAGCGATTGATGCGTGTACACAATGACTCTAAACAGCGAACTTCGCTATATGTGTGCCTTCCAGTGCCGGAATTTGCGTACCATTCTCATGTGCCCTGTATCCCACTGGACATTCCTAGACCTAGGTTTTCGCAAAAGTGTTATTGCGAGTCAAGGCCCATAGAAAGCATGCCCGTTGTCGGGCAATGCTACGCTACAACAGGGATCCCATGAAACAAAGCTGCGATAGTAACGTTTAACGGAAATCTAAACGAAAACGTAGCTCCATATTTCGCAAGCGAAAACGTCCAGCCAGGCTACACTGCCAGTTGGGTGCTTCCCATTTACGCGCAGAGAGGCGACCGACCCTCACAGACGACGGTTGTTGTTCCCTTCGTGTTTTCATTTGCATTAGCTCGATCGATGCCTATCCATTTCTTGTCCATACGCGTGATCGCCCAAAAGTTCTTTCTAGCAAAAGTTGTAGAGTCTCGAGATCTTGCAGCGTGACGTATAACAATTGCAGCTTGACCGTTGCCATGTAAAATATGAAGTTTTTCCTGTCATAAATACAACTAGAGTGACGACAGCGGTTTCAGGGTCGACGGTCGTTCAGCTCAAACATGTGCGACAAAGCCAAGGCGGACAATCTTCTGGTCCAGTCTGATTCGTCCTCGGACTCAGAGAGCATCAGCTTCCAGTCGTCGTACGCCGGAACTTCGTCGTCTTCCGAAGGAACCAAAACTTTTTCTGTGGACAGCCTGACTAGCACTTCCTCCGCGCTGCCCGATAGCTCAAGCTC